>JAODTK010005613.1:0-167011 GCA_026419785.1 Sclerodactyla briareus | reverse complement strand
ACAACTTTTTTGTCTGTCTTTTGCTCAAATCACACATGTAGGTGGGTGCTATTGAGCCTGGCAAGTGCCGTTTCCGTCGATCTGGAGGGTATGAAATCTGAGATTTTCTTTGTACGCTTCGCTCAGATGGTCATTTGCTTCCGATGTGTCACCCCCCCCCCCCCCCCCCACTTTTCAAAACGGTCCGACGACGACCCTGGTTGACAGGCTTCTGGATACAATCACTTTTTCACACCTCTCTAGTTTATGCATCACAGAGAAATAACCATGGGTTCCCAATGATGGGTTTTCAGATGGGCCAGATTGCCGCGCTCGAATTTTTAAAGTAAAGTGTTCTCCGTTGTCAAAAATCATTCAAATGAACATGAATTTTAAATGAAAAAACAAAAACAGTATGTCCATACAAATATCTCTTATGAAAGCAAAGCGGCACCACTGGTTGCCGCGAAGCTTAGTGAATACGTCCCGTACCGGTCTTTCAGTGCTCGTTGAGCCATCAGCTGGACATTTTTCATGTAATAAATTGAAAATAAACTTGAAAAATTAAAATTAAAAGAATTTCATCTTAGGCCACTGTATGTTCAAACGGCTTTATACTATCTGATGGAAGTGGCACCATTAGTTGCCGCGCAGCGTAGCAAAAATTTCGAATTAGGTCTTCTCAAATGCCAAATGGTGATATTCAGATAGCTATTTTCGTAATCTCTCAATATAAACTTGAATTTCAACTTAGTCACACGATGTCTTGCGTATGAATCTATCCGAGTGAGCGGCACACCTTTGTTGCCGCTCAGCGTATCAAATCAGATGGCCATTCTCAATAAATGAATCAGAAATCAACTTTACAAATCAGAATGATCCCACTTGGCCTCTCTATGTTCATGCGAAATTGAGCCTTTAATTGCGAAGCGGCATAATTAGTTTCTGCGCAGCGTATCGATTCCATTAGTGGGATAGGATATTTACAGATGACAATTGGTGAGTGCCAGATATGCAATTTTATGTGTAAAAAAAAAGAGCTTTACAAATGAAAGTGCGTTTTTACCCCATCCGTACTTTGCGCAATTTTTCAAATTGGCATGTGTTCGTAGAGCCAATGGGTTGGCGTGGGTGTCCAGAGTCGGGGCGGAGGTTTTTCCATATAATAAATTTTAAAATTAATTCGAGCACATTTAAAAAAGTCAAAATCGCGAGCCGCAGTCATCGTTAGCCTTTCATGGGTGGGGGGTGTGGCGATTTGCTGATGGTCCGAGATCTTGCGCTAAGGAATTTTATTAGTCCGTGGGGGGGAGGGCTAGTGGCGTACAACCGCGCCTGGTGAATGGGTTCCGAGTTGGGTAACGGGTGTGTTGTGTAACGTTGTCATTTTAGCTGATTTTGCAGGCGCGGGCAATAATGAGAGCAGAGTATGGTCCATCTTTCGACGATGGGATTTCAACATCAATTATGTGGAAATTGAATTCAACTCACGCCTCATAGTGGGTATGTGGCGGATCCACCAAGATCATCAATACCCCTATTACTTCATCATTAACCCCATTAGCGTACATTATTGTAATTTTCAGCTGCGGGTAAGCAGCTCTACAGTCATCATGTCTTCCGTGTCGTTCGTTCGTTAGTTCGTTCGTTCGTTCGTTCGTTCGTTCAATCTGCTCGTCACATTTACTCATACCTGAGCAGTACATGTGATCAGGTTAAAACTCGGTGGGTGGTAAGATTTCTAGGTGAATCCAATTATTCCCCCCAATTATTCTTCGACAGGTTGCAATCTCGAGTGTAAAAACGCTCAGTCCTTAGAATTTCCGTTCATATTCGGTCTCGCGCACCTTCGGTCTCGGGTACCCTTTATCAATTTCCGTCTCGCGGACCTTCAGTCTCGCGGACCCTTTTTCCATTTCGGTCTCACGGACTTTCGGTCTCGTGGACCTTTCTTTCATTTTCAATCTCGCGAACCTCCGGTCTCGTGGACCTCCGGTATCGTGGGCTGTAACCGTTGCTAATCATCTGGGTATATCTTGCAAAAGTGACAACCTTTCAACATTTTTCAACTGAAATCGAAATTGATGTTTACAATCAGGCCTGCAGGGTGCTATTCCGGCAATCCAGCAGGTATAACAAGCCAAAATTTCAACCTAGAAACGGATCGACGCATTGACGCTGTTATTTCGTGGACATTCGTACTATTGTATCAGTTGGTATAAAGTAATTGTAAGCATGTACCGTCCAATCCATTTCGAAACGTGGAGGGGGGGGGGGACGGGGGGACTGCGATACACTATCTAAGCAGAGCGCCACATTGGTTGGCGCGTAGCGTACCAAGGAAATTTTGGATTGTTATACCCCCCAGATCGCCGGAAATGGCAACTTGCCGTGCCTAATGCAAACATCTAAATGTGCAATTTTAGCGAAAGGAAAATGCTGAAGAGTAGCCACGCATCTACAACCTCCTTATATGTTTGTGAAAGAAAATGTTCTGCAAGTGACTACAAACCAAAAAATATCAAGAACCCACTGCAGGTTTACAATTTGCATACCGTGGAACAGATCATTGAGGGAATTTTGAATGAAATGGGTCACTCAGATTGTAGGAAACAGTATTTTCGGTACACGAAAGTTGAATCCAGGGCGTACTATGATTCTTTTTCGGTGGGCGGCGCTGAGGGGGGGGGGGGATTCCTCCTCCCCTCGCAAAAATTTGTGCATGTTCCGGTGGCCTAGATGTAATTTGGTGCAATATAGTACTCCAAAAACACTCACTTTATTCCAGAAATAATTTCGCATTTCCACATGTCCTAGGATGCAACTTGCGGCCTGAATCGTGTGCCTTTCTCTGCCAAATCGGATCGGGGGCGGTAAGATTTAGTAAGTTTAAATCTCACTTTTCAGATGACCGCCTAATCCCCCCTCCTTCCACTTCAGAAACTGTTTGCATTTCAGGTGGCCTTAGATGCAGTCTGATGTCACATTATGACATTCCTAAACACTGACTTGGTTCCAGAAATAATTTTGAATTTTGACATCCTTAGATGCGACTTGCTACTCAAGATCTCTTCTAGGCTCTTCTTTGGGAGTTGGTGTAATTATACCTACCAGCGGGGACTGGTAACGCGGCGGAAATTTTGACAGGTTTTTCGGGAATTTTATCTAAATTTGGTCAGTCAGCAGAAGATTCGGAAATTCAGCTTTCATCTTGTTACTTTGCTTTTTTCGCTGCCCAAATTTTTCACGAATTTTTGTCATTTTTGCCCCGAATTTCTCATCTTAGAAAACGTGTAAGGCAGCCTTCCCCCCCCCCCTCCCGTAAAAAATAACTTGGCAATATCACAGTCCTTTAGATGCAATTTGTTGCTCTGAATCTTGTGATGTTTTTCTGCCAAAATGTGCTGAGCAATGGGCAGTGCCCACCGTTGTAGGGTGGTCGAAATCTCACTTTTCAGGGACCGTCAAGATCCTCCAGTCAGTCCATACTAGATGACCCTGGTCATAGATTTTTCTGCCACGTTCCCCTTTCTCCCTTCCTTTAAAAAGATTGCCTGAAAATCATAAAGTTGTCGAATTTCATTGAGTTCACAGATGACGGGAACCGGTACGTAAAATTACACCTAAGGATATTGCGTGCGAAGCGCGCGAAAACTTTTGAAAATTTTGTTACATATACGTTCGCATCTTTTACTGAACCTTCGCCGATTTGTCGGTTTGAAATGTTTATCAATTCCTGTCTAGATATTCTCTCTCTCAATTTTTATTTAACCATTTCGGCTGTCTCATTTTGGAACTTGGGAGCGGGAGAATAGTAGAGCGGTATCTTGTGCTTCGCATGCAACAGGGTCCGGGTTCGAAACAAAATTTCCAGCCGACCAACACACCGGGCTTTTTTTTTCCAGAAGTGGCTGTTCTTGCATTTCGACTGGCGTGTTCCTGGTCGTAGGTTCCTGGTCCTGCTGTTTTGACAGTGGGCCTTGGTTTTTCGTGGGGTTGTTTCGGGGCACTTGCATTAGGTATCGTCGGTCGGCGGTGAGCAATCGCGTCGACATCTTCCCCGCTCCGCCAGGATCTGAGAAAGTGGTTCGGTCCTGGAGTTCACTGATCGTCCGTCGGATGGGGACGTAAAATTGCGTCCCGGGAGCAGGGAGTGGTGTCACTTCTGCCTCGATTCATCTGAAGCACTAGTCGAGTAGAGAATGCGAGTTGTCGCCGGTGCTCATCCACGATCAAAATTTTCGGTTATGGTTCCATGATGAGTCAAAGTGGCTTCCTGAACCCGTATGCAATCAAAATCAATCAGCTGATATCCAGGACGCTATTTGTATATTTTTAATCCCATGCAGAATTATAAAATAGCACTACCTATTGTGAAAACTTGCTTAAGGGTCATTTGCAGTTTTTTACACAAGCTATTCCGCATTGGGTGGACGTGCCATTTACTTCCTATCCTAATCCTATCATACCAATCACAATATTGATTTTGCGCCACAATTACGCGCCAGCCAAGCACGGCGGTTCGTTGTAAATATGGGTGTGTTAATTGACGAAACCGTCTTATTTTGTCGAAATTGGTGCACGTGAAAATGGAAAAGGGGTTTCACACCCGAGGAGTAGAAGGGGAGGAGTAAGAGCATATAGATAATATTCACTTTATTACACCCGCACAGGGTAATTAAACGCTCTAATACAGAATCGAAGGATAAACAAATAAAATACAACACAAGAAAAAAAAAAACACTACCATGTAAAACGATTGAAACTATAAAGGCGTAACATGGCAAGGCTGCTATGTGTCAAAATGCTTGTGGCACGAAAGGCAAGAACACTATCGATTTTAAGTATGGTTTATATTTTCCTAATGCCGGGGACTAATGAGGAGGGATGACGGTTTGTTTTGGCTGTCGGTAGCCCATCCTCCCGCTCCGAGAATAAACTGCCTCCTGAAATGGTTCAGTGCATTGGGTGGTCCCGTTATCCAAAACGTGTCTAACTTCTGTGGAGTAGACTAGTATAAACTAAGCCTATGAGGGTTGGACTGTGGCCATTATGCGACTGACCTGGTCGGATTATGCCTCCTGCGTTCTGAATCGCCTTCTTCACAGTTCCCGCCCCGACATCAATTGTATCTCCACCCCACTGATGGTAGACGTATAAAACATAGTCATAATACGATCATCAATTTGGGAACTTTTTTCATGGTATGCAAACAGTTGCATTCTAGGGTTAGTTTCTTCAATGGGCATCAACAGGGCTATGCCAGACAAGCAGTGATCCATACTACACCCAGTATGTATATTGTTTCACTCGCATCACACACAGTCCTTGACTGCTGACAGGGCGCGGATACCCCACACTACTGAAATCTATTACCTTCTTTCTTTTTGTTCAACGTTTCAAAAACCAGGAAATTAGTATTACCATAATCGCTCAAAATTTCTAATTTGCTCAATATACTGCGTGTCCATCATTTTCGATATCAACCCAATCAGGTCAGTGGCGTCTGCAAATTTAACAGAGAGGCAGCTTTCGGCGATGATCTGCATCTGCTGTGGGAGAGTGAAAAATGGGGCCAATCAGTTCCCTGGGGGATCCCGGATTTGAAAATTTACGTCGATTTACAACCCCGATTGACCTCATGGAACATACTGGGGCCTTTTGGAAGATAGTTAGATCCCATGAATAAATCGTATGCCATTCATTTCCAATATTTTGGTTGTCGGTATTGTCTGGATTGTATAAAGCAGACGAAAGTCAAAGAAGTACCGGGGCTTAGTTGCCTAAGTTGGTGTGCTCAAGTGAGAGTACAATGACTCTAAACTATATAAAATTGCATCTTCCGTACTGCGGTTCGCCTATAGGCAAAAAAATGTCCTGGGGTCTAAAAACCTATCAACCATTGTGTGTAAGTGCTAGGACCAGACGTTCACAAGTTTTTTCATTCTCACTGCAGGTCAGAGCAACTGATCGAAGGTCATCATGCCAGTAATGGTGTTTTTTCTTTTTGGGGATCGGAATATACATACTCTTTCCAAGTTCGGTGCGGTTCTGATATAAAATGACATTTACAATAACTGCAAATATTTACACCATTGATTCGAACAAGTTTGAGACACGAGGTAGCAATTCATCTGGGCCGGCTGCCTTTTGATCCGTTGAGTTTTAAAAATTTCAATCACCAACTTCATCGCATACAGTTCAAAAACTGTTCATGGACGTCTGCGTAGATAACAT
This sequence comes from Sclerodactyla briareus, assembly GCA_026419785.1. Taxonomy (NCBI): domain Eukaryota; kingdom Metazoa; phylum Echinodermata; class Holothuroidea; order Dendrochirotida; family Sclerodactylidae; genus Sclerodactyla; species Sclerodactyla briareus. Next base: position 160,795 of record JAODTK010005613.1, on the reverse strand, counting down.
TTCCCCGACTCACGATTCTCATGTGAAAAATCTAAGTGATCAAATCGGTTTTAAAAAAACATTTCTTTCATTTGCATATTCACGGGAGTTCGGTAGTTGTAATCATCGATTTATTTGTTTTTCATGTAGCCACTAATCATTCGCTGCCCGCCCAAACCTATTTCATATTATTTCCAGTAAAGTGACTACTATTTAACACTTTTACATGTCCCTTACCCCTTTCTCATGCCTTGCGCGTTCGTCTGCACGTCCTTCATTCATCTCTGTTGTTTTGTCGGAAAATCAATCTGCTGTTTGTTGATGATTCTTTAAAACCTCCTTTGTAATCCAGGCTTGGTTGTTGCGTAAACCTTAATCTGTTTATCCGGCCCGTACAGTCAAACAGAAATTAACATGTCTAAATTGTTGGTAAGTGTCCTTGATGTCCCCTTATGCTCGATAAATACATCCCAATCATTGAGCCCAGCCGAACTCGTAGTTTTCGTGACCCCGGAAATCATTGGTTGACGGTACGTGCTTTGTGTTTCTGTCGTTGTAACAACCGGTCGATCGCGGCCTGCAGTAGAAGTCATCGTTGTCAGCTTCCAAGTTTGGTATCGGTTTATTTGCGTAAGCCCCCTTACGTTTGAATAACAGAGGTCCGGTGCCGCGTGAACGTGGTTGGCTATTTGTAACGTGTTGTAGTAGTTAGTATTGGGTCCTCTTCACCTACAGTGATTACTGAGTCCCCTCAATGACCCTAAAGCATTGGGATTGCCTATCTCAAGGGTCTTGATAATTAGCACATAGTTCGTTAGCAGAGGGGTGGCGACATTTGCGGTTTGGGGACACCACTCAGATGCATCACATGAGAGAATTCCCTGTGGATTAATAACGGTCGCAGTCCTACGGCACGAAATTTCGGCATTCGTCGAACTAAAATGTTTCCATGTAACATTTTTGGGGGTGGCACCAGTGTTCATTCACGTAGAGACAACGCTAAACCACCTCCTTTCTGGTTCTGTGATACCCCGGGGCCCTATCTCCCGAATGAGGGTAAAAACCATCGATGTCTACACAGCTATTGGGACCAGATTCCGTGAAGCCAGTCGCGTAATAGGCCATCAGCTGATATTCTTGAATTCCCGCGTATAACGCACACAGCTATCTATTCCTCCATTTTGTTGTTCAGCGATTGTAACATTTCCCATAAGGATCGACGTAGTATGTTTTTAAAACTTAACGGGCATTGATCTCTTCCTCACTCCCCTGCTCCTTCCTCGTCGTCCTGTTCTGCATCCACCAGGCATTCCATGTTCAATCATTCTTCGGCACAGTGGCCAGGCCTAGGCTTAATGGCGTAGCTCAGACTTCTAATACCTTAGAGGCCGATGAAGGTAGGTTGCATGGCCAAACAGTCCGCATTTTGCACAAACCAGACGATGAAATGATCAATAAAACACATAGAACGGTGAAAAATATACTACATCCTATTGCACACTGGAATAGACGGTAACCAGGTATTGCAACGCGATGAAATGAGTACTATAGAGAAACGATACGGAGCTGCGTCTCCACCAATTTTGGAGTACATCCGCCCACATTTATCACTGTGGAAGTGTTCTCATCACTCGATTCCCTACTCCCTTGGTTGAACCGCGCCTGAGGAATGGTTTCAGCGCAAAGAAACGGACGGTACTAAATGTCTGGAATATAAAGGAAACTATATTTCAGGATTCGACTTTGATTGCCACACTTTTGAGCAGTTTACATCGTCACGCAATAACTATGAATGTAGACACAACATCTGTAAGTCTCTGTCAGTTGCCCCGACGGCTGGAATGACGGCCTAATTGATTTGTATTATTAACCAAGTTTGGAGTGGAGTAAAAAGCGTTTCAGATGGAGTGGCAATGCTGTAGTCGAGACCCGTCTCGGTCTTGAAGTATCTCGAGTAGCTGGTCTCGGTCAGACCGCCTCCCTACAGTTCATAGACTCAAGATGTGACTGGTCTCGTCTATCCGGTCTCGACTACATCCATGGCTTAGGCTTAACCTAAAGGTAAAAACCGTTCGAAGGATAAGGTGCCATCAATCTAAAGCTATTTTGTTTTGAACATTATTGAAATAAGTTTTTTTAACGTTTTGAAGATACATATATTCTTGCAGGAAACGATGACAAAACAAATGCCCTACTTGGAGTGCGAATCGTAGAAAAACACAACCGCTGCGCGAACGTGTCGAAAATCAGGGCTATACCAATACGAAATTCTAAGCTGTCATGGTACAGTGAATTGGAATTGAACTTCTCCTGGGCTCAGCATTTCATTGAAGGAAGTCAACTTAGCGTGTAAGTCATGGGCCGGTAAATTCGGGAGTTCTAATGCAATTTTAGCTACTGTAAATGTTGCAAACTTTATTCCCCCCCCAAGGCATTGTAAATAGTTCTGCGATGGCCTATGCCGATTCTAAATACCAAAATTAATGAGGAATTGATTCAGAATTTTACGAAGGGAATAAGCCCATTGGATCAGAAGAGCATTTTCGTCTAAAAAAATCGTATAGTCGAACCTAATTGGACACCAAGCAAAATGCGGGACGCGCGAAAATTTTGCACTGAACTCGGGCATTTCGATGAAAAATTTGGCTTTTAGGACCATAATGGGCCATCACTTACTAGGGTCTAAAATCGTCGATTCCCACCCTAAATGGCGCCATCACAAACCCAGAGCAATTTCCCGACTGCTAACCATTCCCTCATACCAAAACGTGGGGGGAACATTTATTAGTGTTCCCCACCCATCGAAATGTGGTGGACTGTCCCCCTCTCCCCCCTCCCCCCAGTTGTAGAAAAATGATATAGACCAGTCGCCCACTGCTTGTGAAAGTTGTGGCGGTTGGGGCAGATTGTCCATACTCTCCTCCCGTAACTGGGTTGGGACTCTAAAAACCATTGACTGTTCCTGAAAATAGCGGGGTCGATGCTGCTCGCTTTTCGACCACAGATAAGTTGGAAATAATTAGAATATATAGGACTTCTATGCAAACAATACCATAACGCATGGGTGTTGTCATTCCCGACAATAAAGAACTAGTCGTCCTCGAAAAGGTTCTTTCCTTCCGCGCAACCGTTAGTTGCGCTACACACTTAGATAGTGTCAACATTTGACCTTATTCCTATACCCACCGATCCGACGATTGGTCGGTTATGAGTAGTTCCCAGGCACAACCAACCGCTTACCAAGGATCTAGACCCCTCCCCCCATTGTGCTAGTGTGGGTATTAGGTCCCGGGTAAATGTCGGGTTTGGGGTATTTGTCCTGCGGTGGTATGTGTCTTTCGGGGTGATTGGTCCGGGGGGTAATTGTCTGGGAAGGTTGTTGTCCTGGGGTGTATGTCCCTTCGTGGGGTGGATTTTACCGGGGGGTAATTGTCTGGGAGGAGTTGTTGTCCTGGGGGGTTTGTCTTTCGGGGGTGATGGTCCGGGTGGTTACTGTCCGGTTGGATTTGTCCGGGTGAGGCTAATTGTCCGTTGGGACTTTATCCGGAGGTACATCCATAGGGTAGACGTCCGGGTAAGTTTGGCCGGAGGTCTTTGCCCCGTCACGAACTCAGTTACTCCTGAGTTACTCTACTCCTCCTGCAAGAGTGAAGAACGCATAGAGGCTTATATATGTTATTCTTTTTGGAAAACATTTTTTGTTTTTTTAATCACCTATTTGCCACAGGAAACACTCGACCCTTATGAGGCATTACAAAGTGTTAAGAAGACTCAGTAGTGTTGCCTTTTTTAAGACAGTTAGAGAGTGGCAACATATCATGAACTGATACCTCCAAAACAGCAGTGTCAGGAGACCATACAACTGTACAACATTGAATCTTGCATACGGGTATACCCAACCCTACTGAACTTAGCAGGGAATAGATTCCGAAATGAACACCATACCGTCAATGTTGAAACTCTACAGTGCTCGCCAGTGGCCCTTTTCTGTCACGGTTTCATATTTTTTCCAGTGAGGCCTCATAGTCTTGTGGTAAAAAGATGTAGTCGGGCTCAGACCCAGAGGTTTACCACAGTTTCACAGCCAGTTAAACTTCAGTGCCTCTCTCGTACTGGGTGACCGCCTTCATAATCTTGGTACTTCTCTCTGACAGTTTGAGTACAGTAGTTAGAGTGTGCGATACTGGGAGGAGTCCTCCCACCAAGCCACCCAACAAGATGAAAAACCTGCAGCTTAGTGGTTCCTCTACCTGGTAATTACAAGTCATTTTCTCAAAGGATGCAAGATATTTAACAGTGAAATGGAAGTTGACAAATGTAAGAGAGACATATCCAGAATTACATACAGGAGGCATGGATTGACCACATCCTCCAGGAACAAAGGGGGGGAGCCTCTTTCCAAACAATATTTGCGTCTAACTAGAAAGCCAGAAGACATGATGAATTGATGATCCCTAAGAGTCATTTCTTATCACCTTTGTTATTGAAGACCACGCTCCATTATGGTAAAATGATCTGTGGTAAAGTGCCTCTCTCTCGTACTGGTGACGCCTTCCTATCATTTGTACATTCTCTCTGAATTGTTGAGTACCGGGTAAGTTAGAGTGGTCGATACTGGGAGGAGTCTCCCCACCAAGCCACCCAACAGATGAAAAACCTGCAGGCTTAGTGTTTACCTCACTGGGGTAATTACAAGTCAATTGTCTTCAAAGGATGCAAGATATTTAACAGTGAAATGGAAGTTGACAAATGTAAAAGACATATCCAGAAATTTACAGATACAGGTCATGGATTGACCACCATCCTCAGGAATAAAGGGGGTGTTCCTCTTCCAAACAATATTTGCGTCTAACTAGAAAGCCAGAAGACATGATGAATTGATGATCCATAAGTCCTTTCTTATCACCTTTGTTATTGAAGACACAGCTCATTATGGTAAAATGTCTCGTGGTAAAGTGCCTCTCTCGTACTGGGTGACCGCCTTCCATAATCCATTGGTACCTTCTCTCTGAGTGTGAGTAACGTAGTTATTAGTGGGAGTGGGCGACTACTGGGAGGAGTCTCCCCAAGCCACCCACCAGATGAAAAACCTGCAGGCTTAGTGTTTCCTCTCCCTGGGTTAATTACCAGTCAATTGTCTCAAAGGATGCAGATATTTAACAGTGAAATGGAGAGTTGAACAATGTAAGAGAGACTATCGCAGAAATTTACAATACAGAGGCTGGATTGACGCACCATCCTCAGGAATAAAGGGGGTGTTTCCTCTTGCCAAACCATATTGCGTCTAACTAGAAAGCCAGAAGACCATGATGAAGTGATGATCCCTAGAGTCTTTCTTATCATCCTTTGTTTATTGAAGACACAGCTCATTATGGTAATGATACAAACTTGACCGAACAATATGGTTTCTTGTACTCCCCATAACCAAGCTACACACTGACTTTCAACTTGATCAGCAAGGATGGAATGAGGTACGGAGTATAAGCTCCATCAACTATCAAGAGAATCGCGATCAAAGGGAGCTATGTGGGATCCAGTTTCTCAGCAGTAAAAAAAAAAAAAAAAAAAAAAAACAATCTAGTAACAATACTCACAACTTCATTTTAATGAACGGCCAATAAAGGGAGGAGCACCTGTTGCCCACTCCCCATCAATCAACAATGTCAATCCAGCGAACATTTCATCATCAAAAGGCTCAGTTTTTCCCGATGCTCACATTGAAGGTCCACGGTGGGGTGCTTCCACAAACTCTAGGACCACAGTAGTGCAATATCCAAACTCACAGACCTGTTCCAGTTCATTACATGAATATTCTGTTCATCAATAACTTATTCACATCTCAATTCAACGGGGGGAGAAGGATGAGGGTTGGCTGCAGCCCCTTTATGCGAGGCTAACAAATGCTAACAGAGCATCTGTACACAATTTAGAATATGTACTTATGATATGGCGAGGTTTTTCGCACTGTGTACTCATTCCTCATTCAATGAAAATTTGCTGCCTGGGCCAACCGCTAAATTGGCGTGGGGGGGGCTTGACGCTCTCATATAACAGTAATTTTTTTATAGCCTACCTAATTCGCAGCTTCGTCCCATATTTATAATAATTTTTGGTTTTCAGTAGCGATCTGAAACACAGGCTATGTGGTTTCATCTTAAAATTGAATTCACAGGTATTAATAATTAGACAATTATATACACCTAGGTGTTATTTTCGAGCATATGATTGCGATATACAAAAACTTTGTGTGCACTATTGACTATTTCCATTATTCTCTCTGTAGCCCCCGCAGGCGAAGCTCAGATTCCACTATTCTGATCAGTAGGGAGGATCATGCAGCAATTGACTTTACGTGGATTCCTCTCGAAAAAATTGAGTCACTTTCCATTCATATGTGGCGCGAAAAAATCCTGCGCCCCAAAATCCCGTACAAACATTTAGGGTATAGACTTATAACTTTTCTTCGTAATGTGAGCATAAGATCATTACTCATATTTGCTAAAAATGTGACATTTTCCATATTCTGTTTGAGGGATTCACAGTTTTGATTCTTCAGTTACACATTGGTCATTTTGACAATTTGTGCTGTAAAGCAATCAAATGCCTTCAACTATACACGTTTGTGTACACAGTTTGTTTGGTGGAAGTGGTCATGCAGAAAAATATAGGTGATTGACACTGCAACAGGCACATAGTAACATGGCGCCCCTCAGAGGGCAAGGCACTATGAGACAAAGGGCCAACAGTACAACCACACTATGGGAGTTGAAGGGGTCCAAACCAGTGGAAGCGAGACTATTGGTGTGTGAAGAACATCATGTACGGATCCAAGCTTCATAAAGTTGAGAGTTCAGAACCAACTGCCGCTCCAACGCCCGCCCCCACCCCCCTCCTCTTTAGTGGTTGTTGCCCATTGTTTATGGGTGCTACTATTGCTGACTTCTACTGTGTAAAATCAATCCTTGTATTACTATTCTTTTATTATTAGAAAAGTTCTGTCCAGATGTGTGAAATTATTATTCCAATTTTGGTCTGTGTGATCCACGATCCGACATTACTTCAGTGCTGTGATCACAGACTGCTTCAGAATGGGATCATAGGAGGTAGTTCACATTCTTTTGCTGTTTGAAAGTCACAAAACCCTGCATAATTCTCAATTACCTACATTCTAGCAGTTATCATAATCTCTTGAGGTTCGTCTTCTGGTCCCTTTTTTTCTCTTGTCAATGGCAGACTGTTTCTTTTCGCCTGCATGCCTTCTAGACGCTGCTCCTAAGTGTGTTCGAGCCTGACGGGAACTGCAGGGTCTCACTCTCTACTCCTTGCTGGACTTGCCACAATCGCATGAATTCTGGTCATCTCATCTTTTGCTCTCGAGAAGTAGCTTCATCTTGTTCAGTAGAAAGTTTACCTGCCTCCCTCGTTTAGGGCGGACTCTCTCCATTGGGGGTAGATGAAGCAAACTTTTATTGTCTGAAAGGCAAAAGGATTTGCACAATACTAATTAATAATAGTACTAATTAGTAACACCTGGCAGTTTAACCAGCTTCATTCACTCCACAAAATTAAGGGGTGGTCCAGTACTGTATACAGTAATTCAGCGAAATGAGATTTGTTAATTGAAACAGCAAGAGGAAACAATGGGCAGGGGACGCAATTGGGTGGGGGACATGGGGGTGTGACTCCCCAATTATATGGGGGCCTCCATAAATTTAATAGGGAATATTGAATTCAAATTTAACAACGTATGTGGAATCAAGATTAGGCTATAGGAGGCTAATGTTTTGTCTTTTAGTACCGCCATAGCGATTTTATAAAAACAAATATACTGTACATTACTGGGTCACTTAAAAAAACTCCGACGGAAAAGGAAAGGACAATTAAGGGGAAAGACAATTCTATGTTCTCAAGGGATTTACAAACCTCATCAGGTGGCAATTAGAATGGGGAAATTGAGGAGAGCATCTTTTAGAGCAAAGACAGAATTACTTTAACACATAAAAATAGCAGCTAATTCAGCGGAGGGTCTTCACTTTTATGAGCACCCAATGTCTCGCCTGGTTGCGCGATCAGTGTTCTTCAGATTTTGTAATGTAAGAGCGAAAACAGAAAAAGCCGTACTCCCAATCAGTGAGGTAGTGACCAATTCATGAAGATCGCTCCCTGCTTATTGACCAAGCCTACCAGAGGAGTGTAAGTTGGGGAACAATATGACTGAAATGCCTGGAATTATGCAAATTAGACAAACAGTAAACTTCCATTGACACACATTCTCATTCAAATACTTCAGGACCAATGGTGGACACAAAATGAATGCATTGCATGAGAATCCAAACAAACTTGAAAATTGCATGAATGAAGAAGTTATACTCACTGAATAACCCCCAGTGACTTGAGTCATGTAACATTTGGGGGGGGGGACTAAAGATGGAACTACCCATCAAGTTTTTTAACCAGAAAGCCAAAACTTAAGTGATTCCTGGACTGTTTCTGTAAACCCATAACCAGAAACACGGACAAATGGGAGATAGTACCAGCTCATTATAGGCAAACATAACGTCTGACAAATTCCTATCTTTCCAAACCAACTAATAGGGTTCCTGTACCCTTGGTGAGAAAGCTACACACTAAAATTTCAAGTTTTCAGACTTGGACCTATGGCGACCATTAGATGCCTCCGGACCTGACCCCAAAAACACTAGGTTCATGCACTCATTTGGGGAACATAAACAAACTAAGTATGAGCCTCATTCACCCGCCCTTCCAATGGAACAATAGGGTTTAGTACTCCCCATAAGAACAATACACACCTAATTTCAACCTGATCAGACAACCGTTCTAGAACTTATGTGACATGACCCCAAAACAATTGGGTTCAATAATCATCCTGGGGAACAAACATACCAAGTATAAGCCTAACCATCCAGGTGGGTCAAAGTTATCGTGCGTTTACAAGCCAAAATGGCAAAATTTTCCATTTTCGACCAAAATTCACTCCTGACCTGAACCAAAAAAAACAAATAGCGTCCTGTATATTCAGAAAGCTTTACCTGATTTTCAACTGATCAGACCAAACAATATGAACTTATCGTGTTTCAGGTGGTCAGGACTTTGACCTTGGTGACCTTAGATGACCTCTGACCTGACCCCAAACAATAGGGTTGCATGTACTCATCATGGGGAACACACATACCACAATACAAGTATGAGCTTAATCCATCCGGGTGGGGTCGAGTTATCGTGTTTACAAGTCAAAATTGGCCAAAATATAAAACTTTTCACAAGTTTCTCTTTTCGGCCAAATTCATCCTCAGACTGACCAGAAACATTAGGGTACTTGCACTCCCCATAAGAAGCTATACACCTGATTTCAACTTGAGCGGACAAACTATTCTGGACTACGTGGTTTAAAGGTTTTCAGACTTTGACTCTTGGTGACCTCAGATGTCCGATGACCTGACCCCAAAACAAGAGGGTTCATGTAATAATCATGGGGGAACACACATTACCAAGATGCGCTATCCATCCAGGTGGGATCGGAGGGTTATCGTTTTGTTTACAAGCAAAAATGGCCAAAATATGGAATTTCCACAAATTTTTATTTCGGACCAAAATTCACCCCGACCTGAACCAAAAAAAAAACAATAGGGTTCCTGATTCCCAATAAAAAGCTATACACTAATTTCAATGATCAGACCAACCATATGGACTTATCGTGTTTACAAGGTTTCAGGACTTGACCTCTGGTGACCTCTGACGGACCCCCAAAACAAAAAGGGTCATGACACTCATTTCATGGGGAACACAATACCAAAGTTATGAGCTTCATCCATCCGGGTGGGGATCGAGTAGTTATCGTGTTTACAAGCCAAAATGGCCGAAATATCGAAATTTTCACAAATTTTCCTATTTTCGACCAAAATTCACTCCCGACCTGAACCAAAAAAAACAACAACAGGGTTCAGTATCCCCATAAGGAAAGCTATACACCCAATTTGCAACTTGATCAGACGAACCAATTCTGTACTATGTCTTTACAAGGTTTGTAAGACTTTGACCCCTGGGACCTCAGATGACCTATAACCTGACACAAAAAACAATAGGGTTCATTTACTCATCATGAGGAGGAACACCCACATACCAAGGATGAGCGACCTTCCACCAGACTTGATTTCAAAGTTATCTGTTACAAGCTGGGCATCAAACACCCACAACACACAAAACACACACACAAACGAGTGACTGAAATAGATTCTCTGACTTCGTCAAGTTAAAAAAAAATCGAACAGACTGGAAATTTGGAATAAATTAAGCCAAAATAGACACCATTGAAGACTTCCAGTCTAAGTAAAAATTTTGGGGAGTGAAGGTAAGCCATAACTACACAGTGATGAACTCTGGCTAATTTAAATTATGCAAATTAGACACACTGGCATTGACCTATAGTGGACTCTGAATCCTTGATAAAAAGTTTGGAACGACGGTGACCATACCATCAGTTTCATGAAATATATTGACCCCAAATCTTTGTGAAAAGTTTTGAGACGGAAAGTATACCATATTCACCAAGGTCGGGGAACTCTGATGAACTTGGAATTTTGCATAAATAATGCAAATGAGACAACTTAATAAGCATCTTTTTCGTTTTTGTTTTTAAAAATCCAATGGTTATAGCTACGTTATCGACTTTTATCCTGCACCTATGTGCCTGAACTAATCCCCCATGCAACCTCGGTTCATCCATAATCTTGATAATGAGCCTAACCATAAATACATAGAAAGGCTAATTACCCTACTGAAATTAGGACTTTCGCGCCCCAAAATCAAAATCAGATCGTTCCACAGCCCGATTACTAAATACAAAATTTCATCGAATTGGCCTTCGTTACGGAGCAGAAATCCTGCTTAACGAGAAGAGAAAGTGGGGGGACACCATATCATAAAAAAAATGTATAATCACAAACACACACAGGGGTGTTTTTAGTCAACTGTAGTGATAGATATGTAATTTTGCATGACTGAACGCAATAGGGCAGTGATCAAGTTAATAGCTGTGTGGTCAAGGGGACGTATTTTGTATACAAATCAGTGCTAGCAGTGGGCGACGGGGTGTGTGGCCTTAGCTATCAGTCTCTTGGGAGTTAGCTCTGTTAGATGATTTAAGGGTGTCACATGACTCGTCCGCCAATCACAATAATGTGGCTAAAGACATTCTACACTAAACAGTCGATAACGAAAACGCAGCCAAGTGACGGTAAGTCTCTCCTGAACTTTGTTAAGGTGAGGAAAATAAGGGATTTTGGGGGGTAGGGCATTAGAAGTAATTTGAATTGTTTTGAAGAGCAAACAGGGGGGAATGGTTAAAAGTATGGTACATCTAGGCTTGAAGGACAACATTCTGAACTTATTATTCGCTAATTTGAGGGGTATGAGAAAAATGGGCGTTAAATGTTCCGACTGCCCATAATAGTGATGTGGAAAAAAAAAAAACAATCCAGTATGTTAAGATTGACTAGAGGATCATGGGTTCACAGTACACTAATGTATATGATTCATCCGATCTCCCAGTGACGTGTGGTGGAACATTTTTTCTCCCCAACCTACCCGACCTGGTACAGTATGCCGTTTTTAATTAATTTGTATGACAGCCAAGAGCGTCAAATTGTGACACCAAATATAAAAAAAAACTAGAGCACCAATGGGGCTGTAGCTCAACTGCCAAACTGCACAAGTGTGTTAAATGTTCAAGTCATGAGACCAAGAAGGCAGTTTCAACAATGGCATATTGTGCAGCTGTAACAACTTTTGACTGATCTTCATATGCACGGATTTATAGTCAGTTAATAACATTGTACTCAGTCCGGGGGTCAACGTCCATCAAGAATGACACTTGAGAGAGACAAAGGCATTTCACAAAGTGCCTATTGTGTCCCTTTGATTACCTTTGACCCCAATTTGACCTTGACCTTCACATGGTCAAAGATGGCCAAAAGATCGATGAACGTTGGGTCCACAAGTTTGATTAGCATCCATCGAAGAATGACTGTGTGTTTCTTTTCATCAAAATGCTACTGTTTTAATTCAATGAAACTAGATGATGTTGCAATCCAAAATCTGCAACCAGCTGTAAGAGAACATTATTACACCTACACAAGTTTCAAGACAATCTATATTACTTTGTAGAAGATAGCATGTACATTTGGAAATTATACACATATGACCTATATTGCCCCTTTAATGACTTGGACCCTGACCTTCACAAAGTCAAACAGTCCTCATGGGTCAATTAACATTGGTTCCAAGTTTCGGTCGACATCCGTCACAGATGAGCTGTCGGGGCCGAAAAGGGCATTGTTGATAGCGTAGCTAGGCTGTATGGCTCCATTTAGTGGGATTCCTCGGACCAAAAATTCTTGAAAGGCCTGTTGAGGTATGGCTATTCCATCAATATGATCGCACATCAGCACTGTTCACCACATATGAGGAAGCGAAGCCTTTTACGTGATTGCACATTATGGGCCCTCGGGCTGACACTGGGTCTCAAGTTCAAAATTCCCTGAGAACCCGAAGGTAAAGCTATTAGACCGTCATTGTGACCGAACATCAACACTGACTTGTGCATCCAAAATTTGTAGATACATTTGTGCGTATTTAACATGAGGAGCCCTAGGCCAACTTGGGCCCTTTAGCCAGAGGTCGCAAACACACCCCTGATAAAACCTTAACAAGAGTATTACATGAATTCAAATACCCGCACTCAATCATCAAGTGAACTGTGGGAAGAGATGCCATTCAAGTACCCATGTGGTGAATTCCTCCATGGAATTTTAAAATGGGCCCATCGGCATACCTGGAATTAAAAAAATTCTGAACCCACCCCAGAGGTACGACTATTAGACCATCAATTATGACAGAATGTCAGCACTGTGCCCACAACTTGGTTAAGAGGAGGAGCATTTTTGCATGATCCACATGATGGGCCATCGGGCCCGCACTGGGCCTTGGTCCTAATTCTGGGCACCCTGAAGGTACGACTATTTGCCATCTTATAAATTATTTTAAACTAAATTTGTAGGAGATACAAGATTTTGCGGTATTTCATAAATTGGCCCTTAGGCCCAACTGGGCCTTGAGCCCAAAAGTCCTAAAATCAATGGCCCTCTACCAAGAACCATATGACCATTAACAATGTAACGTTGAAGAAATCAATTGGAGCTTGTGGGAGGATATTCATTTCATTCAAGCACCATTGTGTGAGAATATATAAATTGGGCCCTTGGCTCAAGTCGGACCTTGAACCATAGTCCTGAACACACAAAAGGGTAAAGGGCTATTAGCCCATCATTTTGGCCACGAACTCATCCTGTGCAACTACAATTTGCAGGAGATACAAATTTGGCGGTTTTCACATAATGGGCCCTATGGCCCAAAGTGGCCCTGGGCCCAAAATCCTGAACACCCCCAATGGCCCTCTACCCAAGAACGTACAGTCACTTTGAGAAACTACATGAAGCTTTTGGGAGGAGTTGCATTTCGAGTACCATTGTGTGAAATTTCAATAAATGGGCCCCCCCCCCCCCCCCTCAAGCCAAAGTGGACCTTTGGTCAATCCTGAACACCCGAAGGTACATCTGAATAGACCATCATATGACCAAACATCAGCACTGTGTACCACGAATTTGTAGGAGGAGATACTTTTGAAATTTTACACATAATAGCTATATATTGACCTTAAGTTACCTTTGACTTGACCTTCACAAGGTAAGACATGTCCCATGGTCACGGAACATGTGTCCACGTTTGGTCAACAATCATCACAGAATGACTGTTCAGGGCCAAAAGCCTTGTTTACACAGTTGGACAGACAGACAGACAGAGTAGATAATAGATAGATAGAAGATAGAGAGATAGAAAGATAGAGTGACAAAGCAGATTCCCATAGCTCAACCAGCATAGCTGACTTGAGCTAAAAACCATAATATCTTTAACCTATTGGCCAGCTCGAATCAATGACTAACAGAATTGAATTTACCTGAATGTGGTTTTTGTCTGTATTCTGTGTTAAATTATAATCAGGCTGTGGGCGACCAGCAGGTGTGAGATGATCATGTTAGGGGTGGTGGGGTGTATAGCAAGAGGGAAGTCCCCAAATGGAAACAATGGGTGTTAGTGTAGTCCACTATCCGTAGTGTAATATAAAGTCGCGAATAACTCCCATACCGTGGATTGAGTAAGAAAGTCCATTTCATAGCTGATTGACCACACAAACAGCCACTATCTCGCTCCATTGATAAGCAGTGGCGTAATAGCCTGCTATCAAAGCAAACGGTATGAGGAAGCCGTTCCTAAATAGAGGGGGCTATCACTCTTCAGCATAACCATGGTCCGAATGTACCAACTATCCTCTGTGCGATTGACTTGTTGTTCGACAAATCCCCGCCAAAATTGGGATTCTGCTCATTACCCTTCAGGGACGTAGATTCAGTCATCGTAGCCACACAGGCGTGATATGGTTGGATCCACCCTGGATGAATTCCGTGGAAAATAAATCGCTCCACATTTTAGTCATGAATATTTACAGAAGACAATCAATAACCTTTTACAATACCGCTACTTAAATCTATTGAAATTGAAGAATTATGTCATATAGCTAAAATGAATCGAAGCCGCCGTTTTCTGCGCAGGCGCATAATTGCGACTTGTTTGGTGTTGCAGCTCAGTCAGAAAAATTGGATCATTTGAAATGGAAATAGAAAAGACTATCGATTTCATCGTACGTCTCAAAAATTAGGTTGGGGGTGTTGTCAGAACATCCAAATCAGATCAATGGAGTGATTTTTATTGCAGGTATGGCTTGTTTCCCGTTAATTTAGGGAAAAGGGAAAGGTCGATTGCACAATCAACGTTGGACCTCGACCACCAAATTTTCAGTTTTTAAAATCAGTTCGACAGCAGCGAACGAAAATTGCCACAGGCTGTTTTGTAGGGCAAATCACTGATTGGTTAGAATGTCATCTGGCCTGCGCATATATGAGTGAACGAGGCTGATACAAAGTGAACCAAGTCAAAAGCCTGTTTCAACAGGCTTCTAGTGTGTGAAGGTAAGGAGTTGCAATTGATCAAGAAAAAGGGTTATCATTGACTGAATGATTAGGACCCCTCCCACTCAACAGTTAAGCCAGGGGAGTGGAGATGAAATCGAATTGGTATGGTATCAGGGATGTAGCTAGAGATTCTGAGTGCTGGGTATTCTGCATCCGAATCCTTTGAAGATTAGTGGCGGGCAGTCTAGCGTGCGATGCGCAGTGGGTCACGACTGTAGCCCACGGTCAATCACAAGAGGGCCATTTGGCTTTTTGTGGACATTTAATATATAATGTCAGTCATCAAGAGTAGCACACAGGCGTTGATATGGGGGAGCAAAACCCTGGATTGGAATTCCATGGAAAAGCGCTTCCACATTTTAGTCATGAATATTTACAGGCAGAAACAATAACCTTTTTACAATACCGATAATGAGAAATCTATTGAAATTGAAGAATGCTGCATATGAAAGCCTAAAATGATCGAAGCCGACGTTTTCGCGCAGGCGATAATTGACGGACTTGTTGGGTGCAGCTCGAGTTCAGAACAGAAAAAAGTGGAATAATTTGAATTGGAAATAAGAAAAGAATATCGATTCATCGTATGTCAAAAGGAGGTTGGGGGTGGGCAGAACAATTCCGATCAGATCATGGAGTGGATTTTTTGCAGGGTATGGGCGTTTCCCTTAATTTAGGGAAAAAGGGGAAAAGGAAATGGTCGATTGCACAATCAACGTTTGGGACTTCGCCCCACCCATAATTCAGTTAAATCAGTTCGACAGCGAGGGAACGGAAGTGCACAGGCGTTGTTTTAGGCAAAGCACTGATTGGTTAGAATGTCATCCTGGCCTGCGCATATATGAGTGAAGGAGGCTGATGCGAGGTGAACGAAGTCAAAGCCTGTTTCAACCGGCTAGTGTGTGAAGGTACGGAGTGCAATTGATCAAGAAATAGGGTATCCATTGCCTTGCATGATTAGGAACCCTCCACTCAACCGTAATCAGGGAAGTTGAGAAGAGATGAAGTGGTTATGGTATCAGGGATGAGCTAGAGAAGAATTCTGAGTGCTGGGGATTTGCATCCGAAATCCTTGAGATTAGTGACGGATAGTATATTGTAGCGTGCAATGAGCAGCGGGTCACGACTGGACCACAGGCCCAATGGAGGGCCATTTGGCTATTTGTACATTTAATATATAATGCGGTTTTCCCAGTGTGGATTGTGCATTATCAGTATACTGTATCCCATTACTAACGAAACAAGAACATTGTTTTTTGTAATGCGGGCAGCATTGCCGGGATTATGTCGGGTGACGGGCACACCACCCAAGTGCCGGGTGGCCCTGCCCACCCTAGCTACATCCCTGGATGGTATTGTGTTGATTGGCATCAAAATGCAGGGAAAACCCTTGATTGAATGGTTTGTACAAGGATCCTTTAATAGCCATCGTTTTGTCATCACTTCATCAGTGATACAGATCAGATTGTAATGTTAATTAGTGATAAATGCAGCAACAGTACGATGAAAGTACACAGATTATTCATATAGGCCTCACGAGTAAGAGCTGTTTAAGGCCCATATCAGCTTTCCAGTCTCTGTCAAGGTGTTGACACAGATCTCTCCATGGCTGCCACGTTTGGGGGGAAGACTTTTGTGAGGAAGAGTAGCCTTAGGTGGAACCCTTGGGAAGTCCTTGCCCAGCATAGCCTGATCTTGAAGTAGCCACCAGCGTAGGGCGTCCCCAGATGAAAGCCGAGACCAGTGAGAATTACTTATTATGATACAGCACTAACGTAGCAGCATCAGTACGGCAAACATCAAAATGGGTGCGGTTTACGGGTATTGCAGTTATACAGTTGTTTGTTTAGTTTAGTGAATAGGGTCCCGGAAGGACAAAAATCCTCAATAAAGACCACGGAAGCCAAAAATCCCAGGAGGAAAGAAAAAGAACAAACCACTGAATAATTCGCCCGTGATTTCTGAAAAATAAATCAAGACTTTCTTGAATGCATTCACACGCTTAGAGAGAACAACATTTTCAGAAGACAATTTCCCACTATTGGATCACTGCTTGGGATACGTCACCCGAATCGCCTTAGCCCATGGTAGTTAGGGACGAGACGCCTTATATATTCCTTGGTAGGATAAATTTTTCAGACAGTCAATCTTCTAGGGACCTACGCTTGAACGTTTTCAATTACATGCTTGTCTTTTGCAAAGTTAGGGATTCCACACTGTACAGAATATTCCAGGTGCGGTCTCACCAGTTGCTTAAACAGCCGGACAACAATATCATATCAAGGAAACTGAAGTGACGACTAATCAAGACAAGGAATCCAATTACCCTTCTAGGCAGCTTCGGCACACTGCTAGGAGGTTAAAAGAAGAATCAAAACAAAACCCCAAGATCTTTTTCTGAAATCACACTTCAGAAATTTTTGACATTAACTTGAGGAAGAGTGGCGATTGTGAAACCAACTGCATACTTTGCACTTGTCGACATGAAAAAACATTTTGCAGCGGAAGACCATTTGGAAAATTTATAATCCAGATCACTTTGAACAATTTCAGAATCATCATTGTCGAACCGACATCCGATTCAAAGTGGTATTGTCTGCGAACTTCTTAACACTGGAATGAACAGAAACTTCAAAATCGTCAATATACCCCAGCAAGAGTAACGGCCCGAGAACCGATCCCTGGGGAACACCAATAGGGACCGTTTGCCAAGAAGACGAACGCAAATATGACAATCGCGTTGTGCCCTATTATGACGCCACTCACGATCCCACTTCAGGAAATTCCCCTCAATGCCAAGCTTCCATCTTGAGCAAGAGACGCTCATGAGGAACCTTTCAACAAGCTTTCTATGAAAGTCCAGGAAAATATATCAACGCATTGCTGGTGTCAACCGAATGTAACATCTTCCCATAAATTCCGAAGATTAGTCAAACACGAACGGTTGTACCTGAAACCCATGCTGAGAATCCTAATCAGACTATGCTCATTGAAATAATCAAACCATTATGATCCCGAATGATTGATGCCATTACCTTGCAGACAAAACAACTAGTAAGGATGACGCTGTTTGTATACAAGGACGAGACCATTTACCCTTTCTTGAAAAAGGAGAACATTTGCTCTCCTCAATCATCCGGAACAATACCTTCTTGGAGAGTCTTATTGAAAATAATAGCTAATGGAACAGACAAAACCGTCGGCAAAGGATTTCAGTAAGAAAGGATAAACTCCGTTCAGGACAGGAGCTTTACCACTGTTGAGCTTCTGCAGTTTCTCCTTTACAAACCAGGCGAGCACACCTTATTACCAATACATGCGGAGAGAGAAACCCCGACAAGTAAGTCACCAAAATTATCCAAGTTACTCATGAGTTACAACAGAGAGAAATAATTTTGGAGAACCTTAGCCATATCCTGGCTATCGCCTGATGTACTACCGAGCCGGAATCTATCAAAGGCCAATGCTTCCTGAACTTCTGCTTCCCCCTCACCTAAGAGAAAAATTGCCCGCCGATCTCCTTGATTTAGAGGAAATCTGCTTCAAAATCAAGTTAGCACAGTAATGAAAAGCTGGACAGCTTTTTTGCTGAACTTTGAAATGCTCTAGATCAGACACGCCCAGAAGAACAATAAGTCGCCATAAATGTTCGGCTTACGTTGATGGCCAGGAAAACTCCCTATTCATCCAAGAGGCATATTGTTCCCTTACTGCGATGTTTCTTCCAAGGAACGTAAACTTTCAAAACCTGGAACCTGTTCAAGGGAACCTTCCAAGAGGTCAACAGCATTCGTACTTTCTAACAATTTACGCAATCTATTTCGCTAAAAATCTAGAAAGGCCATCGACATTGGCCTTCGCGAAACAAGGAACAAGCTCTACACTCTGGGGGATATGAAGGAACAAGACACATTGAAAGTTAAAATTTCGTGATCACTTGCACCGAGCTACCAAGCTCTCTAATTACTACAGATTCTGGATCACTGCCTCAAAGACTAAATCCAAAATAATATGCATCTGGTAGGGAAAATGTACAGATTGGAAAGAAGCAATCCTTGGACTTGAAAAAGCCAGATCCATGACTGACACTCGTACCATAGACCAAGAAATATCTCGATAATTGAAATCACCCAGAATGATTGTACTTCCTCACCCCCTAGAAAGCTTCGAAAAGCATTTTGTCTGTAAAAGAAAGAGAGTTGTCTGTCTCAGAGCTATTTGGAGAACGGTACACAACGCAACTAAAAGAACTGGAAATACAGAGAGTAGACGGATTTCACACCCCAAACGGAGTTGACAAAAATCACACAATATCGGCTTCTCCAAAACATTCAAAGTCAGACCTCACATTACAAACAAACTCCACCACCATGCCGAGAGCCGTCCGATTTGCCTAGATATAACAAACATAAACCAGGAAGGTGAAACTTCGGCTGTGGAAATACACTGTGCAACCATCGACTCTGTAATACCAATTGAAGTCAGGCTTGCGTTACTGGAATAAAATCTGAAAACTCATTAAACTTGTTGGATACTTTGAACATTAGCACAGGAAAAGACAGCTGGCTAACATATACATCGCCATTGTTGACCTTGCCAGACCTCCCACTGCGATGCTTACTATTAACAACCCGGCCAGTAAGCCTAGGCACCAGAAAACCCTCGCCCCCAAATTAATTTAACGACCCTTCCACGCAGACAGTTACAGTGCTGTGCATGTACAGTGTACCAATCATCTGGAATACCGACAATAAAGGTACAGTACTTTACACACATGTCATTGACGGGAATAAAGTAAAGGTCAAACTAATGTATTGGGCCACATGCATGCAGCTGTTGACCAAGGGAGAGTGGGTCAGCAGAAACAATTTTGCAGTTTCACAGTGATTGACAGGCGTTGTCTGCTGTAACCTCTTCTGTAAAGCTTTTTCTGCGGTCAATTGCCCCATGTACCTCCAAGAAGATTGATATCAGGACAGCTTCATGGCTGTACAGTAGCTGGCTCTTGTAAGACTTCTTTTCCTTGAATCTGAACGACAACTAAACCTCTCAAAGCATCTACAAGTACTTAAAATACTCTACCAGCAGATCGTGTCTATAAGGGTAAGCGCTGGCTCGACATTTCGGGGTCCAAGGCACAAATGTCACATGTGAATGAGCCAAAATGCAAGGAATTGAAGAAGATTGTACTACTTTTCATGGAATTTTGGACCCCCATAATAGGCAGAAACCTTATTTTGGGGGTCCAAACAGGCCCAACAAGAGTCATTGACCCTGAGACCCCGAGTAGCGCTAACCCTGGTGTCTATAGGGACTGCTCTCATCATAGAGGCCACAGGTGATTGTGTAGTTCATGGTAATTCTTGTCAGTGTGCGCCCAGCTTAAGTGTCAACTATACAGCGGTTGCTTCTTTCAAGAGGACCTCAAAAAGACACTTATAAATTATTAATTTTCGTGCTGTTTTTTATTGTGTATTGTTTGTCCTCCAGGCCCTTTGTATCTTCTTGGAAAGGCGCTTTTCATAAATTTAAGTATTTATTTCATTATTATGCTTGGCAGGGCACTAAATAAATACTAGAATAAAAATACACGATTCATGTACTGAAACTATCTGTGTAATACATGTAGATGTACCTGGCCCCTCTACTGTAGCCTGTTGTCGTGATTCTTCCATTAGGGAACACCTTCACTACTCCAGTGGTTTTTTCGCCAAGTTCCCCACCTCCTTGGCTACGGGCCCGCAGACCTGTTGGTGAGAGGTTTCAACATGGAGCTCAAGTGCAATCAGAAGAAAACAAGAATTTGTGGACAAATCTTTAATAGGTTTGAATAACACACAACTACTTTGTAAACTGTACACGTATATGAATTACATTTTTCTATTGTCATTTTGTTGATCCAATTCAATAGCCATTTTTGCGGAATAACATGTGGCATGATTGACACATGATAGGCTGCCCTCAGGCCCAAGCTGGGCCCAAGTCAAATTCCTGAGAACCCTGACGATACAGCTATTATAGACTGTCATTATGACTGAACAACAGCACGACCTGTGCATCAAAAACTCTATGCACTAACCAAGAGGTTGCATGTGACATTAGAGAAAATCAATTGAATTGTGGAAGGAGATGCATTGGGAGTACCAATGTGCGAATTTCTATGAATTCATGAAAATGGGCCCTCAGGACCAAGTGGACCTTGTTTAAAAACAATTCCTGAAACACCCTGAAGGTAGTCGTTAATAGACCATCATATGAAATAATGTCAGTATTGTGCACCAAAACTTGTAAGAGGAGAAGCATTTTGCATAAATCCACTGATGGGCCCTCGAGCCCACCACTGGGCTGTGACGTCCCGAATCCCGGGGACCTGAAGGTACAGATTAGACAAATATCAATATGCCCAAACATCAGCATGGTGCAACCAGATTTGTAGGAGATACAAAGGTTTTGCGGTATCTCATATGATGGGCCCTAGGGCACACCAAACTTATGAACAAACCCAATGGGACACTACACAAGGACCATACATGTAACGTTGAATAAAATCGGTTGAAGCTTGTGGGGAGGAGATCCATTGGTTGAAAAGCTCATAAAATGGGCCTGTCAATAAAGTGCAGTACACTGCAGTTACTGCAGTATCCAGGTTGAACCCTTGCGGGCGCTTGACTAGGTTGACCCTCTGCCGCAGCAAGCATGCCATAATTTTTTTACGTGGGGGGGGGGATTGACCAATTCAGACACTAAACAAGATACAGTGAGTGAATAAAAGAGAAAACCGAAAACAACTTATCTATTCATCAAGTGATGCAACTAGAACTGCCTGCAGAAAATACTGGTGACACAGTGAGCCAATGAGTGACATAGATGGTGGTAGAATGGTAGGCCTACGCTTATTCATCTGGATTAATGTCATGTTTTGTCATACACTATCAAACGAATCATAAGACTAAAGTAATAATAATTTTACAAAAGTGTATCCTGGTTCTGTAAAAAACGGTTCCTGGTTCCAACCTACTAGGGGACCAAGAGCTCAAAGTGTAACTTACGTCTCCTGGTCATTGGCCGACTTAATGAATCTTGTAACACAGTAACGACACATGAAAATTGTTCTGAAGAGGATTAGCCAAACATTAGGTCCCAATAATAATTAAACCCCAGCTAGATCATACCCGAGAGACACGTAAGAAATGAGCACTTGGGAACTCGTACCAGTAATGACAAGGGAGGATGGGGTCAAGGGATGGACTGGATGGTCAGTCCTCGGAGCGAAAAAGAATAGGGATCAACTACTCCATGGTAACCCTTCCTGCCGAGTATGACTATCTACAGTACAATCCACTTTCACAGTTCTTTTGCCTACATTATGATTCATACGTGTGACCATAGTTGACTTTGAATGACTCCAAACAGGACGGATCGTCAACATGTACAGGCTACAGCCAGCGTTCGAAAAA
The DNA here is from genome assembly GCA_026419785.1 of Sclerodactyla briareus. Classification (NCBI taxonomy): domain Eukaryota; kingdom Metazoa; phylum Echinodermata; class Holothuroidea; order Dendrochirotida; family Sclerodactylidae; genus Sclerodactyla; species Sclerodactyla briareus. Next base: position 138,258 of record JAODTK010005613.1, on the reverse strand, counting down.
GCTGATTACACCATCGGAAATGCTCCTCAAATGAGCGAGGATTGCCTACAAATTTTGGATGTCATAGCAGTCGTTGTACACAAAATATGGACAGCATACAGTTTTCCACGATGCCTCCAAATGGCTACACAAGTGTCCAGCACTATTCCAAACGCTAGCTACAGCCTACTCCAAATGGGCCGCCCCTTGTGCCAAGTATGACTCTCAGGTTCTAATCATTTCGTTGCACACTATTGTGTCCAAAAGCTTTTTCGACTTCCAAAGCAGCTGTTGGAGTCGAGTCCAGCCAACCCGAGTCCGCGTCCAAGGACCGAGTCCTCAGCATCCGAGTCGAGTCCAAGACGAGTCCTCAACAATCCAAGTCCGAGTCAGTCCTTTGTCCGGTCCCTATTAAAAATTGGCATTTTAGCAAAAAGAACAAAATAACAACAGGTCCTGTATTGGATTCCAAAATACCTAGGTATTACAAGTTAGATGCTGCTAGCCCGAAAACGTATATGATAATATTGAAAATCAGCCCGATGAAAATTTATAGTGAAGTTTCCCACATTCCTATCAAGTGTGCACGCTCATGAAGGAAGTTCATAGCCTTGAAATGCCAAAATTACGAAACAAATGACCCACACAATCCATATAACCCTACGTAGGCTCTCGCCTGCCGACTATCATTCATTCGAGACGATAATAGTTTTTCAGACAAGAAGTTTTTTTTTCATGCATTCAAGAACATCACAATTCACTGTCTTCGCAGGACCGTGCGGCTGTTCTCCTGTGTTGCAGTGACCAACTTTGCCTAGCATGGACCGATTCCACACAGAGCACGCGCTCCACGGTCTTATGTCAATGAACTTGGCTTTTGTACAATTAATAGTTCAAATGGTTCCGCGAGGTGTGTACCAGAATAAATAACGCATTCCCCCAGCCACCCAGCTAGTTTTTACGTCGCCGGTATTCTGATTTTCAATGTCAATGTTAGACATTTGGAATATTCTTCTTCCATCATTTTAAGGTATGTTTGCACAGCGATTTCTTTGAGCGGTTTTAAACAGGCGACTCAGGCCGACGTCACAGCAGCAAGTCCGAGTCATTGGATTTCCCGAGCGAGAGTCCTTCAAAATCGGTCTGAGACCAGTATACGAGACAGTCTCAGAGAACGAGACCGGACTTTGAGCTCAACACTGCGTCAAGCAAAAAATAATCCAAATAAATAAAATGGAGACACGAGCACTACGAGAGCAGATTAACGGTGCAACAGTACAAGTGGCAATGATGCTGCATTACAGTGACTGATCCTACCGAATATCTCAGGGTCTTAATACAAATTAGCAATTTAGCGTCCTAATCAATGAGCAGCTCGATATTACGTTTACATTGATACATCGATACGACATGAGACGTCGTGTCGTAGCCAAGGAATGATGATATCGGGTACGAAAATACGTTTTTCAATTGCGGGGGCTATTTTGAAAAAAATTCGCCCACCCAAAAAATTTTTCGGGGGCTACTTGAGAGCTTTCGGGGGCCTACTTGAATAAACAATAATTTGCTCGAAATATAAACCCTCAAAATGGGCTATGAAACTGCATGGAAGTGCATAATGCCACTGTGGTGAGTCACTTAGAATGAGCCTTCAGTAAGGAGGCGTAGGAAATTTGTCTCTTCCCCAGAGGCTGGGTTATTTGGAGAGAAGCGTTCTGCGGAGGGGGACTGGCTTCCAGGATCATGTGGTCCTCTCGTCAGGCATGCAACATGCAATGTTACACTATAAATCGACGAAAAAAACAAAGGTTCGTGTCAGTGGTTCGTGAAATACTTCCCGATTTGGTGTATTTGTTTCCAGAAAAAATTGCCCCTCTCAATAATTTGGGTGTATTTCAGAGTTGCTTCCTAATAATTATGGTAATGATAAAAAAACAGGTGCCCGCATACAGTGTTAGTTGTAGCGCATGGGTGGCAATCCATGGAGAACAACGAAAAGGCCCTCCCAGTTTGATTTCTCAACTTTGGGGCAACTGGGGCCCATGAATGCCCCCGCCCCCCCCCCATATAGAGCAAGAGCCTCTCGTGCGAAGTGAGCTAGCTACAGGCTGTAAATGGCGTTTTGCTGCAGGTTTTTATCATGATTGTTAGGCCAGTGACCTCACATGTGGAGTGAGTAGGGCCGAGAGGAGTAAGGCACTGCTGCTTGTTGTGTAATTTCACGGATTACTGCAGCCCAGACCTCCCAAACCTAGAACTCCCAAATATAAACCCATTTAATTCTACAGGTTCGGCCTCGGTAAAGATTTTCACTCAAAATCAATTATATTCTGTTTTGAAGTGAGGAGTAAACATGTCATGTGCTAATCTGTCATATTGTACATGACTTGGAGGTGACAAGTGAGAAAATTGATAGATACGATCACAAAATCAAGTTTGCGAAACCGTGTATCCTAACTACTGCGGAACTCAGCCTAGCAATCCCCAAACTAGATACTCCCAAATTAACTAATTATTTCTTAGTCCGCTTGGTGAGATTTCCACTCAATAATTCATTTATATCTTGTTTCTGGAGGGACAGAAAGAAACGTGTTCTTGTGTAAAATCCTGTCATATTGTACATGTCTTGGAGCGTTGACAAGGGGGAATTGATCGCTACCGATCAACAAAAAATCAAGCTCGAAAAAACGTGTATCCAAAAAACTACACGCTGTAGCATAGGCAAATTGAACATTAGGCCACCCAAGCAATCTTCCAAAATTTGTGATCATAATTTGCATTTAATTGGGTTGTTTTTTAGGTTTGATTTGGCATAAATCAGCTTGTATCAGGTATCATACCTTCTTGCAAGGAATTCTAACAATTTCACATGTTTCGGGCAGTGTTCGATTAAAAATATGTAAGAAATCCCAACTACATTTGAGAACATTACTGAACAACTTGTTTTGGTGAAGTGGGTATTAATGACTCGAAGTGACTCGACGCAGTCGATCGTTGTCGATCATGAGCAGCCCACCGCGCACTGCGTCGCTTGCGAGTTGAACATACGTACGTTTATATAATATGAGTGGGTGCAGCGCAGTGGGAGGTTTAAATTGAAGTCCAACCATGTGGGTGACTCACTGGAATATTTCAATCGATGTACGTGATTTTTAATGAAACAGTGGTCTAACTGAACGGATGGTAATTCACAGAAATCAGAAACATTTCCATTTGGTATTTGGCGCGCGAAATCAGAATCGCTTTTTGCTTGTACATACAATGCCAAATAAAGATTTTTTCAGGGGCGATTTTCCAATTATTGATATTTTTCGCCCCTTATTGATTTCGAGAGCTCTTTTTTAACTTTCGGAGGCGAATTCGCCCTCCGCCCCCCTGTTTTTCGGACGCTGGTTGTATGTGCTCAGTGGGCAGGAGGATCCATAAATACGGTCAACTTCAATGCCAAGGACAATTACAAGGTGCTTACACTGTGCAAGTAGAGTGGGAACTTGGACTATTTACAATACATGTAGATCAACATGCCCTTCAGAATTACGCCACAGATCACAGTTTGTGGGAAAATGAGTATGGTAAAGTTGGAATATTCTGGTATCTATCATTAGGAGGGTTGGTACGGCACAGGATGGATGGCTGCATGGGTTGCCAGCCTACCGAGTAAGTGGATGGATTGATTGCAACCGTTGTTACAATGTATATGGGCCCCGAGGTTTCGCACGTTGCCTACGGACAATTACACGGATCGCTGTAAGTCAGTGAGTTGTACGCACGGTGGCCCATTGCTTATTTGTTACAGCTGAAGGGCTTATCCGAAGCTTTTAAGATCGAATTACTCCGGTTTCAGCATGCGATGGCAATTTTTGTTCGTGGAAAGAAAAAATGGAGTATGGGTAAAGTTGGATATTCTGGTATACTATTATTGGGAAGGTGGTACTGCCCGGTTATGGATCGCTGCATGGGTGCCAGCCTACCAGGTAGTGGATGGGATTGATTGCAAACCGGATGTACATGTATATGTGCCGCTAGGTTTTCGCACGTTGCCTACCGGGATATATTCCGGATTCGCCGTTACGTCAGTGCGTGTACGCACGGTGGCCCATTGCTATTTGTTACCACGCGAAGGGCTGATCCTAGATTTTAAAGTCGAATTACTACGTTGTTCAGCATGCGATTGCAATTTTTGACATCTTTTTGCAAATAGTGAGGGAATATTTCCCTCTAGGCTCTAGTGCCGACTGGAAGAAAATGGTACGTGAACTTATCTGAAGTTTGATAAGCGAAGTCACAAAAAAACTGTCCCACGGACCTTGTACATGGTTCAGCTCTGGTTTAACCTAGTAAAACATCCAGTCAGCCTTGACTCAAGGCCGATATTCCGAGAGTGTGAGTGTGGTGGGAATTTTGCGCGTATCCAGGATTGTTGAATCGTGGTCATTCCTTTCGATCATCACATAGTGGGCCTAAATGTGTTTTGAGCTACCATTCATGTCTAATTTGACAAGTGATTTTCCATATGCTTTGACTGTGCCTAAATATCCAATGTGCCCCCAACCTGGGGAGGGTGGAATGGCCCTGATAGTACTGTCGGTAGTTGTAAAGTTGTACAGTATAGTGACCGATTGTGAGTCGATCAGCGCGTCCTTTTTGGAGAGTAAACGTGCGCTATGTACTGCGTGTGAATATCACCCGATTCAAAAACATCCGGGCGATAGGATTATCTATTTAGAGCATCAAAAAACAATTTATCATCCATGGTTCCTATTTCGTGGAGAACAAAATTTAACCCTTGGACTGGAGGATTTTGGTGTTTTTTTAAGTGGCTGAATCACCCTGCCAGAAATCGCAGAAAGAACAAGAAAATGTGTTTTCATGTTCTATTTCCCTGGATAGTTTACAAGACTGTTTTTTAGTTTGGTATTGCAGGTAACAGAGTTCGAAATGTTTGGCAGAGTTGCGTGTTGATAAGGAGGAAATTTTTTTGTTTTTTTTCCTGTTATGGTGATCAAACCCCACGATCGGAAGCTGATGCTTGTGAATTCTGCCATATATTTTTGAACCTCTTTTGCCTCGGAAGATTTATTCCTTGAGACAAAATATCATGAAGGGAGACGAAGATGAGGGGAAGATTCTGGTAGGGTTTCGTCCATTTCGCAAATTGTTTTCTTTGCTTTTGCTATTAATATTGTTCCCTTAGCCCATAGACTCACGATTGTACTAGTATAAAATAACGTCAGTGTAGCCTACGGTGGTAGGCCTGTGTTAGCACAGCCAAGCTTAGGCATAGCCTAACGTTGCATAGTCAGCCGATCTAAATCAGGCTCTGCTCCCACGGCGAGATTTGGACATTTTCCACTAGACTTATGAGGTTCATTATAGATCCTCTCGAGAAGATGCAGTCAAAAATTGATCTTCTTCCAGAGTTTTACAACCAGTTGAAAAGCAAATGAATATTGCTCGGAGTCAGAGTCAGTCGAGTAGGACTGGAGTACGTTGTTCTGTCTGGAGCTAGCTGGGATCAAAATGCTGTTGAATGATCCAATCAGCAGTCGCCTTTGGGACAGTTGTGTATTCTAGTTCATAGTAAACAGCTGATCGGACTTGTAAACAAATGGCTTCACCTCCCCATAAAGCACAGAAGCACCCGCGATCGACTTCGAATGGTACCGCGATATCTGACTCTGATGAATGAGTGCGCGGGTAGGTCGAAGTAGGGGTTAGTAGTGGAGGGGGGCGGAGGCGGCGGGGGGTTTGGAGGTTTCACCAATATACGGGAAATGCATTCCTGCAAGGCAGGGAGCGTCGATATGTTTCGAAAAGTGTGTGGGGGGTGGGGTGGTGGGAGGGGAAATGAGAAGTGAACGCAATTCAAAGTGACCATTGAGCGGGCGCCACCATTGGGAAGTGATCCCTCATTTTATAAACATGTTATTTATTCTACAGACTAGGGATTACTATTTCTGACCAGTGTTACACAAAAAAGAATATCGTCGCGTACAAACCGGTGAGTGTTAGGGCCCGGGGCGGTGCGTGTGCCTAAGAGAAAAGAACGTAGAAAACTTGCAACAGACTGCAAAATTACAACAGAGCAGTGGAATCAGGGGCCGACGAAAATACGGGGGGTGGGGGCGGTGGACACCCCCCTGTGGAAAATCAGCAGTAGGTCTCTGGCGACAACGTCGGTCTACGCTAAGTGAAGTGAAAAATTAATTGATTTATAGGCATGAACTATTATTTTCTGTTCCCGTCGAAAAATAGGGGCTGTTGCACAAAACAACCGTCCAGACCGACGGAAATAGAAAGCGCCATCTCAAGTTCACATAAGTTCGTTGTTCGGTGCACTCCATCTATTCAGCCAGCTGTGAAACATTTGGATTCACAAAAGGCTCTGTTTAAGTAGCGTGGCTACTTTATTTCTAATGCCGAAAGAAATAAAATCTGGGCGACAGCCCCAAAGGCACATTCCAGTAGACTTAAAGAAGATTCGTAGTAAAAAAAAAAAAAATTATAGGCCATATAGGCCTAGGCTACGCGTAATAAAGGATGGTTGTCGTCTGCTAGCTTCAAGCAGACATCAGCACGGCGGAATTGCATTACGTCACGACAAAATATCACTTATGGGGTTATATGTGAATTGAAGCGATAACTTTTCCTACTATCATATATCACTTTGTTTGGCGGAAAAAATGCGTGAAATAACCATTTGGTTTCAATTTATCTAAATTGCTGGGTGCAGTATTTTGGTTACAAGGATTCAATTGACGACAATCCATCTTTAAGTTTTGGGCCCGGGATGTTTTAGACAATTATGGTAGGCTACATTCAGTTCCTTCGTGATCGTGGGGTGAGGATACAGCCGAAGTCGGTGTCTGATAGATGTGCTCATCGCAAGTCTCTTTATCGGGGTAAAATTCACTTAGCTATGATAGCAGGCAGGTGGCATGAATTCTACTCACAATGAATCATAATTACGATAATCGACCTACCTGTAAACTACATTCGAAAAATCGACGTCCAATACAGGGGCGGCGCCAGCGGGAGAAGAACCCCCCCCCCCCCCCCCCCCCCCCCCACCCCCCCCCCCCCCCCCCACCCCCTCCGTTGGGGAGCAAAGCCGAGAAACGTCGGGGAGAAAAGTAAGAATAAAATAGGTGCGGTGCGCCCGTTCGAGGGGAGTGCAGGAAATGTATTAACTATGATGGACATGCGTGCCAAGTTTTGCAGCCCCATCTGACAATTAATAAATATCGGGTAATCAGCTCTGGGCTATGCAAGACCATGATGTGAAGGCCAATTCTCCTCAGTCTACCCATGTTATCAGTCATCATATGTGAATTTGGTTTCGAGCACTTTGAATCAAAGAATCACGTGTCATAAAAACTCATATCGAGCGACCGCAATCTAGTAGATCTTAATATGAGAACCAAATATGAGTGCTCGGTTATCATTGTGGTGCGAAGTTAGTAGTTTACAGACCGTTTTGACAAAAATTATCTTAAACCACAGTTACGTAGTTGAGGAAAAAATATGTTGGCAGAAAGAAAAAGAATATTTGTAATAGGTAAATTCATGCTAGAATATCGTACCAGGATAGAACACATTTTGCGTCTGAGGGGTTTCAGGTTTGCCAAAAAGTCAAGGAGAGGGGGCAACATCCCACAGATCAGTCTATTCAACAAAAATCACTAACGAAAACAATTGGCCACCCAGTCGAGGACCCAGAACACCCTCCACGACCGCATGGCGCAGCATCTGATTTAAAATACCGATGGATAAGAATCGGTCTCACAAATATAGTCGTTCTCAAAAATGATTCACACCCACCTGAAATTTTATGTATATACGCCTTCTGAGTGGCATACCCACCGGGCCGGGGGGGGGCGGGGGTCAGAACCCTTCCCCATGACCCATGTGACGAAACATTTTAAACACCAAAAACTGATTTTTCAGTTCCGTAGAGGTTTTGCAGCGTTAATTATCCAATATGCAGCCGCATGGTCTAGGGACCATAACGTGGACTTATTCGCCAATTAGGGAGGGTGGCGCCATTGATGAGAGCGCACTTCCCTTGGGTTCCGGACCCAACCCCCCCCCCTCGAAGACAAAATCTCTCGTACGCGACGTGCAACAGACTGAAGTAGCCTACCTTTGGCAGACTGTCCGTAAATTAAAGGTTAAACGTCAGTTGGGGGTATTTTTGTCTCGAATGAATAGGCCTACCAATTTAGCTACACGACGGATTTTTTTTTCAGATAAAAGTATCCCTAATGGGTCATTTGCCTTCGGAAAAGAGCGTCGGTTTCAGTTTCGACTTATCGTCAAATGACTGATAATAGGGTAATAACCTCGTCGTGCAGATAATTTTGATATTTAATGGAAAACACGGGATCATAGTAACATTCCCGTGTCACGAAAATAAGAACAATGATTAGTGGAAGAATGAATGACCGGGTCTGTTACTCGGCCCATATCGTGACCGTGTACATATATATTATATCTATATCTATATAATATATATATATATATATATATTCTATATATAGATATTATATATATATATATATATTATAATATATATATATATAATATCTATATAGTATATATATATAAAATATATATATATATATATATATATATATATAATATATCTAAGCATTTCAGATGGTCAGTCACTCATTGATAAACCTGAGCGTGATTGGCCTCGACCATGACCCAAATTGGTCCCCTAACACGAAGCGAAGAAAATTACTGGGAATTGAACCTGAAACGACCTACACCATTTGGTCCCTGAGCATTCGGAACGACCTACCTTCACAAAGAGATATTGGTACCTCGGCCCCCCTCCCTATTGCCTATTGTCAATCAAACCAAGGCGCAACTTGGCTCATTAGTAATAAAAATCCTGTTCTGAGATTATCTCCTGTCAATCACTTGAGGCCGCAATTGCCTCTCCCGGGATAATTCCCAAAGGGATTAAATCCCGCTGTCATCAGCGAAACACTAATTACTCCTCCACCCCACCATGTTCCTAGGCCTATAAAGTCGCAGCCGTCTTCTCTTTGTCAGTTATCACTTCTGGTCACTGCACTGACGAAGGACTAGTATGCTATATCATCATCAGTTATTCATTGGATTACTCACCTCACGCCTATTCGTTTTCGTTATCGATCGTTTTCCGGTACACTGCCGCCTTGCTTTCTGTACCTTTTTCTGTTTCTTTTCGTGCCGTGTCTATTTGTTCTGTTCGGCTTGTGTTGTTATTGTTTTGGTGCTACCCGCCATTTTTGTTTCTCCCCGTATTCTGGTAAGTGTTTTGTTTCAGTTTCCTCTCCCCGTCCATGGGCCTCCCTTGCTGGGGTCATACCCCCTCTCCCACCCGAATGCCACCTCCGACTTCGATACTGACAATGACCCCGGAGATCCCCGTGAATCACCCGAAGTAAAGTCCGAAACGACGTAGAGGTAACTCTAAGCAAACAACCTAACAGAACCCCCAACAATAGAATCGACCCTGGCTTCGTAAGTGGATAAAACCCGAACTGCTCCATCAATCCATCAAACTAGTAAGGAAACTCAAGAAGAAAAACCCCAGGCCCACATCAAATATAGAACATTCGGGACAGCACCAAAAAACTCTAATCATCTACCCCGAGACACCATCTTATAGTATCCTTGCTACAACCCTGATGACCCAGAACTCCGCCTCGGAAAACACCACCCAGAATCCTCAAAACAAGAAACCGCCCCGCCTTCCGTGTGATTTGGGCGTTCGATCCGATACTGAAACGAGAGAGATAAAAACCGAAACTCGAAGACCATGGGCTACTCTCTTAATCTACGTTGCCCGCCTCAAATCTCAAGCTGACTTGGAGAACCCACTTGGAGGAGTAAAGTAGGGCTGGGAGGAGGCGAGAAACAAGAACTTTGAGTAATAACGTATACTGGGATATACCAGGCACAGATTGAAGGACTATAGAGAGCTACCCCAGATCATCAAGGTTACAAATGCCAAGGCCTTCGGCACACGTTACAGTTGTAACAAGAAACTAAATGCTAAGATGTGGGGGGGGAGGGGACACAAGCACAAAGACTGCCCAATCTCAAACGCGACAAGAAATGTGCAACTGTGGGGGGGGGGGGGGGGACCAAATCGCCCTCATAAAGGCTGCCCTGCCATAGAAAGGCCAGAAGGATAACGCCAAATCTGGCCCCCCTCGTGTCCTCCGCCGTCCTATGCTCAAGCGGTTGGTGTCAGTATCACAAACAAATCGATAACTTGACATTTCAAAAAAATTATCACCTAACGCTGACCTAGTCAAAACGCTGTTACGCAAAATTAGAATGGTAGAGTTCCCACCAGAGACATAACAAATAGCAGCACTCTTGCCTCTCACCTTAATACCGCCATCGACGGCAAGTCCCTCTGGGAAGCCATCAGCCATCCTGTCCACAACCCAGCGCCTTCGGAACTCCCCTCCCCTAGCAACCATCCCTTTCTTCCTTGATGGCGGTTTTCTCCCCCCCACTGCACACTCTCCCTTCTGCATCAATATAAACTCTGTTAAAGCGAAAGTATACCCCCCTCCTCTCGTATCTTATATGATTATCCTGACATCCTTCTTCTAAATGAAACTAAAACTCGCCCCTGGGAATTCCATTCATATCCCGAACTACTCGCTATTCTACCACACTGTCTCCAGCACTAAACATGGCGTCTCAGGGAGTGAAGAAGGGGCTTTCAGCTACCTAAACACTTCCACTTCTAAACTGACTCAATCATAAAAATTAACCTTCCCCTAAATACAAAGCTGCATTGAGGTCACCGGTACTGAATAACCCCCCCACCCCCCCCCCCCCCGGTAATAAAGTAAACGATTCTATCTTTAAAGGCTAATCAAAGGTCTATCATAATCGGTGACCTCAACCTCCCTCACAAAGACTTGGCTGCGGAGAAAAAACTACTACCTCCGGTAGAAATCTCTAATATTCTCGAGTGCAGGAATGGGCGTGCTTTTTTCTCAATGCAATAATATGTGACTAGACGGGATCCCCGAGGACCCGTAAAGAAGAGATCCTGTACCTTGTCATTGAATCCCCGGATCTTTGCCTAGGGAAAACATATCAACACTCTTATTCATGAAGATCCCGATCTTAGTGATCACTACCTAGTTTTTACTACCTTTTAACCTGTCTCCGTCCTATTAACATACTCCCCCCCTCCTCTAGGGGACCCTAGGAAAACCAACTGGGCCCTTTTTGAGGATAACCATTTCCAACCACTCCTTCCCTGAAAAAATTAACCAGGATTATGAAAACTCTGATAATTCTCTCATAATATGATAACATTGCCCAAAGGATTAAATCCTCCAGCCACTCCTCACTTGAAGCTAAGCGCCCCCTCCTTCAGGGAGGGACAAGCCTTGGAACATCAGCAAGCCCATTCTAAACCTTATAAGGGCCAGGAGAAAACTACGGAAGCATAATGAAAAAAATCGAACCCTGCCACCAAAAGGGCGCTTAATGTCCTTCACTTCTAATAACAAGAAAGGAAATTAAAATTCAGAAAACTATTTGCCGGGAAAGTTTCCGCCACAACCTAATAAGAAAGATGATCCCAAAGGCTTCTGGAAAAACAAGTCAAAACCACTTTAACCCCAAGATAACACTATATCCCTACGAACATCATTGATTTGCCACCGGCAACTCCCACTCTTGACCCCAGGCTCAAGTGGAAAACTTTAGCCTCTACATTCAAAGGAATTTTGCCCTCCTAATGACCCCAATTTGACTCCGATATTTAAATCGGAAATGACAAAATCATTAATGAAAATCTTTACTATCAAGATACCCATAACTGTTGTCCCTAATGCCCATAACCTTACCAACCCCATTAATATCGACGAAATTAGGAATTCTTTTTAAGCAAAAATAAACCGTTCTTCTCATGCCCTTGATGGGATTACTTAGTGTCTGCTTAAGGAAGCTTCCAGGTTCCGCTCTGCTCACCCTAGTAAGCTTCTTCACCATGGTCCTCCAATGCTGGGTATTTCCCGGCCCCCGGGGAAAACTGCCAAAACTATCCTAATTTCCAAGGGCCAATAATCCCCCCTGTACCTCTAATTACCGCCATTAGCTGGATCTTGTTCGGCAAAATCTTGAGAGGACCATGGGGGCGGGGGGAGGCTTCGAGAGTTCCTGGAACATGAGGGAGTCTGTTCGGAATCCCAATATGTTTCAGGGACAGGCAGAGGGACTACTGGCCCTCTTTTCAGTCTCACGAGAGCAAATCAAATGAGGTTGAAAGGAATCTCCAGAACCATGCTATCTTCTCGATGCTGAGAAAGATTTTGACCCTCCGGCAAAGGCCTTAAACTTCAACTTTCCCCAATCTTAACTCCCTTTCAGTTGTAACCAATCTGCTTTGCTCCTTCCTTGGAATAGGAAAATTACCATGTACACAACCATCATGCTGCCCTCCGCTTACTCTCAGTGGCGGGAACTACCCCGGGGTCGGGCCTCAGCCCCCTGCTGTAGAATTATCTATGTAAATTGAATTACCTAACCACACCCGCTAATATCAGTATCTCCCAATTCGATGATGACATTGGCCATGCTGCGCACTACTTCCTCCAGTGAAGAATGTTTAAATTAGAATCTGAAAGATGCTCTCAGTGATCTAGAGAAATGGTGCAACCCTGGAGGATGCAAGATCAACCCTCAAAAATCCAAGTTTATTAGATTCACCGTTAACAGAATCACATCCTAAAAGACTCCTTCTATTTCCCTTTTTAACTCCACCATTAGCTTAAGACCTCCGTTTGACTTTCTTGGGGGTTAATCTGATACCCACCTATCCTTTAAAGTTCATATCAACAGGATCTCTGCGTTAGACTTGGGCAGTGTACTCCCCAGGACCCTTTGTAAATAACCCCAACACCTCCGTTGATACGGTTTTCTATATTATAATCCGATAATTCCGTCCAATTTCGGGAATATGGCAGTATGCCTGCTCAACATTTCCTCCTTCATAGGCAACTGAAAGGAGCATAAAGAAGGCAATTAGAGCCGCAAAAAGGCCCCAAGCACGCCCACGTTCTCAGCGATCTTCGGCGGCAGCATCCCCCCTGGGAAAGGTACCTCCTTCTAAACAAAAAAAGCCTAGTCAAAATTCTTCCCTCGACAGCCGAATGAGGAATCTGGCCATAAAGTTCCTCTCTACCGCAGCCAAAACTTAAAGAAATCCTCCCTAGACATAATATTTCACGAACAGCAATATATTGATTCTCTGGACGGAACGGGTGCAGGGGGGTGAGGGTGAATAGGCTCTCCTAGCGCCCTTTTTTTTTTTCTCTCTCGCCCCCTCCTCCAGCCTTCCCTTCTGGGCCCTAGGTTCCTGGGCCGACTTCGGCCAGCCAGGGTTAGTTAGTTTTTTATGTATATTGTACCCTCCCCCGTGGCCGGTGAGCACACACGTTACATGCGGGGGGTTGTGGGGTATCAAGGGGGTCGTTTTTATTCCTTAGGTATCCCCTTTTTGGGGGGCTGGGGAGTGGGCTGGGTTGTGGTCAGATGCTGGGCAGTAAAAATACGCTCGGCTAAACAGTACGGCCAGCGCCCGCCACAGCCCCTTCATTGGGTGGGCGCACAGTTCCTATTACTCTTCCTTCCTTTCCTCTTCACTCATTCTAAATGAATTAACTATTTTAAATCTCCCATCAACTTAATTTTTACATTAATATCTACAAACATCTTATTTTGCCATTATAACTGCCCTCGTCCATCTTATTTCCATTGCTTTACTGGTCCCTCTCTGATCCTCCGGCCTCCATCGTTGTCATCCCGGGTCTCCTTGCCCACCTCCATTCCTTCCACCTCCTCTTCCGGGTCTTCCTTCCCCGTCCCCTGCTCTGAAACTGAAACATTACACTCTGCCAAGCCAGCAGGTGGGCCCTCGATCTGGGCATTGTTTTCTTTTAAGTGTCTTCGAGTTATCCCTTCTGTGGTCACTGCACTGACGAAGGACTAGTATGTCAGCAAGCTCGCATCAAACTAGCGGCTGTTTCATCCACATTTTTCCTAGCTCAATCGCTATTTCGAGCTCATTCGAGATCCAGCCTATCATTTACGTAGCATTGTTGTTTACAAGTTTTTGCATATATAGATGAAATCGTAAAGATAGGCTGGATCGCGAATGAGATGCGAAATCGCGATTGAGTAGGAAAATGTGAGTAAAACAGCCGATATGTGTGGAGGCAGAGCTTTCGGAAAATACTAGTCCTTCGTCAGGCAGGGACCACAGACAGAAGTATAATCGAAGAGAAGACGGCCTGAGACGGTATAGGCCCTAGGAACAATGGTGGGGTGAGGCTAGTTAGGTGTTTCGCTGATATATTTATATATATATATATATTATATATATATAATATATATATATATATATATATATATATATATAATAAAATATCTGCATGGTGGGTCTTCGGCCTCGACTCAAGACATGAGACAGGTTTGGAACGCTGACGTCATGAAAGTCTGCACGAACTGTACTTTGGGTGCCAGCCTAAAAAGTTTCCGCGTAATTCGTAAACGATGTGAACCCTGCGGTATTTGGGTGCGCAATATGGTATATAAGGTAAACTTAGGCGCTCCAGGCCAGTAAAAGTCGTTCCGAAGGTCAGGGCGGAGGCGATGAGTTCGGAGTGCGAGGGAGCAGGGGAAGCGCGAATGACCATATCGCGGATCATCTTATGGTTCCTAGCTAGTACTGCCGTAAGTTTGAAAGCACATAGAACCTCCTTTCCCACCCAGTGTATTATTCTCGGGTTAAAAGATGATAACACATTAATCACCGACTAACACATCCGTGCTATGAATTATCAATTGGAAGGGAACCAGCTTTCAGTTCAGGGGCGACCACTGTGGACGGCAGTGGACCACACACAAAAATCCTACGGCGAGACCGACCGGGAGACATTCAAGTTACTAAAACATAAACAGGTCTCTAACAGATTTTTTTTTACACATTGCGCAAGTTTTATTTTATTCATATTGTCAGTATGAGCGAGCATTATGCAAAAACGTAGACGTACTCCTGAGGTCCAATCTCGTTAACGGGACACTTTATAAAGAAAACATTAGCAAGCTGGAGCTTGTTGCTGCAGTTAGGCGGCGTTGCCCAATAGGATCCTTCAATTAATAAGCACCTGCGAGCGCTTGCAAATCGTTTGTCTGTTGTGTTTCGCGCGATTCCAGAGCTGGATGCATTTCAATTCGGCCCATGACCAGGATCTATGAGGGACGAGAATTTTTGGTTGAGTAGTTTAGTGGTTAATAGGAATGTTTCATCACTAATGTCTTCCGATGTAGTTTATTTTATTCTTCACATGTCATTTTTTATTTATTCCAAGGGGACGGGGGTGGCGGGGGGATGCGTGTGTGGGAGTTTGTAGACTAATGGTAGAGGCTAGTCATGTGAGACTCGTGTTTCATGCTTATGCAACAAGTTTTAGAGTCGTATGGGGCTACCGTAAATATCCATAGATGATCTCAAATGACTTCCTACCCTCACAAATACTTCGACACCAAGAAAAATTATCAGTCATTCGCAGACGAGTTGACAGTACGATCTGCATAGTACAGTTCAAATGAACTTTCAATGAATGCATTTAAGTGGTCTTACTAATTATAGACCTCCACGGCGCCTGTCCTATTCATTTTGGGGCAGCTAACCCGGCGGCAAATAAGACGGCAGCGAAAAGTAAACAATTAAGTTAGGGCCAGGTCTCTCAGCCCGAGGGTAGTGTCAATTTCATTGTATTTTTCTCAGTCGTTGATAGTCATGCCGAAATAATGCGGAATTATGATCATATATTTCAGTTCTTCTAGCCTGCGTAAAATTCAATATTTTTTTTTCTCATACATGAACGAGTCTATTTTCGATTTGCCCAATCAGTCCTTGGGCGTGAGTGCGAAGACCTGTATCCCCCGTGTTTCGAGAGTGTTCCCATTACACGGAAGACTGAGTCATTGAAATCAAGAAGAGAATACAAATGCGATTGAACGTGTTTCGGGATTTGCGTTTTGGTCATTGAGAATATTACTACCACTATGTACCCACGAGATAAACTTTGGTAGATGTCTTTCGTAAGAGAATTCCGGTATCGTCACTAGTTTCATTTAGATGCGAAATCAGCCTTCATATGGAAATGTGGAAAAAAAAGTAAATTATCCTGAGAAATGTTTGTTGCCTCTCACTGTAAAAGATGACTCACCAATGTATACAGATGAACTCCACGATGAAACTTTACCTTTTTTGGCAAATAGTTACCTTAGTCCCAGCAATTTCCGCGTTCAGCCTGCAACCAATATCACGTTATACCACGGTGGGGATCATGCAAGTAACTATTTCCATGCGTCGTTCGGTGGTTTTATTTTTGTGGTGTGTTTAATCGGCCATAACTGAATTACCGACCTCTAGTCTACGCCGGCATCGGCAACAGAATCCCATACGAGCGTTTGCGGGTTACAGTATTGGAATGGAAAATCGCGTTTCCACGAGGAGAAAGAGTGATTAGTGTTCAATTGCTAAAACACTTGAGAAATTGATGTAGCACTTCGTCAGTTCGTGCATGTATATGACTTTCTGAGAAGGATATTTCATCGAATCAATTTGCTCAGTGATTATATTGAAATATTGAATTCCGGGTTGTGTTGGTTTTCTCTCATTTGGGGATTTTTACCTCATTTGGAGCCAGGGGCAGTAGCGCGCTGGGGGGGGTTTGGTCACCCCCCCCCACAATAATTTCGAGCCGTCGGCAAATTTTCGGTCTGTCGGCAAAAAAGGAGAAAGAGGGCAAAGAAAGAAGAGGTAAAGAGGAGAGGAGGCCAAAGAAGAGAGAGGAAAAGAGGAGAGGAGGAAACGAAGAAGAAAAGAGGGGAAGCAGCGAAGGGAAAGGGAAAGGAAGTAAGGGAGTGAAGAGGAAGACGGGAAAATTGGAAAAGAGGAATAGAAAGTAAAAACGGAAGCCAGACTTCATTATCGGATAGATTGCGATTTTGGGCTCTGCATCTAATTGCGCCCATTCAGCGTGGCAAGAGAAATGGCACGTCGGCAAACACTTTGTGACCGCCCGTCGCCTTCGGTGTAACTGGACGAGTGACCGAGTGGCGCAAGTTCAGCAAAGGGGGATACAGACGTAGGTTTTGACATTTTAATTTCATGAGTCAGACAATTCTTTGAAAAAAATTTTCGTTTTTGGTCCTATATTCCAGAGCTACATAAAAAAAAATTCAAGTCATCTTTGTTGAAACAATTAAAGAAAGAATTCCCAGATGAAAACAATGAACAGGTCACAGTCGGTTTAGGGCGGGGAATCATGCGAGCGGCAAGCCAGAGTAGTACAAAGCGAGAGATAGAGGGCCCCAGTTTCTTAGATAAAAATTGGCCAGGAAAAACCTAGTTTGGCACGGACAGATTAAAAATTGGTTACAGTATCCTAATGCATTTAAGTGGAAAGAAGAATTACTAAATGGCCGAAACTTTGATCGATTGCTCCATTGAAGTGTTCAACTTTTTGCGCGCTTCGCCGCGCAGTGGTATTGATGGTCTGCTTCATATTTACTCACGAGCTGCATAGTAAAAATCGGGGCGCATCTGTTAGGATTCAGGCAAGAAGGAAAATTTCGGCGTTCCAAATTGAAAGGGTCCCGTGTACGTGGATGAGCGGGCGTCGAGTTAATTAATGAACGCCCAATTTTTACTGAAAATAGTGCACGAGATTGCATCTGAGGAAGTTTTCAATATTAAACATTTTTCCAGAGGGGAGGGGGCGGACACCCCACTCACCCTTAGACCCCTCCCCCATATCAGTCACCATGGCCAGATCCTTAGGACAAAAACATAATCTCTACGCCCCCCCCCATCATTAACCTTCGCTACGCCCTGAGTGGGAGCTAATATATCATTGGAGCTAAATATTGCAGACACTTTCCTAGTCTGCACTCACATTAATGTGACATATAATGGAGTCATTGCCGCCTCACACATCCGAACCTATGGAATCCTAGCAAACTTTCCAGGAGAATCAACCTTATACTGGCGGAAAGACCTGTTATTCGCGGCTTGGAATCCTCTACTCCACTTCCCGCCAGCCCCCAGTGATCCAATGTAGGCAATGCACATACATAGACCACTGGTGCTCAATGTGTACAACTTCTCCAATGGCGCATTAGCCTACTAGTACCGAGATCATGTAGTAGGCCTAGTGACGGTGGACTCAGGTATCAAGTCTGGGTGAATCAGTCGGAATAGGGCGGGAAAGAAGTTCAGGTCCCGATGTCAGAGGATTCTCAGGACCATTAGAGTGCCTACTTTCCAGTTCCTCCTTTTCGGCATTCCCCGGAGCGAGCGATCACGTGATTGGGCTGGAGGAGGGCATTTATTACCAGAAGTGGTGGCTGCCAGTCGTCATCTTTCCCTCTTTTCGATCTCATCTCTATCGCTCACCACAGGAAAACTTGAGATAATTTCACTGCCCGTCGTCGCGTGTCTGTCGGGAAGTGTTCCCCTGACTCCACCTAATACAAATACGAGAGTTGCCAGTTATGACGTGCTACTATTGCCAATTAGGTCAATAGTTGAACAAACTTGAAACTGATGAGTTCGGTGATCACACGGTTTGCTAAATATCCGAATTTGCGACACATACAGGTGACAAGCTAGGCTGTGTGATTCACATTGGGAATAGATCTTTAGTTCGGGGGATTTAGGAGTTCTGACGTCTGGCGCATCCGACGGGGAAGTTCTCGCGGACTCTTCATGCTTTGTTCGTTGAGCACAAACGTAATTAATTGGCATCATGTCCGCCATGGTGAAATTCTAGATGGGTCCAGAGTAGCGTTCGTACCTGACGAGCTCAAAGTTTGACATATTTTTTTTATTTCACAAAGTTCGTCGAATTGCCTTACGAAACTTGGTAGATATAAACTACATCTGGGTCCAGACAGAGTTGTCATTTTTGAGGGTCACCAATGTGAAATTTTTGCGATTTCCCAAACTTTATCCATTTGAACGAAACTTTGTAGATGTAGACGGAATGTGGACTCGGAAATGTGTAGGTCAACTTGACGTCAGCGGAGCGTCAATGAATAAATTCATTCGTGAACAAAACTTACGGAACACGAAACAAACGCCGAATGTGTTCTTGTTGTCGTGGGGGAAACCACAACTGTTTAAATTAAAGTGACATTGTTCACCCCTGATTGATCGAAGTTGGATATAATAATGATAATATCTCGTTCTCATGATAGCGATTCACGCCGCGCCGAAAACGCTTCACAGGTATACACATTGGTTACCCCCCCCCTCTCCGCCGATATAGTTACTATATCATTAGGACACTCTTGAGAATACATGGTATAGGATATCCTTACATTAATCACGATGTCCACATAACCATTTAGTCAGCAGCAAACATTTATGTACGCCACTGAACATAATTAGGTCTTTGGGAAAGTGGAGTGAGGCAAGAGGACGAGGGACGGAGTTTGATTTCTCTAACCCTTCCCGCGGCAGGAAGCGTCAGAAACCCAGGGTTATGGTGTCCTTGGTGCAGTCGGGAATCGATGCAGTAAGGACAGGGTGTGGTGTTTGTGTGTGTGTGTGTGGTGTGTGTGGTGTGGTGGGTGTGTGTGTGTGTGGTGTGTGTGTGGTGTGGTGTGTGTGTGTGGGTGTGCGTGCGTGGCGTGGTAAGTAGAGGTCAAGTCTGAAACTCTGTGAAGAGATAGGCCAGGCACGCTTGGTGTGTCGCTCTCTTCTGGGGTGTACAACTACCCTAATGATGGGGGGGTTTTCGGTGCAAACCTGGGGGTGATTTGGGAGGGAAAAATTGATATTTGGGCAATTTTAACTGTTGAAGAGCAAACGCGAACTCCATGGAATGGATGAGCCCTTGGCATGGTTGAACGATCCGCGCCCTACCTTTGGTATGTGGGTTCCCCATATTGAATACATGATCCCATTGTTTTTGGGTCAGGTCAAAGTTCATCTGAGGTCCATCATGAGATGTCAAAGTCTGAAAATCTTCGTGCAGAGGATAATTCCAGAAGGCTTGGCCAATGAGCAGGTATCATTTTGGGGACATATGGAAAGGAAATTGTGAAATAGATTATTGGGCAATTGTTCGGTAGTGTAAGAGCTTAACCCGACCCCACTGGATGGATTGAAGCTCACACTTGGTTATGGGGTTCCATATGTATACATGAACCCTATTGTGTGGGGGCCAGGACCGTGTCAGGTCAAAGGTTAATCTGAGGTTTACAAACTTTAAGTGAAAGGTCATGAAGGCCGTCAATGATCCGAAGCCTTTGGGCGTTCTGGTTCTCAGAGTTCTCCTGGATTCGGGAAACAGTTGCGGTCATTGCCTAATTCGTGACGTCCCGCTGCGCTTTCCAGTCATATGGCGTGCCATTTCAATAGCCGACGATACTGTCCACAGTGTCTTCTTGCTGTGACCGGGTGGAGAGGGTCGTCTGCTTGGGTGGCCCCCGTATCTCTTGGTTGGCGCAGCGTGGTGGGTATTCCTCAGAAGGGCGAATGGAGTCGGGTCGAGTCCTGGTCGTTTTCCTGAGGTTATGAGGTGATTACCTTACCTGAAATGCATATATGGCCCCGAGATAAACTCCAGATATAGCCCAGAATGGACAAGCCATATCTGGCCCTTAAACAGCCCGTATATGGGTTAGATTCAGATTTGGGCAGATTATAACTTGATAAAAGGATCAGAGTTAGTATCTGGCAACCCTTATCTGCGCCCATATGATACTTATATGGCCATATCAAGTACATAGTGAACAAGCAAGGTGATAGAATTGATATGGGCAGATGGCCCAGATATAAAATCAAGATTATCGCCCCGATATATGATATATGGGCGAGCCATATCTGGCCGATACAATGCCCTCGAGGAGTCATATTCAGATTTGGGCAATATAACTTGATAAAAGTATAAGGTTATATCTGGCTAACCCCTTTATTGGCCCCTATAAAATTTAGATAGACCATATATAGTACATATGACACAAGCAGGTCCAGATATTCAAATACAGGTTAGCCCCCCGATATGATATATGGCGAGCCATATCTGCCATATACAACCATCTATGGGTTATATTCAGATTGAACAAGCAGGTCAATTGATATGGCCAGATATGGTCCAGATATGAAATCCAGATATAACCAAGTATTGGCAAGCCATATCTGGCCATATACAGCCATATATGGGTGATATTCAGATTTGGCAGATATAACTGATAAAAGTGTCAGGTTATATCTGGCAACCCCTTTATCTGGCCCAAAAAAAACCTGTATGATAGACCCAATATAGTACATCATGACACAAGCAGGTCCAGATATCAAATCCAGAATAGCACCGCCGATATATTATGGCGGCCCATTTCTGGCCATATACAACCATTTATGGGTATATTCAAGATTTGAACAAGCAGGTCAAACATTGATATGGGCCAGATATGTGTCCAGATATGAAATCAGATTATCACTACACCCGATATGGCAGCACCCATATTGGCCATTATACAGCCATATATGGGTTATATTCAGATTTGGGCGATATGATAAACTTATAAAAATAAAAAGTATCAGGTTATATCTGGCAAACCCCAATCTGGCCCATAAATAAAACTTTATATAGCCCATATATAGTACATCATGACACAAGCAGGTCAGATATCAAATCCAGATATAGCCACGATATGATATATGGCGAAGCCATATCTGGCCATATACAACCATCTATGGGTTGACTTCAGATTTGGCAGATATATAACGTGATAACAGTATCAGGTTATATATGGCAAAAGCCTCCTATCTGGGCACATCTAAAACTTTATATGGCCATATAAAGTAACATCATGACCCGAGCAGGGTGGTCAATGGATATGGGCCAGATATGGTCCAGATTTAAAATCCAGATATAGCCCAAGTTATGGGTATGGGTGAGCCATATACACCTATACAACAAGCCATATATGGGTATATTCAGATGTGGGCAGATAAACGTGTAAAGGCTCAAAGGTAATCTGGCAAACCCCATTATTGGCCATTTTAAAAATTTATAGGCGTCCATATTTCAAGTGCATCGTGACACAAGCAGGTTAAATTGATATGGGCCAGATTTGGTCCAGATATGAAATCCAAATATAACCCAGATAATGGCAAGCCATATCTGGCCATATACAGCCCATTATGGGATATTCAGATTTGGGCCAGATATAACTTGATTAAAAGTATCAGGTTATATCTGAGAACCCCTTTATCTGGCCCAAAAAAAACTTATATTAGCCCCCATAGATAGTACATCATGACACAGCAGTCAAATTGATATGGGCCAGATTTGGTCCAGATATGAAATCCAGATATAGTAGTGATCAGATACTGAGATGTGCTATTTTGCCATGATCATGGCCATAGACAGCCAGATATGGGTATATTCAGATTGGGCAAATATAAACTTGAATAAAAAGTATCAAGGTATATCTGGCAACCCGTTATCTGGCCAATAGAAAACTTTATATAGCCCATATGCAAGTACATTAGTTACAACAAGCAGGTAAAATTTATTTGGGCCAGATATGGTCCAAATATAAAATCCAGATATAGCCCCCGATATGATATATGGGAGCCATTTCTGGCCATATACAACCATCTATGGGTTGACTTCAGATTTGGCAGATATATAACGTGATAACAGTATCAGGTTATATATGGCAAAAGCCTCCTATCTGGCACATCTAAAACTTTATATGGCCATATAAAGTAACATCATGACCCGAGCAGGGTGGTCAATGGATATGGGCCAGATATGGTCCAGATTTAAAATCCAGATATAGCCCAAGTTATGGGTATGGGTGAGCCATATACACCTATACAACAAGCCATATATGGGTATATTCAGATTTGGGCAGATAATAACTTGAAAAGTATCAGGTTATATCTTGCAACCCTTTACTGGCCCATATAAAACTTTATATGCCTATATATAAATCATGACACAATCAGGTCAGATATCAAATCCAGATATAGCCCCGATATGATATATGGCGAGCCATCATCGGCCATATACAACCTCTAGGGGTATATTCAGATTTAACAAGCAGGTAAATTGATAGGGCCAGATATGTCCAGAGAATGAAATCCAGATATACCACCCAGATATGATGGCAAGCCATATCTGGCTATACCCATATATGGGTAGATCAGATTTGGGCAGGATCTAACTTGATAAAAGTCTCAGGTTATATCTGGCAAACCCCTTTATCTGGCCCATTTAAAACTTTATATGTCCCATAATAGTACAATCATGACACAAGCAGGTCCAGATATCAAATCCCGATTATAGCCCCGATTACTAATATGGCGAGCACATATCTGGCCATATCACCATTCTAGGGTCTATTCAGATTTGGGCAGATATAACTTGATCAAAGTATCAGTTATATCTGGCAACCCTCCTATCTGGCACATCTAAAACTTTATAGGCCCATATAAAGTACATCATGACACAAGCCGGTCAAATTGATATGGGCCAGATTTGGTCCAGATATGAAATCGAAGAGCCAGTTTATGGGATAGGGTGAGCCCTATACAGCCATATACAGCCATAATGTTATATTCATATTTGGGCCGATATCCGTGATAAAGTTATCAAGTTGAATCTGGCAAACCCAGTATCTGCCCATTTAAAACTTATTGGCCATACAATTAACACAAAATCGTGACACAAGCAGGGGATCAATTGAGTAATGGGCCAGATATGTCCCAGATATTAAAATCCAATATAAACCAGATATTTCAGCAAGCCATATCTGGCCATATACAGCCATATATGTGAATTATTCCTATTTGGGCATATATAACTTGATAAAAGTCTCAGGTTTATCTGGCAACCCCTTTATCTGGCCCAATTAAACTTTATATAGCCCATATATAGTGCATCATGACACAAAGCAGTCTACATTGATATGCCATATCTGGTCCGATATAAAATCCGATATACCCAGATATGAGATTGTGGCAGCCCATATCGAAAATGGCAACATATACAGCCATATATGGGTTATATTTCAGATTTGGGCAAATATAACTCGATAGAAGTATCAAAGTTATATCTGCAACCCCGTTTTATCTGGCCCATATAAAAACTTATAGGCCCAATCAAGTACAATCGTTACCACAACAGGTAACATTTATATGGGCCGATCTGGTCCCAATATAAAATCCAGATATGTCCAAGATATGCCAAGCCATATCTGCCATATTCCACCATATATGGTCCTATTAAGATTTGGGCAAATATACCCTTAAATGAAAGTACATTGATATTTGGCAAACTCCTTTTATTTGGCCCACATGAAACTTCATATGTCCCATATTAAGTACATCAAAGAACATCATAGGCAATTCATAGGGCCCATGAATGGGAAATGATTTTCATATGGCCCATATTAAGTACATCAAGAACAAGCAGATAAAAATTTCCCCAATATTGGCCAGAAATGATTTTATATAGCCCAGATATGCAAGTTTTTATCTGATCTATCAGGCAGCCCAGTAATATGGTTCATATTCATAATTTTAACAATAAAAGCATAAATTTGGGCTTTATCTGGCCCATGGCCCATATCCACTCATAATCGTAGCACAATCCAGACCTGGGATGCCTTATTAATTTCCTATGCTGACTAAAATATAGAAGATATATTCAAATCTAAAAAATGAGATTGAAATAAGTAAGCAGGCTATTTGTTGTGAAAGATGATGCATAATGTGAAGGGAAGGAAGGGATATTCCATATGAGATACATGGGAAATGGCATGGTATAATATTAATGATGAGTAGTTAGGGTTTCAAACGCCGATGGTGACGAGTGAACTTTTCAACCGATTGAGTGTCCCGATAAGGGGTCGGGTCAATCATCAAAAATTCTGCTTGTGACATCTCGCGGTGGGAATCGCAGAATCCCCTGATACAAAGTCGAAGGCAAATCTTGATATACACAAACTATAGATGTGTCAAGAATTGTTTCACGAAGTATTATCACTATCCAATCAATGACTTAGCACATTATAAAAATCCAGATTGACGGAATAACAGTGCTTTTACTAACTAAATAAATATGGAGGATAGAACTGTAGAATATGACATTTGGTGGAAAGAAGTAATATTTTATAAGGTATATGGGACCATCCCATACCCCGAACCATGGTCCTGGGTCTTTGCGCGCAGTTGTTGTGAAACGATGAAGAAAAAGCGAAGCGCGCAACAACCATGTCGATGTCGAGTATTAAATTCCCATTTTTCAACTATTCCATTTCCCGCTCATTCTCTGGTTATATTCTGTTCATTTTAGTCTCTCAGCCCCCCCCCGGAACAGATCCTCTCATCATTGCTTGCAAAATCTTGATGTTCGTGATGAAAACCAGTGGGTGACAGTAACTAATGATAATGATTTTTTTATGGCGCCTTACATGTGGCAACCACAATTCACCACAATCTAAGCGCTTCACACAATCGTACACCCCTGCTCATTGGTAACTGTTTTCACCCACACCCACACTCTTAAAGTGCACGACCCTTGCTGGTCGGTGCACCTGGCACACTGAACAGTAATGCCACATCATCGTGTCCCCTGGTGGGACTTCCATATGTCAGCCACATACAGCGCACCGCTATATGAATTACCTAACAGGGTACCCACTTACACATGGTGGAGTGAAGCAATATCGAGTATAACACCTTGCTCAAGGGTAAACGCGGACTCGAACCCACAACAACTAGTCACGAGCTCGACCGCCTCAACCAATTGGGGGGCCCCACTCTCAACTACAGTCTGGAACATCATTCCTCCAACAAACCCACGGCAACTGCACTCGGTGGACTGCATGCTGCAAACAAGTACAACTCCTTACAAAGTTGGAATCTTTGGTGTCCTAATTATGTTGATATACCTACATAGGTCAAATTCGCCCTATATGGTAAGCCTATATGCCTGTCCTGCACAAGTGCAGTAGCCTTAGCCTAAGTTACAGTCACAAGTCAATGTCAGGGCTGACAGGGAGAAACAGATAGCCTAGGTCCCCAGGCTTAGACTAGTGGCCTGATACTCAGACAAGTCACAAACTTTTTGTTGTAATAACAAAAATGACAGCTCTGTTAACATAGCCAATTATAGTAACTCACCACGAAATACTGTTGACAGTGCGAAACGAAAAAATAGACCAACACCGACACTGTAGCTGTTGACTGTTTGTATCTGCAGTTTTGAATTTGAAAATCATGATTGCCAGTTCCCATTTTCCGGTCAAATTACCTAGGTATTAATTAACACTAGAAATGATATTAATAAATGTGCACTATTACTTAGATCATCCCATGACCATTTTGTGAATGTTCATCAGAGTTTTCATTACACTAATTTCAAATTTCTGAATATGCCTATTCCTAGGAAGTCCAGAACTTCAGAGCCGGGAGACTGAAAAAAGAATCTGGCAACCAACCCAAAGGTTGCAACTACATATGCAAGTTATATTTGGCTTTATATGGCCATATAAAACTGTATACCTATATCTGGCAGCCTCTATATCAACTTATCTTTATATGGCCATATAAAATTGTATACCTATATCTGGCAGGCTCTATATCAAGTTATATAGGGCTTTATATGGCCATATAAAACTGTATACCTATATCTGGCAGCCTCTATATCAAGTTATATAGGGCTTTATATGGCCATATAAAATGTATACCTATATCTGGCAGGCTCTATATCAAGTTATATAGGGCTTTATATGGCCATATAGAACTTTATACCTATATCTGGCAGCCTCTATATCAACTTATCTTTATATGGCCATATAAAATGTATACCTATATCTGGCAGCCTCTATATCAACTTATCTTTATATGGCCATATAAAATTGTATACCTATATCTGGCAGGCTCTATATCAAGTTATATAGGGCTTTATATGGCCATATAAAACTGTATACCTATATCTGGCAGCCTCTATATCAACTTATCTTTATATGGCCATATAAAATGTATACCTATATCTGGCAGCCTCTATATCAAGTTATATAGGGCTTTAATGGCCATATAGAATTGTTCTTTGGGTAGGCTCCATATCAAGTTGAATAGGGCTTTATATGGCCATATAAAACTGTATACCTATATCTGGCAGCCTCTATATCAACTTATAAAAGGCTTTATATGGCCATATAGAACTTTATACCTATATCTGGCAGCCTCTATATCAAGTTATATAGGGCTTTATATGGCCATATAAAATTGTATACCTATATCTGGGTAGGCTCCGTATCAAGTTAAGAAGGGCTTTATATGGCCATATAAAACTGTATACCTATATCTGAAGAGCAGCCTCTATATCAAGTTATATAGGGCTTTATATGGCCATATAGAACTGTATACCTATATCTGGCAGCCTGTATATCAAGTTATATAGGGCTTTATATGGCCATATAAAATTGTATACCTATATCTGGGTAGGCTCTATATCAGTTATATAAGGCTATATATGGCCATATCAATTCTTTATTTAACCAGATATATCCAGATTTAATGCCATATATGGCATTTCAGTAAGGGTCGAAGCGATGCAGGGGTGGATGTAGTTAGGTTCTCTCTAAAACCATGTTCTCATGCGTGACCACCGGGGGCCTTGGTGGTATATCACTGTATGTCAAATGAAGCGATCTGGCATACGTGATGTTGGACACGAACATATTTCGAAAGGTGACCTAATCCTTGCATAAAAATGGGAACACTTGGTACTCAGATAAGCGTGCAGGTTGCAGTATATGCTGAATGTTATCGGAAGGCATCATACGTAGTATAAAAACACGGAGGCTTGTTACGTCGTTAGGCAAATATTTTTCTCGGAAATACTCGACGCGTATAACTATTACGACGGAAAAGACCACTTGTCATCTATTGCAGTATGGTACATAGGATTGGACAGTATCTGATTTTCAGAGCAACATTGAAAATTGGCCCTTCATTAGGTTCATTCGACTAGTAGAAAATTGTTCATTAAGGACCGGTCAACAATATAGCGAAGGTTAGAGTAACAAATAGGCCGGGGGGGGGGGAGGGGGAGGGGGGGGGGGACAGGTCTACAGCCTAGGACTGTTAACCTAACAAAACAGAACGACTGAACGAAGGTGAAAAGCAAACCCATTTTGATTGTGTCCATGCAACTCAGCCTGCCAGTTCAAACTACGGTCTACTCTCTACTCACTGTTCAATCAGGAAGAGTCTGCATCTAGCAAAGGAATGTGAATAATGCCTGATCTTGTTCCATAATAAAACATTGGCATGAAAGGCCGATTGAACCAGGAACATATGGAGCATAAATCACATGGACGTGTTATTGGTGTTGTATGTCCCATAAAATTCCTCTCCCACAAATTCCTCTCTGTTTCTAACAGAGAAAACTACAAACGTCAAACTCATGTTGTTTTGGTCTAACAAAGTAACTTGAATGTGTCATTGTACCTTACCTCTGATGAGCGGTCCTTCTTGTCATTGGAAAACAAGTTGAAAGGCCAAGGAGGAACCTGATCTTTCATCGCAATGTGAGTCGGTTGTTTGATGGGCTGGGACTCATAGTATAGTAAAGCTGTTATAATTTTGTGTGTTTCTTATATATATGTGGATACGAGTGAGTATAAACCTGTAAGATTTCATAACGTCGCATGCCCCCTATCGTGTTAATACCAATCTTTCACATAGCCGATAGTGGGCAGAATTCAGGTTTGCCCACTAGCCTGACCTTGGATCGGTTCAGCCATTTGGCGAACAAGTCTGAAATTAAATGGTTCGTTGTATGACCTGGGCAATGTAGCTATCATATCCTGAGAGGATACTCAGTAGGATTTGACCCTTATTTTCTTTGTCCACTGAGAACAAACGAGCAAAAAGCTTTCCTGACCTTCGGTAAAGGAAAGAATACAAATACCTTCTTCCCTCAATTCCTTCAATGAGGTACTGCTCCGTCACCAGTCCGAATAAAAACTAATATATGACGTCAACTCGATTCGAACTTTCAATAGTCAAAATTGACCTGTCGTATCCTGGACGTACGCTCCAACTAGGCTATCAAGGCCAACGGACCCGTGTTAACTTAGTTCCTCAGATACCTGTACGATTCGCGGGCAGTTATATTCTGGCATCGAGGGACTGCGTGTCTCTATATGTCGAGATCAACATTTCAGCATCAAACTGACAATGTCGAAACCAACACTCTATCATATCATATCTTAAGTAGTCTGATACGGTAGTATACATAGAGATAAGCAATCACACTTTTGGCAGACCATGGGTGAAATGTTTGAAATGTACGCTGGCCCCCACATGGGTGGCGATCCTTAGAAGGAGCGCGGAGACATGTCCCTCCCAAACATTTTTGGTGGGGGTCATACTAAGAATGTCCCTCTCCCAATATTTTGTATTGAATGAAGTGCGGCAGCTACTGCAATGCCTTAACGATCAATGATCATGTAACAAATTTGTTTCAAACTAGCATAGGTGAAAATTAAGAAGGCATATCAAAACCACACCCCCAAATTTGGAGGTTCTCCGTCCGTTCGTTCGTCCGTCGCGGTTAGTTCGTTCGTTCGTCCGTCGCGGTTAGTTCGTTCGTTCGTTCAGTTCGTTCTTTTGTCACGTTCATTCGTGGTCATAACTTCTGAACCGTACCTGCGATCAGGTTGAAACGTGGTGGTTGGATAAGCCTGCCACTAGACTATCGCCCTTAGTTACATTTTTGTTTGCATAGTGTGGATGACATTTTAATTAATCCAAATACTTACCCTATAAGTCTTCATTTCGTAACTTCGGAACCGTACTTGCCAAGCAGGTTGAAACTCGGTGGGTAGATGAGCATGCCACTGGCTATCAGGCTGAGTTACATTGTTGGTTTGCATATCGTGATTAAATTTAACTAAATCCCATTAATTACCAACACAGTTTCCACCACAGCCCTTTGTGTCATAGTTGAGCTCCAGCTAAGAGAGAGGATTGTTTACAGTAGTCCCTGTCTCTGCAGGTTTGTTTACATTACTCCTTATCTCGAGTAGCACAACAACAGAACTAGTCTTTCAGAAGTCATTAATCGGTTATCCATCTCGGTCCAATTTCCCGCCATTGGTGACCTAGAAATGTGTGTCTACAATGGTGGGTTTTATTCCAGAATTGAGGTGCTTTGTCTGTCATCCCATCACGCTATAGTTTCTTTGCTATGAAATAGGGCATTGGGGGCAACATAGTTTTCTTTAGCCAATCCCTCGCCCTGTGGCCCTCACCTGAATTCTGTTTAATGGTAATTTGTGCCTTTTATATTGCCTCTGGAGTGGTCCGACTATAACTATGAGGACACATTGCCAATATTCATTTCTGTGGGAATGTGTTTTCCACTGTTCACCTGCCACATTGCCTAGGCATGAGTAGTCTGGTACACAAAGTTTTGTTGGGTGCCATTTTTAGCTAAATACAGGCTTAGGATGAGTTGTGCTGCGTAATTTGTGCTGGGCATGATAGCAAATATTAGGCCAATGTGTAACAATGTTCCAAGTCCTTCCATGGTTTTTATGACAGATGCGTGAAGGTCTTACTGTGACAAACAATAAATGTGGAATGTCGAAAACATTCATTGTATTCCGCCACTGGCATCTTGCCGTCCGCAGCTACCAAACGTTCCACTTGCACTTTTTTACAGAGCAGCAGGTGCATATCTAGATATAAATTTTGCTACTAACCATGTTTTTGATTCCTTGCGGAGGCCCAACGGAATCTATGCATTCCACGCGTGTGCGTGTATGTGTGTGTGTGTGTGTGGACACTTCGTTTCCACGCGATATCTCTAACAAACGCAAGCATGTTTAGCTTTCATATCAGGTAGGTAGTGTCGCACCCATGGAAGGGATGACCCCATGTTTTTGTACCAATCGATGTTCGTTCAGGTCATGAGATGTCAAACTTTGAAAAGTGTTGTCCGCACATACAATGAATCGCAAGCAGGTATGAAATTCATATTTTGGTAGGTAGGTGTAACCCATGGCCTGGGATGACCCCTATTGTTTTTGGTGTGAGGTCAAGTCATTTAAGGGTCCATCATATGCAATCTTATATATCTTGGGCAACGAACATTTTAAGAGTGATGCCGTAATGGAAAGTTTTGTTCGTCTGGTTGAAATACATCTGGTGACCGACTTTTGACTCCTTTGACCTTTTGACCTTCTGACCTCACTTGACCTCTGCCCTAGTGGATTTTTGCCTGCTTTTTTTTGTATTGGCGGGAAGCGTCTTGTTAATACAAACAACACATCAATGACACTACCCTACTACGATTCTCTTATCACAAGCTATCTCAATGAATGTGGGAAGTCCGACAGCTAAAATCGTCATATTCTCGGCAACGAAACATTTTGGAGACTGTCACTAATGGAGAGTTTCGTTCGTCTGGGTGACATACATCTGGTGACCAACTTTGACCTCATTTGACCTATTGACCTTTTTACCTCTTTGACCTTTTAACCTGGTTATTGTCATGCTTTTTTGTGCTGGCCGGAAGCGTCTTGTTTGAGACAAACGAAAAAGTCAAGGACACTACCATACTACGATACCTCTTGATCACAGCTCATCTCCATGAATTGGAATGTTCAAGACGCTAAACACTGGAATGGGATAATTTTGGCATTTGACATCTGCTCCTCATCATATATCTATGAGCAGTATCTTCAAGTTCAAATTAAATGTTGTGGATTGGTTACACAGATTAAGAATAACCCTATTGTTTTTTGGTCACCTCAAAGGTCATTCAGTCACCATACGACAATCCTTGTATCTCTTCAACGATTCATTGTACAGAGTGAGAACAAAGATATAGCCAACCAAACACATATTTCCCCCAGTGAAGACAGTACAAATTCTTGAATTGTCAAATTTTATTGTTATTCCTATATTTTTGAGTATTGGACTAGCACCCAAATCTTTCCCCCTAGACAGACAGTACAAATTCTGAATTGTCATTTTATTATTAGTCCCCAGTGACCAGCCTATATGTATCTCTCCTGCCCAGATGGTGTTGCTACGGGTGGGGGTGGCAATTTTGGTCGGGCACGCACCCCCCCCCCCCAGGTTTCATAGGCATCTTATGAAAATTTAAATATGGTATCCCTAGTAGAAGCCTGCATCACTGCATTTATTGACAATTCCTATTGCGATTCGAACCGCCTCTTCTTGCGTATACCTCCTCTCATTAAGTGTTACATTTCGCGACACCAAAGTGTTGTGTTGCCATCATCATAAAATCTGGGTTGCTTCCATTCCCCCCTCCCCTCTCCCCTTCCCCAATACAATTAATTCCCCGTGAAGACAGTCAAATTTTACAATTCATTTTATTATTATTCTGATTGTCTTAATATTGACTAAGCCCCAGTTACCACTATTTTGTGTGTATGTACCTCCTGATCAGTAGTGGTCAAGCGTTGCTATGGGTGGCGTGGAATTGCAAGTCAGATACGCCTCTTTCTTACATGCACACCCCCCCCCCCCTCCCCGGGTTTCATAGCAGCATATTAAAAATTAAAATGTAGCCCTTTTGAAGCGTCGTGCATCACGCATTCATTGACGAATTCCTAATTGCAAGGTATCAGATAAGTTTCTTCTTGCGTAACTTCTATACTATATATGGATATGATTGGAGGGTTAGACAAACTGGCAATTTCTTCCATAGGCGTCTATTATATTTACTCGAGGGGAGAATGCCAGTTTGTTGCTTTTAGGGGGCGATAATTGAACACTGGATATGATGCTCAAATTTCCATTTAACTATTTATTACATCATAAATGCACACCAGAAAATGTACTGAATTATTTTTGCACACCTATGTAGCCCACTATTCTCCTCTGCAACCACTGTCTGCATTGTGGGTTAACTATAATAACTCCTTCATTTTTTGACTGGTCAACATTCCAATCCTCAAAAGGATTTAATCTCTCAAGCGTGTGTGTTGAGACTGCAAGAAGTGAGAGTAACAACACATATACACTTTAGACTGCCTGGCAGACATTCAGTGTGGAAATGGTACCTGGCACTGGCATGCTCAGAGGATTGAGAGGGGGTACTCCAATTATTCTCTGTGTGCGATCAGTCTACTGATTATCTGATTGTTTACACTTCCCTACTGGGAATGCGAAGAGCACCTTCAGTTGAGGGGGGGGGGTGGGGGGGGGGGGGGGGGGGGGGGGGGTGAACGACTTGACCGGCAGACTGACCATTGGGTATTCATTACCGTGATTCATATACAAAGCCCTAATGGGGGATTAACTTGTTGTGTTGTAGAAGGCAGAGTTGGGAGTAACGAAGAAAGCAAGAGTCAAGGAACTTCTGAAAGTAAGGAAGGGCACAACATTTGTGGCATTTTTTGCTATGAGCAAAAAGTGAGGGCATTACCTTGAACCCATGTCAAAAAAAGTGAGGGCATTACCCTTTACCCCGGCAGAAATGGCATGGTTCAAGTCTATAAAGTATCTCTCTTCTTCCCCAGTGCCTCTCTACTGGTGTTTACTGTCACCTGATGTGACTATTTGGGAAAAGTGATTGCCAGATAATAACATTTAAACAATTGGCCGAAGTCATACTGATCAACCATGAACTGAGGCCACATGAATTCAAATGTCTCAACATGGGCTAATATACTAGAAAATTACAAGATCTTGCCTTTTCTATTATCTATAATTGTATTATTATCGTGCATGCCAGATATAACTTGTTATGGGAGGTGCTGCATTGGGTGGTCATAGCATATAGAGCGACATTCCTCAACCCACCATGTAGGAGAGAATATGTGATTTGAAAGCCTTGTGAAAAGTATGACCCTAAAAATAGCAAGCAATAAGACTTTATGGACTGGTAAAATGGATATTGCTCAAGATCTGAAACAGTTATGCCTAGTCAATGATGACCCACCCCTTGTACCCTAGACAAGGCGAGTCATTGCACTTGGGTCAACAAAATGACCACCCCTCAGTCATTGTGCCTGAAAAAATGATAAAATGAGACACCCACAGTCCACTTTGAAAGACCACAGACTTCTCTGATGTACAAATTGAAAAACGATTGATGGCCAATTAACTACCCTCACACACTTATTGATTAACGGACATATGGTACAATGACAAACATGGAGACACCATCATGGGACACTGATTGTACCTACAAGGACTCGCCTTTGTCCAGGGTAGTGGAGAGATGCAATTGATAATATAGAGGCCTGTATGCACTTTCTCTTGCCCCCACACATGTACCCCTAAAAAAGATATTTTTCACATTTGTTACATGTGGTTGGTCGTCGATTCAAAGAAGTCACTTCATTCACTCGATCTGCTTTGACCACACCAGTCAATTATGAGTGATGAATGTCGCTAACGTGATCCTCATCAATTAGCCTTGCCTGCAGTTATGCTGATTAGTGGTACGGTTCGCTGGGAACTTCCCACCACTGAATGGAAAACATTGGCCCTCCTGGTATGACTCGGGACTTTACCTTCACTCTTCAAGAGATACTACTTACAGATTTTTATTTTCAGTATTCATTTCAATGCCCTAAGTGACTGGTTTTTGACCTGCGTCATCAAAAGCAACAAGTATCTCATCTCATGCGCTCTGAGTAAATTAGTGCAGGTGATCGTTTTGTGTAAGTTGTGAGGTTGAGTTGGCCACACATCTTGCAGGTTTGATATAGCTGAGTAAGGGGAACGTGTTAGGAAAAAAAGGAAGGAATCACTAGCAGAGTTGCGTTCTTGTTTCCCTCTATATCCAGGGTAGCTTTAAACTCCGGCGACTCCAGCAGGCAAGCTCACCATGAGCGAGCCACTCTGCTCCAAGGAATACTACTATGCTGTCACTCGCAGCGATATCGCCAAATATCGGCCGGGCCCGGCGAAGAGGAAGACACCAAGGTCGTTTCAGGCCTTCTTCAACATGACCCCTCACATGCCCCAATGCAGCCCCGGGGATCCGCGTGGGGGGAATACTGACGCGGATTGATGTCGACGATACCTAGGAAGACATAACGATCTTCGTGCTGGAGTCCGACCACAGAAGCTCAGATTGGAGATATGGAATTTTATTCTCGGGCAATTATGGTATACTCCTCCTTTTCGTGTAGTCGTTTATTATGTACAGTAGTATGATTCAGGATGCAGCCTCTTGGATTAACATGTTGAACTTAGATGACATCACTTTCTTGGCTCACGTACCACATAGGGGGGAATTATAAAACACTTAGCCAACCCCCTTTCCGACGAAATCGCGAACCCCCTTTGATCTATGGCTAATTCAAGACAGACAACATGTTGTTAGGCAAAACAATTAGAAAGGGACTCGTCACCTTTTCTTGATACCTCTCTGAACGCTGCCGAAAATATGGTATAATAAAACGTAGGTCGTTACTTACAAATCCACCCATCTCCCACTCACTCACTAACAGTGGCATATGGAAATTTGTCATTCTCGTTTTACCTCCTTTTTACAGTCAGGGATACTGATATAGCCTATAGGCCAAGGTGCTGGGGCACCAGCGTTGTATAAATGGTGCACACGGGTTTTGTCCCACCGGTAACCCGCCCAAACCGTATCGCCCTAAACTAGTTGGGCCAGAATAGTCTGGGCCTAACACTGGGAGCCGGGACCGCCCATGTGATTACCGTCAAGGGCCACGCAGGACTGGTACGATGAAGTCCACGACTACAATTACAACAGCAACACGTGTGACCCTGGAACGGTGCGGTCACTACACCCAGGAAGTAGCAATTTAGTACAAAGAAATCGATCTTAACTCTTGACGCCTGAAAAACCACTCAATCACGCTTGAATGTTCCCTCGCTTCTAGGAATTCACTTGTGACTCAAAAGCTAACCACATGGCAGCTGTTGCGCACACTTAGAAGCAATGAACTCGAGTCACGCTAGCTGAACATAACTTAACGGCTGGTGTGCCGGCGGCAGCTACTAGCAGGATCGCGATGGCACGAGATAGGGAGAAACTGAAGACTGTTCTTACACTATGCTACACTATGAAGTGTACCTAGTACAGTGCCTGAGTCAATAACATTATTCAGCTATATTCATGAGCTATAAATTGTAACTCACCCTGACACATCCAATCGGACGCTTCGGATTACCCAGCTTCTTCGGGCAAGCAACAGCTTGGGTCTTTGGCCTCCGGGGCCTGGCCTGACCCCACCCCCCACCCCCAACCCATGGAGCTGCCTAACAAACCCACCCAGGACCCGTTCCGATGGGACACAATGAGGCAGGATCGTTCGCTGGGGGGAGCGCTGGGAGGCGCGCCCATCATGCAAAGAAACCCCGTGACGATCGCGGACCAGGCAGCAACTGTCACGTTTCTGCCTCACCGTGAACCCTGATATTAGACAAAAGGCTACGCTCGACGATAATAAGGCGCAGTGGGGTCGTAAAAATAAATCTACCTCCCTCTCAGACCAAACATAGTGTCCATGCTTTACTTGAGTAAACGGGACTGGAGCCATTAAGCCAAGATCACGGTGCCGGTTCTCCTGCTCGGATATATCTTAATCGTCATCGGCACACTTTACTATTCGTGACCTCACGACTTCTTATGCCAGTCCTAGGAGTCTAGGACCGCGGGTTCGCGAGAAAAATATAGATACCGTTCCGCCCCAACACCATCGATCCCACCAATCTTAGGTCTGGTATTGGTCCATGTCCACAATGATGGGACACTCAAAAACCCCAACGGATTTGCATCCCGACTACGTCCTGATTCCAGGGGCATCGCCCAGAAAATCCACGAATTCGGAAAGTAATACAGCATCATTCTCAAAGGTCAGGAGTGGCACCAGACTGTTTGGCATGTGATGCGCAAGCAGCAGACAACCCCGATCCTGTGATCATCATAGCAAGCCTTCGCCAGGCACTGAGAGGAGGAGTGCAATCCCTCTATAGTTTTGCAGTCCCGAGTACACCCCTTCCTTTCCGAATTGGAACGATAAATCACCTTTTAAAGAAGTCGGGATGGGAAACCAATGCTCTAAACAGAAGAGCAGCCTGTCCACAGCCAAAGGAATCCATGGAGTATGCCGAAGACACGATATGAGCTATCCACCCGTCAAACTGCCCAATGCATTTGGAGTTTCCTTCCTAGTATGCATGTACAGTCTACAGGGGTGTAGTCACCAGGGTTGCCACACCATTTATCTGAATTTGTAAGTTTGGGGGCTCAGTCTTGTAGAAATCCTCAAAATACCCAACCAAACGTGTGCCTCACGTTGGATTCCTCGCGGATCGGTCAGATCCTGTCGTCCTCCGCCTTGACAGCTGGGCAACCTGTCAATAAATTACATGGGCCATAATGATACTCATGCCATAGATACCAGAGGCAAGTGTTCAGAGTCCATTGTATGCAGATGACAACTTAGATCAATAGTCACTACATGGATGCAATTCAACTTGCATTCACGACCAGCACCCGGAAAAACCGGGCTAGAAGACCTGGGGCCCAACGATGGTCATTGATGACATTCCGTAGGAGCTGTTTCTGTACCAATTCCAATGTTAAAGTACCGGCGACTCCCAAGCCCGCCATATCAGTTGTACGCCTCCCCCGCACCGACAACTACCCTACCAAAAGCTGTAGGCAAATGCTTTCAACAAATACTCATGGACAGCGTGCCCGTTCTCCAATATAGCCCTAACTTGATCCGGAACAGCAGAGCTAATTTTGTGGGGCTGATATTCGAACCAGCCCACCGATTGATTCATTCAGTCTCAAGGCGGACCATTTCCCAGTTGAGAGAGCCCAAAAAAGCCGGGACTTTGGGTTGAAGCCCCGGGTCTCTGTTGTTAGGGAGTCTCGGCCTAGATTATGCATGAGTTCGGCCTGGATGTGTAAATGAGTGCGTGCTGACTCCATCTGCTCTGTCATGGAACCTGAGTTAGATAACAACAGTCCATTTCTATGAACTCTGAGATGTTGTGTAAACTAGCAAACCTATCCCGGTGTTGTGTGACAATATTTCACATCATTTGGGTATGATCTGCAACAACCTTACCAAGGTTATGTAATTTATTATACAACACCGGGATAGAAGTGTTAGTTACACAGTGCTGTGTAAAGTATTACACAACATTTGTCAGAGTGGTCAGTGGACGGGGTGATGCCACTACAGTATGATGCATGCATCTCGCCTCTTCGCAATTTCGGCAAGTATATACTACAGTTCTACATTCGATTCTTGTCTCAATTCACTGAAGTCGATTTCTTATGTTGTTTTCAGGTAGTCTGGGCTACGACAAATAAGGTCGGAGTGGAGGGTGCTGCCTTCGAAAGTTGGCTCAGAATGCGTGGTTTGTAGTGTGCAACTATGTCCCGGTAAGTTCATTTCCTTTGTATTAATGCATTTTCACACTATAATTGATGAAGACATATTATCTGATCTGAGATATTTTACCGAGGAAATGTAGTATTGTGTGCATTACAAGGTGGTCATAAAGGGAGTTGCATATATTGTGACCCCGCCTACTTGCCGGAAAAGTGTTACGTAAGAGCAAAAACGACTTTCGCAAGGATTTTTTTTTTTTTTTTTTTGAATTTGGTTTTGACTGGCATATCGAGCAAAAAATATTACCCCAAACGAAATGCATGGCCTTCGTCACGTCGTTACCTGGCGGCTACCGAAAGAAAAAAAAAGAAACATTGCATGACACTAAGTACCGTGACAGAAGGGTCGAACTGATTTGCAACAACTTGTTGCGAGGCCAAAGTATTGCACCGGCCGCTCAGAAATCACAGGCGTTATTCCCCTGTGCGTTTACGTGTTTGAAATATCGGGCAATGCAATCTCTCCCGGAGAAAAGGTCGCTAGCAAATCACTGTCAAACAAAGAAAAACACGACTTGCATGCAATTAGCCAGACTTTCCATGGTGTTTTAGCTGATTTTTTCTGGAAACACACCAAAAAAAACCCTGATACAAGAACGATTGGTAATAATAATGAATCGGGTTCGATGAAGGGAGGCTGTTGCTTTTGACAAATGTTGTCTTTGTCCTCTAATCTCGGGCGTTGTGGTCTAGGTATTCCATGGTTCTAATATTCCGGCAGGCTATATATAGTAGACAGGGTCGTAGGACTTCTGCCTTCAGTTTGTAAAAAAAAACCTTACCCGCATTTTCAGCTCGATTAGCGGGACAAAGATAGGGGAGATACGGACCAGTCCTCAAAGGCTTTGATTACGATTCACACAACAAATAACCTTGTATTTAATTCTGAATTGTAGTATACTGGTAGGCGATAGACATGTAGGATAACTTGCTCAAAGAGACATCATCGTTTTGCAACACTTGGCGGAAAAAAAGGTGCCGATGCATGACGTCACGACGAAAAACGATCTCGCTATATATCGAAATTAACATTAATGCTGACGTACCATACAGTGACGATATAACCGTTACTACATGGCGGTATATCGAGAATAATATTATATTGACTTACCACAGTGACGGTACAACTGTTTCTACATAGAATGGCATACAGTTTGCTACCGAACGGTGTTACTTTTTCCCCTTTGGAATCTAACAGATGTGTCGCATGCTACAGTATCGTAGTTTGTTTGTTTATTCTATTGTTACCGAACTGTAGGAAGTGGACAATATGCAGACTCGTTTGCTTCGAAATACATATATATTCTACACATTCTACAATTTTTTGGTTATTATAGCAACGAACCGTAGCACAGCGTGCGGTATTTTGATTCCGGACATCTGTAGAACATGGATACGACCCTATTACTCCCCGGACTACAGTCAAAGGCAAAAATGTTACAGTCGTGCTGTGGTCGCTACGGCTGTGATAGAGCAAAGAACTATTACGCTAGGGTCGCGGGGAGAGCCTAGGAAATTCAATATTTTACATTCCCGAATTCGGGCTGCGGGGGAAGCGAGGCTAAGGCAGTGCTAAGAACTATCACGGACTATTACGGTTTTGCTACGTTTTCGTTACGGAAGAGACCCCCTCCCGTGCCAACCATGGAATTATGACAGAGGCATTGCCATTGATTGACCATTTATTGACCAAAGTTCATAGACCTACTTTTCGTTTTTCTTCTTGTTAGCGGAACTACGTAGGGAGGAGTCCTTACAACGTGGGCAAGCCATGCACCCAGTGCGCCTCAGGGATCGGAAAGTGTTACAACGGACTTTGCCGTGAGTGCAATACTTTGGAATGTACTTCCCTCAAGGGGGCTACGCCCAATTTTACATTCTTGACGCATCGCAAGCGAAGGATCAATTCCTCTCCCTAGAACCATGATATCAACATATTGAAGGAACACCATTATGTTATTGGCGTGATGCACCAATTTGATTGCGTATCTATGGGAGTGAACCGATGTTAACCAAACACTGAGATGCATCTTCGAGATTTTATCTGCAGGTACGTATCTAGACAATTGGATGGAAATTTGGGTTCAAGCCTCGATCTCTATCCTTTTGGCCTAACTAGCGACTAGCGAGGGTTATTGCCCTCACATGATCATTACCTCAATGCTGATGCGGAGCTTCAAGCACATTTTTCAGGTGTTTGGTATGACTCCGCCAGCCAGCCCGCTGCGAATTTGTCAGCAATTAATATTGGCTCCTAATGCTCTCACTCATTCATTCAAAAGAACCGATGTGCCGAACTCGCATTGCAACATCCTCGCTCTGCTTCCAATCACATAACCATCGTATTTTCTTGATACTTGGTGAACGCCGACGCAACACGACACTCCCCATGCCCTCACTGGTCCCGCTACTATACTGTATAGGAAGAGGGCATCATGGATTCGACCTAAAATCATGGTTGTAGGTCCTATGTATGGCGGCGATAGGGCCGAGCAGCTCAACCAGAAACCAATGTCTGCCCTGGATTACGTCACTGCCCAATACATTCACTGGAACCCCTGATTTTATCACCAAAACTCTCTTTTCACGCCAAACGTCTCCAATGGCCCGTTTGGCGTTCCTTGCTCTTTGCTGAATTGCGCAAGTTTATCGCTGTATTGCGCAATTTATTGCGTCCGATAGATTTATCGTACGATAAAAGTTGAAATATTTTCACTTGACGTTCGATAAAATCATCGCATCGTATCGCGCTAGTGTTAACACTCCTATTGAAATAACACTTCCCCTTATAAAAATTAGTGAAATTGATAGGCTAATTAGCCTTTATTATACACTTTATTTACTTGTCTACAGATAAATTTAAATAATATTCAATCAGATTTTAAACAAATCACAAACTGACAAAGAACAGTTTTGTGATTTTGACAGCCCTAATTCAAATGCAGCGTGGCAGTTGAGCTCTGTAGTTCTGAATGTCAGCCATTCCAGTATAATTGGTTCATTATTCAAGGAACATTGGCTATGTATTAGTATAATTGACCAGGAATTTATAATTTCAAGTTTGTCAATTGGAAATTATGATTTGTTTCTATTTGGTATCATTTTTTATTCATAATCAAGCCTAAAGTTGTAGAGTGAATGTGTAGGCTATATAGCCTAACAAATATTCAGTGTAGCATATAGGCAAGTTAGTATAGCTAGGCCAAATCTGGTGCCGTTTGTGTAAGTTAGGCATAATACGGTATTACATGTTGAAAAAAACAATGTTGTAGTTAATATGATTTGAGCCCTTTGGCAGGAAAAATGAAAATCACAATTATCTGACGGTAGGTTCCCTTGTGTTATTTTTGAAAATTATTGGATACGGCTAATTAGGCCAAACGTTCAAAGATAGATTTCTTATGCAATTTCTTCGCATCTTCGTGTAAATGGCAAAACCGCATAGTTTTATTTCCGGATGCGCGATAATTAAAAAATATATTCGATATCAAAGTTAGCCTGCGGCGCGAGACCGTCCCGGTGGGGAGAGGGTAGGGGGGGTAATAAGCTATTCAACTATTTGCCATAGCCGATCAAGGTAGTATAGGCCTGCGTTTATACCAGAATTAGAATATGATTCTCTCTGGAAATTATTTGGAGATTCTTTAGAAATTCATTAGCGATTCTCTAGAGACTCCACAGAGTTTCCATAGAATATCTTATAGATCTTCTTTAGAGATTCTTCAAAAATCCTATAGAATGCCTTATAGATTTTCTTTAGAAATTCCTTAGAATTTCTATAGAGTTTCTATAGAATATCTTATAGATTTTCTTTAGAAATTCCTTAGAATTTCTATAGAGTTTCTATAGAATATCTTATAGATTTTCTTTAGAAATTCTTTCGAAATTCTATAGAGTTTCTATAGAATATCCTATAGATTTTCTTTAGAAATTCTTTAGAGTTTCTATAGAGGGGCTCTATAGAAAATGTATAGATTTTCTATAGATTTTTAAATAGAATTCTATAGAATTTTTTGTAAGGGTCGAATCGTATCGTTTTCGTATCGCACTAGTGTGAAGAGCCCTTTAACCTTCCAACTCGTTAATATTTTCAGGTTTGTCACGATTTTTATTGTTCTCCTCTTTTTTCTTGAATAACAGATCAGTGCTCCACTCGAGACAGAGGATGCGGTAAGTGATCATCTCAGTGGCCAATATAGAAGGCGGGTCATGTTGTGATGGTCAGAAGAGAAACACAAATGGGAAGACCAATATGATTATTGGCATTGGGGTTCTCTTCGTATATCCACGTTCCCCATTCCGAAAACATATATAGGATTCCCTTTGCGGAATTATATGGCCACAAGTGATATCCGCTGGGCATGGACATGTAGCGCCAAAGCGGATGAGCAAGCGTTAGTGTGTGTTGTTTCATATATTTCTATCCAGGACTATGCGACTTTGCTGGAGCTCCAGCTCCTTGAATGCTATAATTAAATGGCAAGATAAAGTTAGGCTCATCAAGGAACCTAAGCCGTATTGTCGTGGATGAGCACCGGCTATAACTCGCCTTTTCTTAACGATCAGTGCTCAGTTATATCGAGGTATACGTAGGAGTGTAACCGATTACATCCTTCGGGTTGGGCCTTTTAGAATAGACCCGCGGTATTCCCTGCCTGTTGTAAAAGGCGACAGAAGGGCAGGACGGTTGAAAGAGGCAGAATGAGCATGGGAGATGGGAAAGTAAGACGGTGCAGGGAACGAGCTGATACGAGTTCCCTGTTTAATCTGACCCATTCGGTTACTAGGTTCTGTCTCTAATTGATACCAGCAGCTGTCGTTGGTTGTGGCTGATTGGAACCGGGAGCGGAAATTCTGTGTGTGGGAGGCATTCCACCGGCCACCTTCGACAGGCAAGTCCACTTCTCAGGTCTCCGAGTAGCTCTAACTGGTTTGTGTTGTATTGGCGAATTCAGCAGTTGTCTTCTTGCTTTGGACATTCTAAAACATGCTGGGTACAAATACCACTTGGGCATTTTTTTTTAACAGTGGGTGAACATTTACTCAAAATGAGTAAAATATTCCCCAGACTGGGTGGAACAAATTGCCCAGGTGATATTCGTACCCACATTTTTTAGGGTAGAGTTTTCCCAGTCGAGAAAACAAAACCTGAACTTTTGAAACTGTCAATTCTAGAAGAGAATTGGCAGGCATGGTTCCTAACCTTGAATTAAAACGAGAATGCTGAGAAAGCGGAGCAACTTGGGTGTTCAAATTGCATGCCATCTAGCTGAAGAAGTCATCACAATCTAGATTAAGGGTCCCCACTTGTAATCTTCATCAGAAACATAGGAAAACCTTACGTCGAAGCATCAGCTGTCGTTGGTTCTTTCTGCAAGTTTGGCACGGCTGCTTGGAATTGGTGTGGAATCCCTGTGTGTGTAAGTCATTGACTGGGACACCCATCCTACAGCATGTCCACTCCTCAAGTTCTCAGAGTAGCTCCACTGGATTGTATTGTATTGACCATCGACAGCTGTCTTTCTAGCTTTGGAGTCGAGAAAACCAAACCTACGGTCTTTGAAACTGTCAATTCTAGAAGAGAATTGGCAAGCATGGCGTAAACCCCCTGAATAACACTCAAATGCTTTGAAGGTGTTATTTGTAATGGGCCTACTCCCTGGTCTTCGCAGCGTATCAGAAATGGTTACATGTCTGAGA
This sequence comes from Sclerodactyla briareus, assembly GCA_026419785.1. Lineage (NCBI taxonomy): Eukaryota > Metazoa > Echinodermata > Holothuroidea > Dendrochirotida > Sclerodactylidae > Sclerodactyla > Sclerodactyla briareus. The sequence goes on along the minus strand of JAODTK010005613.1, from coordinate 94,060 downwards.
CCACCTTTCCAATCGCAATTTTACGCCCCATCTGAAGAGACAATCACTAAACTCCGGGACCCGACCACTTTCCCCGTAACCTGAAGGAGCGGAACTTCAAGTTCAATGTGACTGCTCACAGCTGACGGCGGGCCATATTGCACAGACCCCGTAACAAAATCCAGTTAAGTCTACTGCATTACAGCGGAACCATGATATGAGGACCGAGACCTCGCTCAGCGCAGCTGCAAGAGCAGCCACCAATGGGAAACACGTCCGGTGACTGTTGAAATTTTTCGCAAAGCGTCAAAACTACCACTCTGCCAATCTTCCGCCCTTGCCATGGTTACAAACCTACGTCGTGTATCTTTGGGGAGAAGTCACAAAGGTCCGTATCGTGGGGCGACCACATCCCGTGTTGGAAGCTCCAACTCCTCTCCTCCTGCATGCGATCGCTTGACGGGGTTCTCATTCTTTTTTTTTTTATCTTCTTCAATTCCTCCTCTAAGAATCAGATTTTTTTCGGAACACCATATTGTATTTCATGTTTCACGCAAGAAGTGGTCTCGCGTCTTCTGTAGGCCTAAACCTATTTGAAACAATTTTATTGTTGTACTGTTGCGGTTTGGACTATGCAATGCATTTCTAACAGTCGACACAAAATCAAATATCAACCGCTTACAGGAAACTACAGAACAAGGCAGCGAAGCTCATTTACAAGAAAAAACGTCTGATCATGATGACCCCCCTGCTGAAAAACCTACATTGGTTACCCGTTAATAATAAATCGCATTAGTTGTAAAAACTGGACTCATTGCTCATAAGTCAATCATGCTCACATCACCGAACTATATCTCCAGTCGTCTGCATCGGTACCACCCCTGCTCGGGCTCTTCGCTCTTCATCTGGCAACATCCTGGAGACTCCACGACCCGTACAAGAGCAGGATCCTGCGCCTTCTCCTGTGCTGCTCAAACGGTGTGGAATTCTCTGCCGATGAGGCTCGTCAAGCAACGACCACTGGACACTAAAAACGTATTTTAAAAACTAATTTTTTGGAAATATGTTAATGTTTGGCCCTTTCTTGTGTGGTGGCTCTCCCAGAGCGCTTTGTAACTTTTTTTCTGGAAAACAAGAAAAAGGTGCTGTATATAATGGTCTATATGTAGTATGTCATGTACGTATGTATCATTATATAGCTTAAAATATTATTAATATTGAACATCTGACGAAACTGGCTGCATGGGGTTTTTCAAGTTTACCTAACCCTTTAAAAAATTTTGCCTTTTTCGCATAATTCAAGTGTGGATGACTTGGGAGTGTCCAGGCAGCAAGTTACCTCAAGTTCTCAGTTATTCCATACGATGGGTTTCCATTGCTCGTTACGCTTTACTATTCCGTCCTCTAACAATAAGTACTATCGATTCATAGACTGTATAAACAATTCACGACCGGTGATTGAAAATGCGGTATTAAAGTACATTTTTTTTTTCTTCACCACGATGCAGCTGCAAACAGGAGTGCGAGAATTGTGGTGTGGGCGAACTGGACAGAGACGATGTACTGTACATGTACCGACGGTTGGTGGGGTCAGATTGCTCAAGTAAAGATTTCTAATTTTCTAATTTTATTACAGTTACATTCCTTTCAGTGTGTTGCGCCACTAGAATAACTAGTTAACGTTCACCTCCGAGACAGCATATTCTTCAGAAGGTACAAATTTGACTAGTTAAAGTAATGCCAATGGAATATCAATACAGCAAGAATGTTTTATTTGCATTCCTTCCAATATCATTCCGTTCAAAGCACCACTCTTCCGTAGCGTCCACCACTCGGCTTCTTTCGACTGTATAATGATTCTACAGTTGTCATGTTACGTGATTAGGCGGTTGCTCCATCGTCACTGTTCTTGTTTGTTTCATGACAGGGCCATGCGTTAACACTCACGATGGTGCGGGAGCAACCCGCTGGTATGATGCAAGCCACGGTCATGGGCTCCTACCATCCCATGGATTGCCCTCTAATGTGTGGTCTCTGTAGCTGAGTCTTCTCGTTGAAGCAGTTAAATAACATCTGCACATACACACCACTACATATCAAATATGATTTGAGGCATACAGTGTCACTTTCAGGTACCACTTTCACCCACGTTGGCGAAGTGGACAGAAACTTGCTTATAAACGTGACGAACGGGAACTTGAAATGTTTAATTTTGAACATTTTATTAAAATTCGAGCCAAGTGCTCCACAACTTACAACGTGAGTTCGTGACTGTAGGTTAACGGCGGGAGCACAGGTAAGACCGTTAAGCACTAGCACAACGTTGGGTAGCCTGTTGGACCAAAACGGGACGAAACATGCGACTCTTAATTAGTGATAAAGCAGTTCAATCAGTAAAAACGTAACCACTTATGACTGGGTATGAGCGCTCTTTGTGATGAAATGAAATGTGAAAAAAAATTGTGACTGTCCCTTGTTCACATCTAGGTGAATGTTGTTTTGTGTTGTATTGTTTTGTTTTTTTAGACGGTGATGTCACGTACGTTGACCCAAAAAACCGTTTTTTTTTTTTTTTTTTTTTTTTTTTTAACAAAAGTGACTGAGGGAAGGGCGACCCATAATCGCCTAAACAAAAGGCAACCACCAGCACAAGGAGGACTAAACGGGAACGAGGAGGATCCAGTTGTTGATTCTACTCTGAACCGCTGGAGCAAAAAATCAGGAGGGAATACATCCGAGGCAGCCTATTCCAGGCACTCGAATGGTGCTGAGGAAAAAAAGGAGCGAGCATAGGTTTGAGTGCGATGACGGGGAAGATGCAACGGAAACGGGGGGCTGGAAGAAGAAGAAGAAGAGCGGAGATGGCGAGTAACCTCGAGTAAAGGAGGAACCAGCATCCCAAGGCTCAGAGAACATGACCATAAAAGAACGGTAAGGAGGGCAGAGAGATGATACAGGTCTGCGATGGGATAGAGATTCAAGTGTGAGGGAGGTAAGATGATCAATCGTTGATGAGTAGGATGGACTTTCTCTGGATACGATCAGGACACTGAGAGAGGAGCGAAAGCCCCACCCAAATATGCGCAACCCATCTTCCATTAGGCAGCGAATTTGGGCTTTGTAAAGCAGAAGAAGAGTAGCTTGTGGGGTGAAGTATTTTCTGGTGCGCGAAAATAAGAAGCCCACTTTCTAGAAGAATTAGTAGCGATAGACTTGAGATGGGAAGTTCAAGGACAGGTTGTTGCTGATTTCATACCAAGGATATTAAGAAAGAGACTGAGGGAGGATTGGTCAGCCATATTTGAAAAAAAATAGCTGGTGCATCAGATACACCCGCGCCAGAATCAGCAAGTTCTGAGTTTTAGATGGTTGAAGGTAACCGATTGCAGTGCCCCAGTTAAAATTAGAATGAAGATTCATTATCAGTGATTGGCAAAACTAGGGAACAGTTGTAGATAAAATCGTTCCGCTTCCGGGGGCGAGGAAAGCACAGAGGAGAGTGGTGAAGGGTAGAAATCATCAGCAAATGAGTGCCTACTATAGGGGGTGAGCTCCGACGATTCATTGATAAAAAATGAGAAAGAGTGAGGAGAGGCGAGAAAACACAAACTTGAGGAACACAAGCATTGATAGGAAGGTCTCGGAGAGAGCACCATCAACCTAACAGGATTAGAGCGACAGGTTAAGGGAAAAATGGCCAGTCCAAAGAGGTTAGGAAGGGGGCTGAACCAAATGAAGTTAAGTTGGCAAGGAGTCCGGCCGTGCCAAACACGTCAAAGGGCTTGCGATATCCAAGGGCAATAGCCCTACTTTCACCGCGAAAAAAACTCAATGGCTTGGGGCCCACTGATTTGATTGGTGATCAAAAGATAGTAAGTCCCCCCAAGTAGATCGGCCATGCCGGAAAACCAGACTGGTGGTCACTGATGAGAGAGTGAAACTCAAGAAAAAAAAGTTTCAAAAATTGCTGTGTACTATATGTTTCCATAATTTGGGGAGGACCGGGTGGCGTCGAGGGCAATCGGCCTGTAATGGAGGGGTGGATTGTCACTTTTAGGGACTGGCAGACATGAGCATGGTTCCACACAGAAGGGTAGCATTCCATAGAATAACAAAGGCGGAAAGCTTGTAAGGATAGGCGCACAAGTTCGGGGGGCACACTTCAGGAGGCTAGTAGGAGGAAGGCCATCAGGACCAGATTCTTTAAGGTCTAAACTATTGATGTTTGGCGGACCATGCGAGTAGTAGTAGTTTGAAAACAACATTCAGAGATCGTTACACAAAAGCTGCAAAGTGGAGGAGGATGAGATCGTGTTCATAGTGGAAGTAGAAGAAGAGAATAGTCGGCCAAGTATTAGCTGTAGAGGAGGCATCACTAGCCAAAGAGCCATCAGGGTTGACCAGCGAGGGAAGGGAAGTGGAAAGTACAGAAAGTTCGGGACACACTATTCGGTCAGCGCCCAAAATGAACGACCACCAGAAGGGCAGGATGAAAGTTTATTAGCCATACCGTGAAATGAAAGATTTTTTGCCCTCATCGATAGTCTCGACGCACACCTTACGAGCAATTAACTAGCTTGACGGGAATCATGTGAAGATAACCAAGCACGAAAAAGTCGACTCTTCTCCTGGACGGCAGTAATACATTGATGGTTGAACCATGAGTGCTGAAAGGAGCCTGATCTTAAAGTGTACGGAATAAAAGTGTTCTTTCCTAAAGATAGAGTTCCGAATAGCATAAGCAGAGGTAGAGGGGTCATCTTAGAAAGTAGTTTCAATCCCAAGGGAAGACTGAAAAAATCCCCGAATACCAAACCAGTCACTTTGAGTAAGTTCCAGAGTTTTTTGGCCTTTTGGTGGGAGCTTGCATATAGAGTTTCGATGATGAGACAGGTAAATATAAGGCATGGTCAGATGAGCCAATAGGGGCAGAGAAAGTTGCTGGACTGTACATAAGGGGCCTGAGTATGAGAAAGAGATCCAGCAGTTGCATAGGTCCGAGGCCGATCTGGGATACGGGTGGGCGAATTGATGAGCTTGGTGAGACCCATTGTAAATAGCAAAAGACTCAGCTTCGACCCAGCTCTATCATGCCGTTAGAGTGTATTAGCCATTCCTTCGTTTGCACATTGAAATCACCCATAATAGCAATATCACAGTCGTTATATCGTTTCATTAGTAATTCACCATCAATAAGTGGATACTGCGAGAATAAGCCTCTTCTTAAATTCAATTGATTGGTCGAACGGTAAACACACCCGAACACCTTAGTCCAAGCGAGGAAGAGAGACCTTTGAGCCATATAACCCAAGAAATCAGACGGATTGACAGACCAATATAGCATACCACACCTACATAAGACGGAGTGGAATCGTAGGAATACAACATGACGCCGTTTAAGTCGAATTCCTAGCGAGCCGCAAACTGGAAAGTGTCCGGAAGAAATGCTGTATTTTGGCTTTTGCAGAGATATGCAGCAATGAGCACACAATATCAAATAAAATGCGACGAACACTGATTACTATGTCTACTAGTGATATCGCATCGCTGCAAAAGAATTGCGATAAACAACTTCCCCCATAAAGCAATTTAACCGTGAGCTTGTAAATCTTGAAGGCCCCCAGTCAATCATACCATTTCATTGTAGCGACTTTAGGAAAATACATTCATTTCGCGCCAAACTGCGATTTTTTTACATTCCAACCGCATCCTGCATGACCAGATATGCCCAATCACAACGGTTTTTTCTTCCCAATCATCAACTCATGTTGTTCTTCCCTACGTGATCAAACAGTTGTTCTTCTCAAATCCTATGTCCAAACATGTTTGTTCCTTCCCGACCATCCAACATTAAGCCAGTGTTTCTCCTCCAATCATCAAACGATTGTTTTCCCGCATCATCAAACGTTGTGCTTCCTCTTTCCCGCACATTCAGAGTTTTCTCCCCAATTATCAAACAGTTGTTTCTTTTTCCCAATCATTGAACAGGTTGTTCTTTTATCCCAATCATCAACAGTTTGTTCGCCCCAATCATCAAGCCGGGTTGTTTTTCCAAAACATAGCAGTTGTTCTCCAGAAAATCAAGCAGGTTGTTCTTTTTTCCACGTCATTAATAGGTTGTTCTTCTTCAATCAATATATCAAACAGGGTCTGTCTTTCGTTCTCCGACCATCAAGCAGGTTGTTCTTGTCCCAATCATCAAAATAGTCAACAGGTTGTTTTTTCTCCCAAAACATCAAGCGGTTGTTTTCCGCCTAACCATCGAACAGGTCGTTCTTCTTAATCATCAGACGATTTGTTTTCCCAATCGTCCACAGGTTGTCCGTTCCCATCATTCACAGTTTTCATCCCAACTTCGAACCGACTGTTCATTCCCACCATTATGCAGGTTGTCCTTTTCCATCCCCCATAACGATACATCAACCCCACGGAAGAGACATTTAACGACATATGATGGAAGTACATTCCCCATAGTAACCCTCCCATATAATGCAGAATCAACATGGGAAACTTGGCGAGCAGTGACTGCCATGATCGAGCAGCCGGGGTCTATGTGTCCTCCCTCCCCCCCCCCCCCCCCCCCTCCACACCTAGATTACTTACATTGAAGTATGGAGTGTTTTTGGTCGTGTTTCGGCAACATTTTCAAGTTCTAAGATCTGCATATCGTGACAGCTCTCCTCGCACCCCCCTCTGCCAGTTGCGCATTTTGCAGTTTACAATTAGCGTTCTTCTTCACCTTTTTATTATGTCCATGAGGGCGGTGGCAGATCGGAAACTTGTGGTAAGTAAATCATAACTGGGTTTCATTTGGAACTACTATACATGCTGGCACACTTTCAAATCTTTTACTCGTAATCCTCAGAAGATGGGGTTGCAGCCTACGTAGACTGCTTGTCACGAGCGTTAGCTATAAGGACTGTTTTTGTAACTCTTAGGTTTCTAATCACACACGAGTAAACCAGTTATACTAACCTATTCGCACCACATACACCAGAACACGCACGAAAACACGCTTACACGCATACAAATCACACACGAACACACCACAACAACGAACACACTCCAGACCTACTTTGAGAGATTATGGTCACACATGGACCTAAATTGATTAGAAAGGGATTTATTAGGATTCAAAATCAGACAGTCTGCCATACTCATGCCCTCATTGTATCCAAATAGCTGCGTGGATTTTCAATCTTTACAACACCGACATCAGTCAATAGTGTCATGCGGGATCTGTGCTCATGGCGGACTGAACTTTATTGTTTGGGAAGAAAATGGGAGTAACCCTCACTATCCCTCAATCAACTCTCCCAGACTGGAATTCAAGCTCGAACATGGTGTGGTGGTTTCGTCGGTTATTAGTTCGTTCCAGGGCGCCACAATTTCTCTATACAAAGACACTCGAATCATTCCGTTTTCTGACGAAGATTCATGTACCATTGATTATTCTGTTTTGGTATATAGTTTCACTTTTTACCGATCTACGGAGGAAGAGCTCCATTGGCTCTCAGTGCCACTTCACAATGCTGGCACCAACTTACAGGAGAGATAACGTCTACAAACCCAGTCCTCGCTCCGTTCCGCGCCGTTCCGTGCTTTTGCGGTGCGGCACCAAGACTAAGAAGACTTACCTCTCAACATCAGGAATGCACTCCCTCACCAATTTCGAGAAATTTTTAAAATCGAATTTTCTCCGATTTCATATCGTGATTGATTGTTGTTTATGAGTTGTATGAGGTTTTACCAGTTACCTTGTAGTATTTTTCTTTCCTCGTTTACACTGTATATTTCCCTAGTTGTTATATTTTTATCAACTTTCACCGTGTATTTTCTGGTCTCACGCATGGATTTTTATTGTATGCTGTAAAGCTCCCTGGCCTCTTATTTATCTATTATTATTAGTTTTATTTCAGAACCACGTCCAGCGATTGGAGGAGACCTGTATGAGATGGTCATATGCACCGGCTTTGGGACATCGTGTGTGGAACAAACTCTATGCTTTCGACGGGTATTGGTATTAAATTTTATTTAATCCTTCAAGGGTAAACTCAGGTTAGCTAGGAAAGCAATCTTTACCTAGGCCCTTTGACAGAAATAAAGTACAATAAAACAGCTAAACAAAGAACCAATAAGACGTAACAGAAACTACATTAAAAGTTCAGCAACACTGGAGTCATTAATGCCCACAAAATAAAAAAAACTTTCATTATATATATGAATAATAAAAACCTAAAATCTGTAGGTGGAGTAGTTGAAACTACGAAGACAAATAGAACTATAAAAATAGTTACAAATAATAACATTTATGTGAAATTGCTCGATTAAGGACGTTGAAAAAGATGTACGGAAATTGACTCTATTATACATTTTCAATGGGCGTTCGTTCCAATTTTGGCACCAAAAATAGGAGGTATTCATATGGTATTGAGTGCTTCAAAGAAATAAATCCATTACGTGTTGTGGACCTGGAGAAACGGTGATGTAAATCATGGTGGGAACGGAACATACGGCAATATAAATAGGAGCAAGATCGTTAAGACGCCTTATAGACCATAGTATTTCTCGTACACTTTATACGCTTCTCAAGTGAGCACCAACTTAAAGATCGGAAAATCTTCAGAGTGTCCTCGAAAGTTGCAGTTGTGATCTATTTGGTCGCAGTGATTTTGAGGCGACTTATTCTTAACTATTTCTATCACTACCTTGGCCTCAACTAAGTTACAGTACTCTAGTAGTACTAAGGTAGAATATACCCGTATAAAACAACAACTAAAAGTATTGGGCGATGAAAGGTTTTATGCGCCTTAGCAGAGCAGGTCTGCGGATATATTCGTACAGAATGAGTCAGACTGATGTTACACGACAGGACAATTTTCAATATTAACACCCAGTATCTTTTCAACTTTGACGTTTTCAATATCTAAATTTTTTTCGAAGGGTTAGATTGAAAATGCTGTTCGGCATGGAACCTAGTCTCGTCTTGGAACCAAAACCAGCATAACTTTAGCTGAAACTAAACTAAAACTAAAACTAAACTTACGGTTTTCTTGCTATTTATCACCATTTTATAAAGTTTACACCATTTATGACAGGGGCATGTCTTCCTTTTGTTTTCCGATCTTAGATCAGCTATCAATTCGCCTCTCACATATGGAGTCGTATCGTCGCGTACATATCAGTGAACAGATTGATAAAATTGATCCATGTCATCGAATATAATACCAAATATCGTGGACTGAGGATTGACCCCTGTGGAACTCAAACAAGTCACTGAATAGGGGGCGATATTACTCCATCAACACAGGTGCCCTGCTGTCGATTCGATAAATGAGACCGGCACCACGGAACGGATGGATTTGACAGACCGTACAGAAACAGCTATCAAGTAATATGAAAGATCACTAACTCGAAAAAAACTTTTCCTAAGTCTAAAAATACAGAACCAACTAAGTAACCATTATCAATAGCTTTATTCCAATCTCAAGAATCTTCACTAGGGTTGTGTCGCATGAATGGCTGCCCTGAAACCTGAGTGACTCACGTATCAGTCCATATGCATTTAAGAACTTAGTTAAAGAGTCATGGGACATGGGTTCTGTTTCAAGAATCTGAGGATGATAGCACGGCAATTGACGATAGGGCGGGTGTAGGTAGTTGGGTAGTTGAAAACTTCAGAGAGGAATCGCTCTTGAAAATGGGATGACTTCGCCTTTTTTCCACTGAGTGGGGAAAGGTACACTTTTTATTTACTACGATTGAGTTATGAGGTGTGATGCTATCGTAGTTCAGTTAGCGGATAACTTGAGACAATAGGCAATGATTTCATCCAAACCGGTGGCCTTCGTACAATCAAGGATATAAGAGACTTAAACACATAAGCTCTGGTCACCTCTGGGATTCTAAGGTGCCTCCGTCTGGCTGATCATTTGGAGATGTCATGTTGAAAATACGAACACTACCATATAATCGGTACACCGCATTTCCGGTGGCATTAGTACGAGACTTAGGGACACCGGAGGTTAAAAATTTACGTTGAATTCATTTGCAATATCAAGAGCCGCGTAATAGTTACCCTCTGCAGTATTGCATTCGTTCTTGCTGAATTGATGTTGGTCGTTGAAAGAACATTTCTTGGGAGCTTGCCCACTGCTTTCGAATCACTTGCTGTTAACAATAACATCCTCAAAAGTAACCCCTGCTTAGACACTCTAATCAAGCTAACAGCCTATTTCCCAAAATCGATATGTATAGGGGTCGTTTAATTTTGCTGAGTTCCGTTATAGAGATAGCCGCCTAATTGATAGTTGAACCACTGGTTGGGTTGGTTTTGGTTTTATATCTTAGCTGTGAGAGTGGAGCGTGTTTTCAACAATTACTGAACATGCTTGACCAGGCTGCATATGAGTGGTTTACATCTAACTCGCTCAATACACTATCCCAAGGAAAATGGTGAAGGTCGTGTTTAAAGCATTACATCTATTTCATCAATGGCCGCAGATTACTCAGAGACTCATGTTCGTATTCCCTTAGGAGGGGTTCTACATATTGACGTTCCACTTGACAAAAATGGGGTGGTTATGGTCACTCAAACTCTATCTTCGGCACTTCGATGTGTTACAATTCGGACTGGCCTGTTGGTGTAACATGATCTCTCATATTTTTCGCACGACGGAATGGGTTTCCTAGTGGGGACGCTTACCCTGGTTTCAGGTTATTACAAATTAGTCTTGGGCCCATCCGACATTATTCTCTCCTAGTAGGTCCACATTGAAATCACTTACATAACAATGTCGGGAGAAAGCAATTACATCGGCGGCACCTACATTTCCTGAAAATATCGCCCCCAGATGTAGACTTTCGTGTTGGTGGGACGGTATTTTTAAACAACACCCAATAGTACATTTTTTAATATGTGGTAGGAAAATCTCATCAAGATTACTCGATGTTGGCGATTTGCGAACTCGGCATGACGAATAAAACTCGTATCATTTTTTTTAACATATAGCTAAGCTACCCACCCCTCCCCCTTCTCGACTACCCTGTCTCTGAGTTGTCCTTAGTACGCGCCTAATATATAATCTCCAAGATGCTTTTCATTCATTCATGTAGGCCTATATGCTTTTCACGGCCAGTTCGGACGCTCTCACTACTCACTATCGTAACGCTAACGGACTACGGACCCAAACTACACTGTGGAGATATACCCTCAGACCCTCTACTACCCTACGTTTACTGTTTCCGCTCGCCCTGCAACTTCCGGTGCCCTGACCATGGTTGGGCCGTGGGGATTTTGGCTTTTCTTACATTCAGGACATGTCGTGAAAAAATAATCTGACATGGCGCTCGGCAATCCCTCTCAATCACGTTTTCCGATGCTGTCATCAGGCGTTTGTTTCACGTTAACACCCCTATAACCTAATTTCCATGTGTGTTCTTAACGCGGGTTGCAATTGGTCCGCTGTTTGAGGGGAAATTTTTGTTATTATGTTATGAAAACTCTCATTCCATGAACTAAAAGTTGCGTTTTAGAGAAGCAACGGCGAACTGATCTCTGAACGCGCGGGGAGAAGGCAATAAATACTTCAAGAAACTACCAAAATCACCTCAGCAGCACTCCAATTTATGCAAACGAACGGGCGATGTTGGCTTCGTGAAAGTTATTTTATTCTTTGCTCAGTAGTCATACCCCCACCGTTTGAGCATGTTTGTTGTGGTCGTGTTTGGGGCATTTTCCTCCGCGTCCATATGAGCCGCTGAGGAGGACCATATTATATTATTTTAGTAGATATATTCAGTAAAGATTAGCATTGTAACAGACTGTTTCCGTCGTTCGTCGCCCTGAGCTCGTCAGCACTAGCATAATCTACACACAAGCGAAAAACCGAAACATCACAAACCATGTTTCCTATAACGCTCACTTGAAAACCAAGGATTTGGGTTGGTTGCTAGGCCCCACGTCAAGGGGGCGCCATCTGTATTCGGGAGGAGGTGCTTCCTTTTTATTATTAGTATTATTATTAGTATTATATTATATTATTATTATTATTATTATTATTATTACACTGGTAATTATAGAACGTCCAAAACCTGATACAGTAGGAAAACCTTAGCACGGTGGAAAAACCTTTTCCCTAAAATGCTGCTCTTTCATCAGTAGAAAATTACTTTGTTCATTATTAACCCATGCACCTGAAAGCCGTTAAAATCATAAACTGTGAAATAACGAGGGAGAGTCGACCAGAATACAGTCGAATACAAACCGTCACCGTATTCTCGCAACCAATTAAGAAAACCACGTGGCAGATTCATGGGGCTAACACGTCGTTCTAGATCGAACCAATTGTGTGATGAGGCAAACACAATCGTTAGGCACGTTTTTAGATTGTTAGTAAGTAATATTGTATCACCATGAAAGTTTGAAGAAAACATCATCCCTGATCAGCAGTTCATGCTTTTTTTCCCTACTAATACACATTGTAACAGAGGATGGTTGGCGGTCCGACTGTTGACTGTCTGTAGTCCCTCGGTCGGCTGTTTTCTCGTACATCGGTACTATAAGCCCGGTAGCTTATTCCTTGCTGTCAGTATTCAGTGCATCGGAACATTTTTACCAGTTTAGCAATTGATTTACTAGTAAATTGCCTAACCTGATGGAAAAAAAATACGTTTTCTTACGTGGGGGTAAAAAACATTCGGTACGATCCGGAATCCACTGCCGTCCCTTTGGGTACATAACGGCTTTTCTTTACAGTGGGGTTGATTAGTTAAACCTCCACCGATTCTATACTGAACCTAAGAGTATCTCTGTTTACATGGTCAGCGTAAGTTACTGACAATAAACCAACTCAGCACAATCAAAGCTGTCGTTGGAACCTATTAAACGTATCCATATGACTAATCATTACTTTAGCATCGGGGGAGGCGAATTGGCTCATCTAATCCTGTCTGTCGCAGTGCCAAGTGAACATTTGACCTCTAAATTAGTGTCAAAATTAGAATGAGATTCCGAAATAATTTTATCTGGCAGGGAACCCACTCATGAAGTATGGGCCTGATGCGACCAGGCCTACGGAATTATCGTGTTCACAAGCTGATCGACTAAATTCAATTTTTCCACCCACCCAGTGTGATTCGGAGTTTTTTGTACTCCCGCAATGAAGCTAACATACCTGCACATTTCAACTCCTCGGAGCCTCGGACCAACATTCTGGACGTTTCGTGTCCAAAATGTTGTCACAACCATGACCTCTCTGTTCCTTTGCCTGATAAAAAAAACAATGGGAATCATGAATCACTATATGGGAACTTCACACACGTATGAGCGCTTATCCGTATCCAGGGCGCGGTCCGAGTTTTTGTCGTTCCCACAAAAACTACATTGCTACATTGAATTTCAATTTCTCCTCCCACAATTACCCAAGTCCACACCAAAACGACCTATATACTTTGTGATCGCACGGGGGTACTGAAGTTCACGAGTACTTGCGAAACCTCGGTATCTGTGCATATAACCTGATAACTGATACCCTCTGATACGCCATAGTCAGATAGTCCGGACCCTGAAACCAATATATTTTGTTCCTTGCCAAGGGGCAAAAGGAATCTATGCATATTAAATGCATTTTATGTGTGGTATGTGTTTGTGTGTATGTATGTTATGTGGTGTTTGGTGTGGCAATATGTGTATGTGTTTTTGCAGAATCGTGAAATAATTGCCACGTGAAACTGTATAGAGGACATCTATAAGAACGCAAGAGTAGCACTGAAGTTCAAATTGAACATGAGGGTTGCAGGTATAGTAGACGATCCGTATTGTTTTGGTGTCAGTTTGGGGGTCATTCGGTCACCACTCAGACCAAAAAGCGATTTCTTTAACAGCTGTAACCAGTGGTCCGTTTCTTAATTGTGACATATTTAGTATAATATATTTTGGTAGGTGTAAATATTGTGGCATGAACTTAATTAAACGGAAAAGGTCAATAGGGTGAACTGGAGGCACTTTTCTTTCTGGATGCTCTCGCAAAACCGATACATTTTAGAGGGGGTGGCGAATGAAAAGTTTTGTTGTCTAGGCGAAATACCAGTCTGATGAACTACTTTGACCCTCATTGGACCTTTTTACCTTCGGTCTATTTTGTAAAGACGGATTTCGCCTCTTCGAGAAGAATCGAAAAGTCAACTACGGAACTCGAGTCCGTGTGCGGCTTTAAACGTGGGGGGGTTCGAGTTACTGCCTAAAAACAGTATGGCACAACAGTATTATCGTTCAGCGCAATAGGCCCTCTGTGCCCTTACCAAACCTCCATTATTGACCTGTGCTCGTGGCACTCACTGTAAACTAACCATTGATTGGCGGAACCTGGCAGGTTGTCATGACCTTGGGCCGTTGGCCAGCTTTTCTCTGAAATGTAAACATTGTCCCTGGGACTCATGGGAATTTCAAGAATGCACTGAGAAGTTCTGACGGAACTAATCTTTGAAGACCATTAATGACACGTTTTGTTGTGGAACTTTAACTTTTAATCCCCCAATGGGATATATGGTTTAGGGGGGGGGGGTTGTCTTCCAGGCCGGCCGCCCCCCCCCCGGTGGCCGCCGGAGCATTTTCGTGTTAGCACATACTTCTCCAACCCATTATTCGGTTGCCTTGGAACTTTGCAACACAAATTTTTATTGGATCAACATCTCTGATGAGTCCGAAAGTGGGCGTCACCGCACCACCACGAGGCGGCGTCTCGGATTTTTTGACAAAACTTTTTTATCGCTGATTTGCGCGTTTCGGAACATGGCGATCGTTTCGAGACCAACTTTTCGTTTTCGCCCCATGGACCCCACTCGGCGGCTATTTTGTTTTGTTTTTGCGAAAACTTTGTTATCACTGATTTGTGCGTTTCGGAACATGGCGATCGTTTTGGGACCACCTTTTGTTTTCGCTCCATGGGACCGTCCACCCGGCGGCCCTGTTGGATTTTTTTTGTCGAAACTTTTTTATCGCTGATTTGCACGTTTGGGAACTTGTCGATGAATTTGAGACCAACTTTTGTTTTTCGCCGATAGGACCCCACTCGGCAGCCATTTTGGATTTTTTTTGCGAAAACTTTGTTATCACTGATTTGTGCGTTTCGACATGGCGTCTAATGAGACCACTTTTTTTGTTTTAGCCTCATTCGCCCCCACCCATCATGATCTCAGGCATATCGAATGAGATTGACATTATCTCTCCCACTGATTGCTCAAATGTGAGGATAATACAGTTGGCGGTTTACCCGCCAGGCGATGTCTAGTTTTAATATGAAGGGTTTATTTTAGCTATAGTTATAATCTGAGGGGAAAAGGGGGTCGGGTTTTGAGGCTGGGGGTTGTGGGTCCACCTCTGGAAGAGACAATTGCCAAGACCCCATGGTCCCTTACACATGCCTACTACGGTTGGGGTGTGTGGGGGGGGGGGGGGGGGGGGGAGTAAATGGCACTGTTCATTTCCACTGGAGAGCCCCTGGGGACCGGGAGGGGAGGGGCGTTGTGCATTGGGGGTACCTATCTGGCGGGGAGGAACGCACATTGACATGTTTCAACTGACAAGTCTGTAATCCCTGGGAGAAAGGAATTATGTACACTATATGACGTTCTCGAAAAGCTTCCCCACTGCTCATACCCCTAGCTATCCCTCACCCTCCTGCCCACCTGAAATACCTATTAATAAGGCCAGCGTGAAACCATTCTCTGTTTTTCAATGTTAGCACTGCGAGGCATCACCGGCCCTTGGGCTCTGTGTTTTTATTCGTTGGTGTCGATATTACGGTACCTTGTCATGGTTTATTCGCTGTTTGAGTTCGGTTCGAGGGAAGTCTCTATTTGACGGGTTACGGTCTGAGTGGAGGCAGGGACCTTTTCCACGGCGGAGGCCGCAGTCAACAGGAAGGGGCGAATTTACGTTCAGCGAAAAATTGAATATTTATTTATCGCCACCCGTTGTTATGTATCGTCGTGGACATTCAGTCTCGAATGTATGGTTTCGCTATGTACATGTATGGAGTCGTAACTATAGATTATTAGTTGGTTGAAATGTGTTGGGTATGGTCCCCCGTGCACGATGGTAGTTTGTGAGATTCGTTTTATATAAGGAATTGGTATTGTTACATTTTCAAATACAGATTTACTTTGAACAAACAAATATATTGTTCTTTGTGTCTTAAAATCATTAACCTTTGACCTTACGAAAAAATAAATCGCCCAATTACATGCTTTTGAACATGTTCATGAGTAATCAGTGCTCCTGCAGAGTAACTGCGCCAATCGCGTATGACTTCCACTTAAGTCAGCACTGGCTCCCTAGATGCCAGACTTTGATCGGAACACAGGCAATGGATATGTGGGCCGTAGCTGGCTTCCATACTATAGGAATCCATTTAGTATTCGACCAATGAATAGACCAATGAGTAGACATAACGTCATCTACTTAATCCCACTCGGCACAGGAAAGAAGATATAACCGGTACTCGGGCAAGAACCCGGTAGACGGTTATCCCAAGACGCTGTCAACCCTCGGCCTCCCGAAGAACTTCAAGGCAGCATTCCATCGCTCATCAAGGACGAATCTGGAAAGACCTACTTCCTAAAGGGGGACAAATATGGCGATTCGACGAAGCTAGAAGGTCTCTGACGGTGCGTATCCACCCCTGGGTTGACGAGGTTTTTCTGGCATCAAGAGTAACCCATCCGGAGCTTTCATCAACGAAAACGGTATGTTTCTTCAATGAGTTAACAGTTGGTAGGCGAATAAGACTTGTGTTGTTGTAGTAGTCAAAACGAGAAGTAGTCTACGGTACTATATACATTACTCGGTATACATGAAACGAGATCACATTACCAATTCCCATGATACGTTGAGCTCTCGCATGAACTGATGACGAGCTTTGTTTTCATATCTTTTGAAGTTCAATATATGTTCCCTTTCAAAAACCTCTTCTTTTGTCTTCCAGGAATCTTTGCACATCGTTTACGGCAAGAAATACTTCACTGTTGCAGACGATAGCACCGTGTCCAAGTCCAAACTCCTTAGCAAGAAGTACAGAATCACGGCTGCTAAAGCCGGTCCAATCGGCAAGAAATTTCGAGCAGTGAATCCTTTTTGTGGAATACCGTAGTTAGGGTAAACTGATGGTACTGAATTTAATCCCGTTTCTGATACGCAAATCATTTCTCATACCTTCAAAGCGGTGCAGCATTCATTATTCCCCGGTAAAAATTAGTTTAACACGACCTTGCTATAAAAGGACCGCACAGGCTAGGGGCTAGCCCCTACTTACCGGTAATCGTTTTTAATTAGTTCAATATAACGAAAGCGAAATGAGAAAGACAAAAACAGCGTCTAATAGGAGACCAATGGAGAACTGGGAACAATAGGCCAGTTTTTTGATTTCCCTGCCAAAATTGACTCCGCGGGCCCTGCTTGCGGCGCTATGTCCATGGTATTATAATGTAGTATATTATTGTGGTTATATATATATATCTCATGGCAGAATAAGAATTTTCAGATGGAGGAGGGATGGGGACACCTCTCTTCTTGGACCCCTTTCCCCCATCAACCCAACCCATCTCAGAAAGGACCTAATTGACTTTCTTTCACGACCATTTTTGGCAGGAAAAATCAGGAACACCCATCCGGGTAGTAACAAGAAACTGTTTCTCAAAATAAAGTGGGTGTTACGGTCTGCTACAATTGTCAACCCATGAATCTAAAGCATCTAGACATGCGGCAGTTTTCCAAGGGGAAAGGGGAGTCCCCCCCACCACCCTCTTATATCCGTCAGAGCCCACTCAAGATCCCTCCATTATACGGCCAACAACTATAACAATCCAAGATGACTGATCTCGTCGACGGTTGTAACAACACCGTTTTGTGCAGTTGATCTGATCTGTCAAACTATGATTGGCAGTCGTTTCTAATCCTTTGCAAGTGTCCACAAACCAAAAAAAAAAAAATCTTTTACGGACATATCGCCTTGAATCCTAGTGCGTAAAGATACTAAACGACAAGTCCACAGGACAAGGAACATAAACATACATATAGTACCTACTATTCTTCACTCTCACACAAAATCATAGAAGATCCTCTCTAATCTAAAGTACTATACAACATTTAATGGGAATATCATTTCAAATAACTTCTTGATCTAATGCACTCCCCCGCTATACCCTATTGCCCCGCCTAACCATGCCTAGACGAAATTCACCTAATATTGGCTAATCCCATTTCAAATACGGTGTTCCTCTTCCTATTAACCACAAAATAGATTCTCCTTGCTAGGCTTCTTCACGGTTACATTTTTTAGTTTTCGAAATGCACCAAAATAAATACAAACGAGCCACAAAAAAAAGAAATGACAACCAAGTCCACAATTATGATCGACAAAAATACTGCTCTCTCATTCTAAAAATACCTGATCTCTCTCTCTCTCTTGAAATTTCAATTATCTCTCTCATTCAATTCCAATATACCACATCTCTCTCTCTCTCTCAAAAATATAATTCTCCACCGAGTCATAGAGCCCAGCTCGCTATACCCTCACACAAACTCACGCGTTCTGTTCAGTTTTCTCTCAAACCTCGATCTCGAAAACCCGTTGATTCGACCTAACTACACTACTCCGGCTCGGCTAACCGCTTCACACCCAGCAGCTCGCCCCACGACTCTTCCCTGCACTTTGGTGTCCCTCAGACCCGGTACCGATCGACCGACTGCTGCCACATACGTACGCGCACCCCGGTAGCACTGTAAGTAAAAACACAGGCCGTGAACATACACAAAACCCTAACTAACTAGCTTTACTTATTTCCGCGGGCAGCATTACCACCGTCATTGCTGCGAGAGAGAAATGTACAACGCCACTATTCCAACGCACCCAACATCCTGACAATTCCGAAAAGCAAACAAACAACCACCCCCAAATACAATATACGTGAAAATGAAATACATTACAAGCAACGAATGCGAATACAACGGCCAACAACACCTAATTACACACAAAGCAACAACCCTCATCCTGACTACTACCGTTGGTAATCACCAACACCATCACTTCCATGCCCCTAAACAGCCAAACTCGACCAAAATTCCCTACACTGTAACCTACACACGCACAGCCCCCCCCGACTGTCCCCCTATATGTGTAGGGGTCTTGAGGTCACGACCTTGTCCTATATTGCTTAGCTGTACTAGAGATCCTTTATTAGGTACATGTATTTATTCAGCTGCCCCGTGGTATCCCTCAGCTGTGCAGATTAGTGGCTCGGTATCTATCTATTTGCTGTATATTGTATTTGTTAATCTGGCTGTGAGTTTGATCCTATTGTTTTTAGACTCTACCTTGGAGCTCATAGGATGATTTAAAGTTTGCCTGGGTCCATTGTTATCTTTTGTAGAATGTTACAAGCTGTTGGATCTATTCCGGGTACTGAGGGTGGAGCTTGTATGTTTTAATTAATTTCTAGTTGTACTCAGTTGGATTGTTTTCCTGTTTTAGAGTTTTGTATGATTATTATTGGCTGGTCTCGATGTCGAGTGTCCCAGCTCACTAAGTGAAATAGAAAATATATTCAGCAGTGGGTAGACTGACCAGCCATGGGTGTTTCCTTCTGTTATGTTGACTTCCTTAGTTGTTTATACTCGGTTCACTACATAGGTAACAATTATGTAAAAGTACTCACAGTGGTAAAATCGCGAAGAAACTCCTCCAGTTTGGCAGAATCCGGCATAACGGACGGCAGACGGACACTCCGTTTTCCCCCCGCACGCACCCTTTAGCAAACGCTGTGGAAATACTGCCCTCAGACCATCCGAGGAGAGAATACAGGCAAAGGCCAAAAAACGTACACCGACTCCAATAGCCTATTCGCAACCTTGTGAATGGCGACGATCGCTAAACAGCAGACGGCCGACTCCTTCCGCTGGACCCGTTTTCAACCCAGTCAAAAACCGTAGTGATACCTAACGGGGGATCGAACCTACAACCAAACGCCCAATCCAACAATAAATCCCTGACCAAGCTTGGACCTAATCACAATCCTAAACAACGCGCCCATAGAAAAACCCCCGCGTATAAACAATTACCAGCCAGCATAAAACCCCACGCCCTTAACCCCCCTTTTCATCCCCGTAGTCCTCTACTGTCGTCCCACAAGTAATCTAGTAAGGAAGCGCCACGTAACCCCCACAACGGAACCGAACCACCCAACTTGATTAAAGTACCGTTGCCTTGTGTGACAGCGCAAAGTGAGGAACACTTCTTATGTAACCGGTCTGTAAATAAATTCCTGGATTGGAAATTGAAAGCATTGGTTTCGTTGGGATGTAATGCTTTGCAACGAATGTTGTTATGACATTCCTAAAGGCTGGTGAGCCTTCTTATGTTAGGTCATGAATATCTTTGGTGAAGAATTTTCCTTTGAAGAATTGGCAGTGCTTTGGCTCTTGCATTTTATTGGTGACGACGCTGTTGTGTCAAATATGTCACTCAAGAACGGATGAATATGCCTTTCGCAGGTTTCCTCCCATACTGTTTGAAAGATTACATTTTATTTACGATAAAATTGCGTCGTTGAATTTATTGTTCTTTCCAATCAATGAGAATTGTTGTTGCCTTTAATGGAGCGACACTGTCGAAGGCCAACAAGACCTATGCCATCTTCGGCCTATATGAAAAAACTATTGAAGCTAATACGTTGTCGCTCCTCTAGTTTAAACACTCCGAGTTTGTCTTAATCTCACAAGTGGTTCAAGTTTGGGAGGAGTGGGAGGAGTATAATACCCAAAGGAACAGACAAGTGATGCATGTCAGCCAATCATAACGGACCAGCACATTTTTTCGCCGTGAATGTCAAGAAACTAAATGTGGTAAATTCTTGCCAGTGAGATCTTGGTGTGTGTATCGATTCTACATTGACACCTCAAGGTCCAGTGTGCAGAGGCAGCTAGGAAAGGTAAATGCGACTTGGCTATTTTAACTTAATTTAAGGTTTATTGGCCAAAGAAATTGTTGCCAGGCTTCTTTGGCAGTTGCGTAGACCTCACCTGCGAGTATTCCGCCGCAAGTGTGGAAATGATTTCGCCAAACTAAGGGCTAAATAAAGAACGTTCAAAGGAGGGCTACGAGATTAGTAAGTGATTAGGTAATTTGAGCGGCCTTAATTGCTTTGAGTCCGAATCAATGGAGGCGTGAGGACGAATCGGGGTGAGTTGAATCTTCTTTCGACTAATTCCTTGAATTTTCCAACTAATTTACCACTAATAGGGACCATTGTCTCAAGTTTCGTGGTAAACGTTGCCGATTAGACGTTCGGACGCATTTCTTTTCGGCCATTTACCTCCCTGCAGGTGTTGTTTGCTATGCGAGTGCTAATGCTTTCAAAAAAGTCTTGACTTGTTTTCAGGGAATGTGAAGAAATTATTTGAGTTTAGTGTTCTCCTCTTGGGTTGCTGTGGTTTCAGCGTCTTCATGGGATTCTTCACACAGTCCTTCTTGACCCTTTCTCACTAAACGAAAATAACTACCCTGACATAGAGGTGAGTTACGTCACCCTATTACCTATATAATTCCGATTCATTCACAACATTCAATACAGAAGCTGACCTTGCACAACAAAGAGACATTCTATTCCGAGTACAAACGCTGATACGTACTGAGAAATCGGAGATATTCGAGACTACTGCTTGAAATTATTGGGGTGTTCTTGTCTGCAGTTTGGTGCAAGAAATCAGCCAACATGTTTCGCCGTAATGCATATCCATCGGTGAAGCAGAAGAAGGAACTGCTCAGCGGATAGCGCACACCCGCGAGGGGGACCGCCCGATGTTCATAGGCCTTTATTTCATGAGGCCTTTTGTTAGAAGCCGTTATTCATAACGTGCAAATTTCGGGAAAAAAGAGTCTGTTAGTCAGATAATGACCAAAAAGGCCGATATCCATAATAAAAACGGGTCTTTGTTCATAAATCCGTAGTCATAATGACCCAAAAGGCCGTTCTCATAATATAAAAAAAGGGTCTGTTATTCATAACAGGAACAAAGCGCCGATATTCTAATAGTGAAAAAGGTCGACAGTCATAATGGCGAAAGGGTCCGTAATCATGAAAACGAAAGGGGACCGTTATTCATAATAGCAAAGAGGTCTTTTCTTATAATCGCAAAAAAGGCCCGTTATTCATAATAGTGAAACGGGTCCGTTAATCATAATAGCCAAAGAAGCCGGCGTTTATTCAAACAGCCGAAAAGGTCCGGTATTCATAATGTGTTTCTTGCAATGATATACTTGCAAGGCACCGATGATTCGACAAGTAGCGTGGTCCGGCAAGAATGCAAACTCTAAAACTGACACCTTTTGTCAGCTGCGATCCCTGGCAGATCCACGCCAGTGTTCGTTTTCCTATTAGAATAACGGACCCTTTTTCCTATTATGAATATCGGAACCTGTCCCATTATGGGATAACAGGACCTTTTGTCCTATATGAATATCGAGACTTTTTTCCCATTATGAATATGGACCTTTTTTCTCCTTTGAAATAACGGACCTTTTTCTTAGTCTGAATAACGAACCTTTTTCCTATGAATAACGGACCTTTTTCACTATTATGGATACGGACCGTTTGTAAATTATGAAGATCGACCTTTTGTTTGATGATTATGAATATCGCAGACCTATGATAAAGAACCTTTCCGGCCATTATGAATAACGGGCCATTTGGAACAAAAGCCGATATGAATTGTAGAGGCCTTATGTCAAACGGACCTTATGAATAAAAACCCTTATGAACATCGGGCTTGTTCACCCTTGCGAGAATTGCGAGTAGAATAAACAAGAACCGACAATCTTGCGTAGTGATTCCTCGTCAAATATCCAAACTCTGTAAACAAATGGGACTTCCAAAGATCACCTAAAATCGGAAATATTATTCAAACAGGCACGTAGCAGAATAAATACCTTACATGGAACACACCGACGCGTCGGATTGTGCTGTCAAGCGAGGGCTCGAGTAAGGACGTCACTTCCTTGGTATTCCCTACATGAAATAATACTTGCTGCCTATAATCCTACTTCCCGAAAGGTAGGGGTTTGCATCTACTTTTGCCGGGTTAAAGAAGCAATCATATTTACACTGTTGGCTATATATGTATTATCGATAGCTGGTTCACTCCAGGATTTAAAAACGATATGGACACAAAGCCAATGAGTTGTCAGTGTGTAATTGATGGGCTAAATGCCAAGTGGGTTCAGTGTAGCCACACAACGAAGAACTGCCTTCAGCCTATTCCTCTGAGATGTAAGATGCGACAAGTCAATGGGGTTTGTCTGTTGTACCATTTGACAGAGGACATATCTGGAGAAAGTGTGAGATAGGAGTGTTTTAGTACGTAGCGTATTACCTTTTATTTGTTAGTTGCCAACACGAAGAGTATGCGTCGTTAACGAAGAACCGACCCAGAAATTCATAAGATCTAGGTCAAATTGGTCACAAGGTCAAAGGAAGTCAAATTAGGTCACCAGATGTAGATTACACAGACGAACAAAATTATCCGTGACGCCAACCCCCTAAACATGTTTCGTTGCGAAGTATAGGTTTTGAAAGCTGTTTTTCTTCTAATAGGACATAGGTGATACCAGTGTCTTGTATGTCCAATGCATTGGACCTTATTCGGTTTGTTTGGCCAATAGGGACGAGTCTTTTTTGTCGTTACAAAAAAAATTGACCCCGAAGCGTCACGAGTCAAATGAGATCAAAGGGTCGAATCAGGTCAAAGTGGGTCACCAGATTTGGGTCACCTAGACGAACAACGCTTTCCTTTTACAGCATTGCACTCTGAATATTTCGTTGCCAGGCAAAGAGGATTGCCCTATGGGACCCTCAAATACCTGACCTGACAAACACAACAGAAGGGTTCATCCTCATACCATTATGTGCGATCCTGAACCTATTGAAGCCGATAGAAATTGACATTTGCATGGAGAGCGTGTTAACAAGGTTCTGAAACTGTGCCCTGTCGTGACCGTGAAGGACCTTGAACGGGCATAAACGACAGGGTTCATCCCATACCACATGAGCAACTCACGTGACTAAACTTGATACAGTGCGTCCATAATAGATATCGTGTTGACAAGGAGGTGTCACACACAGACACCCACACACGATACGCCACGGGCATGAGGCATGTGTAAATTCATTTTGCCTTGACAAGGAATAAAAAACGGAAAAAACTGTTGTTGCTGTTATTGTGATAACGTAGGGTCTATCGTTAAGTTTCAACATGATAAGGTTTACTATTTACCAGTGTTGGAGGACTCGATGGCCGGCCTTAGTTTTTGGCGGCCTCGCCTCGTAGCTTCCGGCCTCGGCTTTGGGGCCGGGGCCGGGTCAAGGCCGGACATAATTTTTTGCTATTAAGTAGAACCTAAATATTAAAAAGTAAATATATATATATAATATATATATATATAATATATATATATATATAATATATATATATATATTATATATATATATATATATATATTATATATATATATATATTTATGTCACTAATGATGCTTCTTGGGGATTTGTTTGAATTACCGCGACAACTTGATACGGGGCATAATCGGTATCACCCAAAAGACTGCCAATAAAATGTATTGGTGCTGCACTCGGCGGCCTGCCGTGCGCCATGCAAGTCCGCCCGCAAAACAGTGCTAGAGTGCCAGCTGCCTAGCGCTAGCTGGTAATAGACAACTCACAGTGCTGAATGTACTTGCACTGCTCAGGGCATACATACGAACATGTAGCGTTGTGTACAAAGAAGTGCATGGCCACATGTGAACATCACGCATATCCATGGGGGCACATAATAACATCATATCAACAAACAACAGTTACGACGATGTCTGCCGACTCTCCGATTGTTAAGTTTGGTTATTACGAACACGAGGAGTTCGAAGAAAAAGGACACAAAACACAGAGGACGATACAAGTTTTTTCTCCTTCACACTGAAGTTAGAGTTCAAAGGAACAACTTCCAGTTTTGCCCGTCACTTCCAGCAAGTGCACAAAGCAAAGTGAGCAAAGATCGCCCCCCTTGGCGTAGTAGGAGTTGCGAGGTGTAATTCTAGTCTCCAGTGCATAAGTCTGGTCTATTTGAATACACAAAGTGGTCTGGATGCCCAGATCGTCGCATGTATTTTATTATTTGAAGGACAACTGTAGGCTTAACAACAGAGTTTTTATCGTGGAGAATGGACACTGTATCTATAAGTCCTAAACCCCATTTCAATACGATGTTCCCGTGTGGAGTTATTGGCCTTCACAGTTTGGTCCAATATGCAGAGAAATTCAGGAGAATCGCCAATTGCGCAATTAACGCATGACGTCACACTCGGACACCCGGGAAAGTTATTAATGTATTTCATTGTTTTATTTTGATGAATAAGTCAACATTTAGGGGAGGTTCTGTGTCTTTTCTCGCCAAAGTAACTATCAACACCAACCAACCCGCTACAGCAATCCTCTCCCATGAACTGAATGTTTTTTGAAGTGAAAATGATGTGTGAATTCCAACAGAAAACAAAGGTTTTTGCAGGGTTGTGCATGTATGACATCATTTATATTGCATGATGGGGTGCTTTTCGATCTTGCGCAATACACATGCAAAACTTCAAAGGACTGTAACTCCGTAACGAAAGGTTGTATGAACTCCAGGTTGGGGACTGCGCATTCAGTTGTTTCTCTTCGCTTATATTGAGCCTCTTTATTCATCCTGATGTTGTCCTCTGATATAAATTTATTTTGCGGGAACTTCCTGGCACAGTCCAGCCTAAAAGTTACTGCCTCTGCAGTACTTGAATTGCAATTTTATATTTAAAGGGGATTATTTATACACTCTTTATTATCATATTCAAATAGCCCGTACTGACCTGTGCTCCTGTCACATACAAAATCACACCACTTATTTTTGATACCTTGACTTTAGTCAAGAATCTAAACAGTCATAACAGTGTGTGTATGTGTGTAAGTGTGTGTGTGTGTGTGTGATGGGTGTGTGTGGGTGTTGTGTAGTTGTGACGCCTTGGCCTTGTATTGTATGTGGGTTCCCCATAATGAGTACATGACCCCTATTGTTTCGGGTCTGTCACGGTCATCTGAGGTTAGCGAACCGTCGAGGCAGTCAAGGAATCACCAAGTCTCTTTCTTTCTGGTTTGGTTTTGTCGTTAGGCTTTCGAGCTACTTTATGTTTTGAATTGATTGAGTGAATGCATTGCTTACTGTCTAGCCAAGATGACAGCCAGAATCAAGTACCATGCCAATCCATATCTATATGACCCGGTATGTGGTGGCAAGAAGCCTAGGCAAATGGTTTTATCTGACAGTTAAGTGTGATGGTAAATTTGATGGACGAGTATACCTTCTTACAAGCATTAACATAGTTACAACTGCATTTTTACATACTGACATCAGGAATGAAATGTGTTGCATATCACTGTGTTTGTTCAGACCTCATTCTGGGGACTTTAAACTTTTTTAGTCCAAATATTTATCATAATGACTAGCTGTTTTTTTAGAGCTATAGGAAGATAAAACAAAATTATTCATGAATTAAACAATAGTTAATTTAAAAATTATGCGGTACTATTATTGCCCGGCCTCGGCCTCGGAGGGTGGCCTCGGCCTCGAGCCTTGGCCTTGGATGCAGTGGCCTCGACTTACAAACACTTATTACTTGTTCAAAGGTTACCTGAAAACGGTTGAAATAGGTTTCGACCTTTGAAGCTAATATAAATATGTGACTTTGTTTTATACTCAGAGGTAAAATACGCTGTATTTGCGACGTGTCATGCACTGTCATGACACACTCCGACACCCAGTCGAATGTGTTGTGATGTGTGGCCCGCCGCGCATTCCAAATTAAAAGTGACTCACATGTAGGTCTACGTCACTTCTCAAATGGTCAGTTCACAAAGGCTAACCTGAGGTGTTCACGTTGGTATCCACAATTCACAATTAATACTTTGTCCCTGGGTAATGTTATTTTTTTTTTTTTTCTTTTTTTTTGTTTTTGTTTAGGGGCGGGGGGGGTGGGGCTTCAAGTGTTGAGGTTATGGCAACAGTTGCGAGTCTAGCGATATAGGAATATCAGTTTTCTATTAAATTGACTCTACATTAGTATGTAGTACACATTACAAACACTTTGCTTCCTGTGGATTAAACTATTTAAGTTCCCACGCGATGATCACATAACCTACCTTCCTAAAGATATCGTAAGTAGTGCTAGGCCAACAGAAGTCAATTACCGCTTTGGCACTTTATCACAACTCCTACAGGCCTTCCTTGGCTAGGCCTGTTGAAGCACACGATGTGAGGAAGCCTTTCCTATTTTAGGGGCTATCATTCTTAGTATGTACCACGGTCGAATATTCACCAAACATATCGCCTGCAGGGGTTGTTGACGAATCCCCCAAAATGGGATCCTGCTCTTACGATTCAGGTGACGTAGCTGTCAGTCATTCAGTAGCCACACTGGCGTAATATGGATGGGAGAAACCCTACTAGATTCCGCGAACAATCGCCCCATATTTTGGTCATGAATATTTACAGAGAAAATAACTTTTACAATACGAAAATGAAGAATTTATCGACAGAATGGCATTTGCAGCAAGATGAACCGGAGCCACACTTAGATAGAGCGGCGTATTGCGGAGTGTTGGTTATCGCCGTCGTATCGCCATACGTAACGTATGCCAAAACTGGTTGGAGGGTATGTGAAACAATTCCGATTCAGATCAATAGAAGTTAATTTTCAGCAGGCCTGGCCGTTCCCGTAATTCAGTAAAAAGAGAGAATCTCCGATTGCGCAATCAACGTGAGTTGCACCGCCCACTACTGGTCCGGACTACACCATGGTTCAGTTCCGAAAGGCGAGTGGAACGAAGTCGCATAGGCGGTTGTTTAGGCAAATCACCGATTGGATAAAGGGTCATCCCGCACAATGAGTGAAAGAGGCTAATACGAGGTGAACGAAGTCAAACGCCTGTTTCACAGGCTATCTATTGGCAAAGCGCCGATCGGATCGCCTATCAATACGTTCTTCCCGTTTGTTATAGAATAAAAATTAAGAAGGCTGATACGAGGGCACGAGGCGGCAAACACCACACGTCGGTTTCAACATTATTTCTAGGTTCGTTGATCGATTTAACTGCAGCTGCAGGCTGTGTCATGGATCATTATCTAAAATGGAAACAAACACTGATAAAACGTGACCGTTAGCGAATTACCGCTAAAAGCTCTTCACTTCCTATACTTGATTACACGATAGTAGCTATACTAATATACAATGTTCATCCGATTACTACGAAGGTTATTTTCTATGGCAAATACAGAATTATTGCTTTAGTCAATCTTTTTTTTTTTCCTTTCACACACAAAAATGCCTACTCAACAGTACTTTTCCACTTGTTCACTATAAAAGCAATGTTTTTTATATTTTCAAGGTAAACCATTACCGTGAATCTTATTATCGCCTTCAAATAGATATATTAGGTTCTTTCGAGCGGTGAAAGCGTTACCAAGCTTGCTCAAGTCGAATCGCCGTGGTACAAATACATACATACATACTCTCTTCTTTCACCGGTACTTTTTAATATGTTTGTGCGTGAGCTTATGAATGGATGAATAACACAAATTATGCATGGGCGTCAATCCATTTCGAAACGGCGGGGGGGGGGGGGGGACGAGGCTGACTGCGATACACTATCCAAGCGGAGCGCCACCACTGGTTGGCGCGTAGCTTAGCGAGGAAATTTTGGCTTGTTATGCCTCCCAGATCGCCGGGAATGGCACTTGCCGTGCTAATTGCCAACATCTAAATATGCAATTTCAGTGAAAGGAAAATGTTGCAGATGTTGTGGCCCGCGCATCTACAACCTCTTTATATGTTTGTGAAAGAAAATGTCAGCCTGTGACATACAACGGGGTACTCTGGAACAGATCATTGAGGGAATTTTGAATGACATGGGTCACTCGATTGCAATTGAAACGTACTTTTTTCAGTATACGAAAGATTAATTGATTCAGCGGCGTCGCTAGGATCTTTTCCATGGGGGCTGCGCTGAGGGGGGGGGGGGGGCTGGAATAGTTTATAGGGTCTCTCTTTACCTTTTTCCACGGAGCTGATGCCGTGTGTGGCGTGGGGGGCGTGCCAACTATGGTATTTTTGGAGGCTCAGGGTATTGGTGGCTGTCTACCATCCCCAAAATAAAATTACCCAAATCTAAACCGTTGCCTGCACTTCATTGAATTTCATGTAGGCCATGCGAGTGAACTTTCAGTTTCGCTTCACCTGCTCGCATTCTCATTTTCGCCCGAAATTATGTTCAACTTGCACTACTCGAGTCTCAAGTCGATCTCAACTTGATAAGCCCTGATGATGGGTTTACCCTGAACGTCGTTTTCCTATACCACCTGACTGTTTGACTATATTGGGCAGAATCTTTGACCCGATCTCAGGAAAAATTTACCCTTCTTATAAGATACTCCAAGGTTGTGTTAAAAGTATACGTATAAGCGAGTATAATGGTGTACAAGTAGGGCGACAATGTAAAGTCTGTGTCATGCCACAACTAGACAAGAAACTCGTTGGGGTCAAGCATGTCGTCACACGACACATATAGCACTCAAGCACACTTCATTTCCAGAAATAATTTTCGCATTTCCACATGTCCTTACGGAGGACCTTCCTATTAGGGGCAGGAAATTTGCCATAATGTTTTAGGCGGTCACCGGAAGCTGGTACCGCGCGGAAAAGGGGTGCATGTTCATAAAATTGGCAAGTCAGCGGAAATTCCAGATTGGCCATGTTTTTTTTCTTTGCCTTTCGCGCCAAATTTGAACATTTTTTGTCATTTTTGCCCCATGGCAGGAGTGCCCAACGTTGTAAGCTGGTCGAAACTCACTGTTAGGGACCGTCAAAATCCTCCAGTCAGTCCATACTTAGATTGATCCAGGTCAAAGATTTTTTTCTTTTGCACGTTCCCGTTCCTCCCGACTCAAATCTTTAAAAAGATCGACAGAAAATCATGAAGTGCTCGAATTCATTGAGTTCGAAAGGACGAGAACGGTACTTAAAATGACACATAAGGATATTGCTTGCGAAGCGCGCTAAAACTTTTGCACAATTCTGTTACAATCAATTTAAAAAATTACCTTCGCCTAATCCTTTCCCTGAATTTCGCATTGTCGGTTTGGAATTTTGATCAATTCCTGTCAAGATATCTCTCTCTCATTTTTATATCGTTCGGTGTTTCTTTTTGGACCATGGTAAACTTTCTTGTCGAATTGGAAAATTGCTATGAGGGGGGCGGGAGCTTCCCTCCTCGATGTCCACGCCTTCAGCTTGGGAACTACCAGCACGATATTGTATATTTTAGTCCCATGCAGAGTTAGAGAATTTACACTGCTATCGTAAAAAAAAATGATTGAGTAAGAAAAGGTCAAATTTTAGATTTTTACCCAAGCTATTTCCGCAATGGTTGTACGTGAATCTATTTCCTACCCTATCCCTAATCACAACATAGACACAATTCAGGCCTTTTACAATAGGCCTACCGACAGCCAATCACGGAGGTCGCTGTAAATATGGTGTGTTAATTGACGAAAAATGTATTATTATTGCTACAAATTTGTGCACCATTAAAAATGAAAAAAAGAGGGGGTTCTCACATCGAGGAGTGAGGGGGGGGGGGGTTGGAATGAAACTCCCAAAACACCACATTTATCAGGGGGGAAGGGACAGAACCCCGAAATCATACGCCCTTTTTGTACCGCGTTGATGATTTGGTTTTCAGGGCAAAGAACACGGACAGTCGAATCTGGTGGATATAAAGTAAAACTTATCTTTTCAGAATTCGGAATTTGATTGGCCAAACTTTGAGCAGTTTACATCGTCAAGCAAGTAAAGGATGAATGTAGACACACTAATCATAGGCTCTGCAGTTGCTCGGACGGCTAGAATGTCGCACCTAATTGATTCGGCGCATGGCAAATTGTTATGTTGGGGTAAAACTCATTCTTCATTTCGAAGATGTCGGTAAAGGTTATAGTTAATCAAGTTTAGTACACGTGAGTAAAAAGCTGTTCAGATGGGTAGGCAGGGATGTAGTCGAGACCGGGCTCGCGTCTTGAATTATTCT
The DNA here is from genome assembly GCA_026419785.1 of Sclerodactyla briareus. Lineage (NCBI taxonomy): Eukaryota > Metazoa > Echinodermata > Holothuroidea > Dendrochirotida > Sclerodactylidae > Sclerodactyla > Sclerodactyla briareus. Next base: position 62,869 of record JAODTK010005613.1, on the reverse strand, counting down.
CGAATAATTGCTCTCAGTCTCCGACTTTCGAGACCCCCATACCTACAGGGTATAGACTCAAGATGTGAGGCTGGTCTCGGGCTATCCGGCTGACTACCATCCCTGGAAGTAGGCTATAACTGAAGGGAAAATCGTTCGAAGATAATAACATCAATCTAAAATCATTATGTTGTTTCGATTGAGTCAGTATTGAATTCATGTTTTTCGAAACGTTTGAAGAATACATATATTCTTCGGGGAACGGGTGACAAAAAACTCATGCTCCATATTGCCATTGCCAGCGAAGAGAGGCCCAACCGCGCGCGAAATGCGCGCAAAAAAGGCGACCAGAGCGGAATTCTAATAGCGGTTCAGGTACAGTGAATTGGAAGAGACTTCTTACTGGGCTCAGCAGCTCATCGAAGGAAGTCAATTTAGGGCAGGGGGTAAGTATGGTCAATAAGCTGGCTAATTGCGGGAAGTCTATGCAATTTCAAGCTACGGTGCATGGTGTGAACTGGATTAAGGGCTTTGTAAATAGTTGTTCTGCGATGTCTAGCCTATTTCTATAGACGAAAATTACTGAAAGATTGATTGCAGAAGTTTACAAACGTGAATGAGTCATTGGCGACAAAGAATTTCGTAACATTCTATAACATCGATACCCAATGCACACCAAGCAAATGCGCGCGAAGCGCGCGAAAAATTTTGACACTAAATCGGGCATTCGACGGAGGAATTGGGCTTTTACGATCTGACTTGGCCCATAATCTTGCTATTGCCCAATTGCTTAAATTCCCGCGCCTAAATGGAGATATCACAAACACAGAGGCAATGTTCAGGCGACCTCATGTTCCCTCATACGCCCACCCATCGAGTGTGGGGGGACGCGTCCCCCGCCCCCCCCCCCCCCCAGGATTGACGCCATGAAATATGGCATACATATTGTGATAAGTGTACAATTCGTTCGCTATGTGGACGATATTACACTGTTCTGCACAACTGTCCCAGGTTTGCAACACCTCATTGATATTTGTGCTGATTATTCTACACTTTGGTAGCCTGCTACGCAGACGTTATGAAGAAGCCATCCCCAAAATAGAGGGGGCTATCGCTCGTTAGTATATATTTACCACGGTGTCGAATAGCACAACACATCGTCTGCAGGACTTCGTTGACAATCCAAAAAAATGGTGATTCTCTTCATGACGATTCAGGTGACGTAGATGTCAGTCATCAGTAGCCGGGCGTTGGTAGGATGGGAGCAACCCTGATAGATTCCGCGGAAAAATCGCCCCATATTAGGTCATGAATATCTACGAAGACTTTCAATAAACCTTTTTACAACACCCAAAAATGAGAAGTTATCGAAGAATGATGCATTTGAAGCCTAAAATTGACCGAAGCCACGGTTTCGGCTAATGCGCAGGTTATTGCGGCTTGTTTGGTATCGCTGCAGAGGTCAGAAAAAGATGAATCCTTCAAATGGCAAATAAAAAAGAAATCATATAACGTCGGCAACACTTGGTGGGAGGTTTGTCTAAAACAATTCCAAACAGACAAGGAAGTTTACCCGCAGATAGGGCCGCCGTTTCCGTAATTTTAGTTGAAGGGAATGTCCGATTGCGCCAATGCACGTTGACGTCGCAACCCCCACTAGCACCGCCCATGATACAGCTCGACAGCGAGCAGAAAGAAGTCGCACAGGCCGTTTGTGTAGGCAAACCACTGAGTGGGTTAAAGGGTCATCCTGCACATATGAGTGAGAATGAGGCTGTATGAGGTGAACCAAAGTCAAATGCCTGTTTAAACAGGCTATCACTTTGGGGTTTAATTTTAGCATTAAGAAAAACCAAGTGTATGGCACAGTGGGTAAAAACCAGTAACTATTACCCCTGCAGAGCCTCATTTGAAACTGAATGGGGATAAAACCATTTGAGAATGTGACAGCTTAGATATTCTTGGCGTGATAATTCACACTGACAGAAATAATATGATGTTCATATAAATAATAGAATTAGTAGAGTAGACGGAATTTATTCTATGAGCTCGATTGGTATGTCCTACCCTGGTCACCATATCATAGGCAAGAGTATCTGTTTAATAGGTAAGTTCTCCGATATTAATGATGGGTTAGATTGTGTTGCCTTAAGCCGGGCGTCGGAGCGTTCGAAAAAGTGGGGGGAACAACATCGAATGCAAAATGACCATCTAGGCGGAAGCGCCACCATCGGTTGGCGCGGATCGTACAACGAAAATTTCAGATTTCATTACCCTCCAGATAAACGGAAACGGCACTTGCCAGGCTCAATAACACCCATCTAATGTGTGATTTTAGTGAAAAGACAGACAAAAAAGTTGTATTGTGCCTATAGATGATTTACTGCATATCACATGGTATTTTTTTTAGTACCTTTCTACTGGCTTTGTTTGCGTGGATCCACTGAACGGTCTCTGGTGGGATCGGAAGGGAAAAAGCATAGGCGTACGGGATCACTCCAGTTTTGGAAACCAGAAAAATTTGTACCCGAAGTTGACAAGTCGGTCATTGGAAACTACCGTCGCGAAAAAAAAGTGCATGTTTCCGGGCATTTATCGAAAAGATGCAAAGAATTCAGGCATTTTTCACTTTGCTTTTTCCTTCCCAAAATTTTCCACGAAATTACGAATTATCGGCCCGCATTTTCTCTCAGAAAAATGAGGGGGGGGGGGCAGTCTGCCCTAAGGCTTCTGAAAATTAATCGAGTGAACGAAAGTATTCGAAGCTTTACATCCCATATTTTAGCCTGCACCGCCTGGAAGAAAACCGCCATTGCGTGCGAAACACTTGGAAAAAAATTATGCACTTTTGGCTATTGATTTAAAAATCGAGAAACTCGGTATGAGCATGGGTAATCCTTCACTTCGGCCCCTAGTCAGGGTCCAGCTCTCCACCTGGGTCAGCACCTGGGATTGTTGTTTTGGACAATTTCCAACGCGATTATTGTTTGGTTAGACAAAAATTGAATCAGTTTAGAGTAAGACAAAATCGGCATGTTGTGCCTATTATTTTTTTATTCTCAGTCCGGAAAAGTGGGGAGACATATCCCCCCACTTTTGAAAGGGGGGGGACGGACATGTCCCCCCGTCCCCCACTTTGACGGCCCAGGCCTTAAGTATTCAAATATGGCCAATCTACAGTCATCTAAAGGTGAAAACACTTTTGTGGGCGAAGTAAACGAGCCGCCCAAGTGCATTACGCAAGCTTAGTCTACCGTTATACTAACACTATTGAAAGACCAAAGTGCTGCCATTCTAACCGGAATTTGCATACGTGACGCGCAACTAGAGATTTATGTGCCCATTTTCTTGGCTTGTATATAACCAGTAATGGTAATACCGGGGACACTGATTGAACGCTTCGTGAATTTAAGTGTCTCTCGATCCACCTGTTTGTTCTCTACGCAGAAGTAAATATTTCCCATTCTTGCCTGCCCCAGTCCTGGTGATGGCATGGTCGGATTAGGGATTCCAAAGGGGGGAGTTTTCCGATGAGTATGATCGCTTATGTTTATCCATCTAAGCGGAGCGCCACCATGGGTTGGTGCGTAGGAACCAGGAAATTTTTGGCCTGCTGGACCCGCCAGATGCCCGGATGGCTTTCCGTGCTTGTTTGGTTGGAATTAAATTCCCTTATTCCAAGTTCATTTTCGTGCAATTTACTCATGCCCATAGTTGAATTCGTCAAAATAAACATTCCTCGGCAATGAACTATTACTCAAGGTAATCCACGAAACATGAAGCTTTGGTGGAAATTATGGTTTTCCCAGTGGTTGTAAGCTTTGGCCTAGTGAGTGGGTAAGGTAGGTTTTTCACACGCTGTCAACGGGTGGGTGACCTTCGAAACCGGAAATCCGTGCCAAGTATGCTTGCCTGGATCATGTAGGCCTACTCATCACGAGAAACCTACATAACAAACATAGCTTCATCCTATCCAGGTGGAGTCGAGTTAATCGTGTTTACAAAAGCTAGGCTTAACATAAATACGACACCGGCCAACACACACTCACAAACACAAACACACCGACATGACTGCATATATTTTCTCTGACTTGTCAAGGAATAGAAAATCTATTCCTGATCCTTGTCCTTTAATATTTTAACTTTTCCCTTCGTTAGTAATAATCATAGAATTGTTTAGTCGTTGCTTTACGGCTGATCTACTGGCTGAAATCTTCAGACATCAGGTCCTTTGAGCGACAAATCCGTCTTCTGTGCATACTCATGTACCTACGCATATGTCATGGGGATTTTAATGTCTCCGTGTATTGCCAACGACGCAAGTTTCGTTAATGACGCCCTTGGCCCTTGGTTGATCTCAAGTACGCTTTGAGGCGTTTCATTGCACTAAAGGATCGCTCACACACTCACAAATTGTGCAAATGAGTTTCAGCAAGATTTTAACGTTGGGGAATAGGTCTTTGTCACATTCTTTCAATGCCTCAAAGTCCTTTGGGCCTTTCACAGCTTTTTCTTTTCTCCATCACAACGTCTTTCCCTCGATTCAACTCCTCCTCACCATTTCCACACTGTTTACTAGTCTCCTGTGCAATAGGATTGTCTCTCTCCGTTGTCACACTCGTCGAACGCGCCATCCGGTATGTCACTAGGGGATAGGACTATCTTGAATGTTTTGGTGGCCCTTTCTTGCAGCTGGGATAAAACCTACTTTCGTATTTTTCAACGCTCAAATGTCTAGCCTGTGGGATCGCAATGGTGACACTGAGTACTCCTCGCTGGGGTGTCCTGCTTCTGACGTTGTTGCGTACGCATTGTCTGTCGTCGCGCCAGATCCTCGCATGCACTCTCCCAGCCCCGCACGCGCTGGGAGAGAGCTACAAGCTTCTTGAAACCATCATGATGGACGTGATCAGGTAACACTTTTCCGATCTTTCATTGTCTGCTTGACTCAACTGGACATGTTTCCAGGCGCAAATTTCGCACGATACTGGATGGCTGGCTTAACCGGTGGCTTATGCTCATCACATGCTTTGTCAGTCGAGCAGCTAGCAATAAACTGAAATGACTTCATGGAGTTCGTTGTGGATTGCATCGTATAATTCGCCGAAGGCTTCGAACGCTTGTGCTTCTCAACCCACCTCGTACGGCATAGACTTCTTAAGTCATGTATCCTTTCCTGTTTGCTCCGTTTTTTTCAAGAGGAGTGCATTCTTCTTCGTCTTCATAGAACACGCTTACCTTGTCCTCAAAACACTGCTGTCGGATCGGGCTTTTCTTGAATAAACTGCAACCTTGTGAGAGTTGTGGACATCATTTTTGCGGACGACAGGCGAGTCCCACAAGTCTGTACTGCCAGTTCAATACATGGCCAGAACACAAGTGTAATGGTGCCTTAGGGTTTTTTTCGCTGTAAGCCGGGCTGCTTCCCGTATACTTCCACAGACTATTCGATGCTCCGCCGTCGTACATTGACCGGCGTCAGGTCTTCATTTTATCTTGAAGCACGAGGCTGTTCTCGATATGTTCGCTAGGCTTTAACCTTAACCGGTTATTCCGCCTCGCACTCCTCACAACTCCATGAACTCTTCTCGTGTATTGTCCTGTCATCAACAAATTGGAGGGAGATCGACAGCTGCTCTACCGTAGCAATGTCCGTACAAATTCATCCGCAAGGACCCGCATAGACCTTAGCTTTCTGAACTCGTCTAAAATTTATTCTCTGAACTCCTCTTCCTAGCAATGTATGATTTCGTTTGGAGTGTTTCTTCTGCCGGTAATCATGTTTTTTTGCACCCCATGCCTGTTTGTATTTTTTCCAAATGGTCGCCCAAGCTTCGTCCTAACCTCGCTCGGAACTTAGCAACATCTGAAAATTCCAGGGATTGTTTTGCGGGTCATCAGTGTGACTAGAGTCATCTCTATTTCCCCTTAACGGGATGCATTGCATCCCCATACTCCACTGTCTGAAATTGATTTCCAGATCTCGGGTCATCATCCTTGCATTGGCTTTTCGCTTGCAGCAACCTAGCATTTGAGGGATGGTCTTGCCTGAACCCTCCATGAACGTAATGAACGCTCTGCTTGCTTGCTTCGTTTTTTAGGTGTGCTGCCTGACTTGGCCCGACTGGTACGTTTGCGCTTGACATCCTTGCTCATGTTAATCAGTTTTTCGGTTGTTGGATGTCCCTGGAAATGCCCCTTAGTTTGTTTGATGGTCATTTGTCCAGCTACGCGCAATCCGACACATGTGAGTTTTCCTCTGGTGCTTGGATCTCCATCATAAATAAAACAGTAGAGGCATATTAATGAGTCCATGCATCTTTACAGAATATGCGCATGCCGCACGCGTCCAATAATGGCCTCTGACAACTTCCTGCGGCTTCCCATTGTGCATCCTCCCCTGGAAATGCAAAAGTGTTCTCAGGAGTGAAGTGTTTGTGAGCAGTCCATACTTCTTGCCGATGAGGGGGGGGGGGGGGTTTAGGTGATTAGCCAATTACCCCCCCCCCCCCTCCTTCCTTGTGACAAAGCTAATGTATCGTGTATAGCCTACGCACTTCGAAGCAAAGTTTGCCGAAAAAATTTTAACGATATCGAGAATCATTGAAGCCAATGGAACTTCAAAGTATACATGAAAATGCATACCTGATACTAGCTTTGGTGATTTTTTCTGAAAAGGGGGGGGGGGGGGGGGGTGTCCGAACCAGGACCCCCCTCCCCCACCTAACATCCGCCCATTGGGTGATGGTCTGGGGGTTTGATTTTCCAGTGCAATGCTTGTACGCCTGTATTATAATACACCCTTGCAAACGAATCCACCACTGTTAACTATTGACGAAATCATTTCAAGGTTTTAGTTTCACTTTAAAAGATTATAGGCAGTAACATGTTTGTGTATGGTCTTTATACTTTTAATAGGGTGTACCCTGTTTAACATGTTTTGATGTTGTTTTCTCCAGTTTTGGAGTTGAAAGAATTAAAAAAAAAAAATCAGCAAATAAACGGACGCGCCTGTCCGCAGTATGTGTTATATGCTGCGACGAACCAACGTGGAAATCTGGATACTAGAAGAGGGCTGCTGCTTAATATTTGACTTGTTTGAAGCCTTTAAAACTGCTCTCCGAATAGTGGACTCTGGCACCCTTTAGACAGTTTGGCCTGCCATGCATATCGCGGAGACGTGACATGATATTTTATGACAGTGGTATCTATACTCTACTTTCCTTTCCGTAAAATATCAAATCGTATCAAACAGTGATCAATTGGAACGATCGACACAAGAGTTGCCCGTTTCATTTTCAGCCCGAACATCAATTGGTAATGTAATTGGTAATTGGAAACGGATCCAGCAAATCTTTCTGAGAAATACTTCCGCTCGAATCCCTGTAATCGACACTAGTGGTCGCTGAATAGTGTATGACAGTTGAATGTACAATTGGGGTAAGTGTTGCACATTACATAGATTTACAGAACTAGCCCCTTGAACCGGTGCCATAGCTAATTTCATATGACCCTCCTTCTGACGGGTGCTCACATTCTTGCGGTTTCTACTACGGACTGAGAGGTTATTTTATCAACACGAAATGATTGATTAGGCTATTCGCATTCTCTCATTTCTTGTCCGAATCTTGATTTGCTGGCAATTAGTAGACTGAAAATAGACTTTCAATAATCAAAATATTCTGTCCAATTTTGAACAGAATTTATGACGATTATATGAAATTCATTTCGAAGTTTTGAAAATTGTGAGTGAGAATATTCACTTGTTTTCAGCTGATGCTGGGTATTGTAAACGTTTCATATGGGAAATTTCGGAAAAAATATACTGTAACCCCTACTATTTTCTCCATTCATTATTCATTTTTTTTGTCAGTTATTACCAATCCACCATCGCGTTCCGAGTTTTACGTTCAAAAATCCATTCCCAATACAACTGAAAACCACTTCAAGGTCAATACCAGCTGGTCCAATGAGAACATGATGTCCACTTGGGGAGAGCATCTTGAAGTTTATGTCAGTTAATCGATCGGCCAGTCCACTTGTCCACAGTTCGAGGGGCGGATATTCTCTTTAAATTTCTATAACTTAGTTACTTATAGGTAGGCCTACAGTATTTTGTTTACGTTCACTGGTTCTTCGAAATTCAAAAGTTTGGAAACTCTACCCATTTGCAAGAGTAAACCACGTTTTCCCCCAACCTTCGGGTACACACCCGATGATCCAGGAAAATTGGAACACACCTACTGTCAGTGCCGCGTCCCTGTACGCAACTCGTCTCCCACAAGACCATATTACCTGGGGATGGAGTGCCTTGTTCAAGGTCGCTCAAAAAGCTGGTATATCCCTTGTCAGCTTCAGACTATATACACTCAGCCATGATGAATAATGTAGATTATACTGTATCTACCCAGGTACCTGGATACTGAGATTAGGGTAAGGGATTGGCATAGGGTTGGGTTGGCGTCAGATTCCAATTACAGATGTGCAATCCCTAATCGTATCGTTACCAAACAACTCTGTGAACTACAGTAAACCAGCTATTACTATTACGTCTTCATAAACTCTTGCCCCATCCATAACCTGATTGGTTTGGACCGGAGGAGAACTCCCCTCAAACATTTACTAAAACAACTGGATTGTTTCCTTTTGAGCAGAGCAGGTTGGGGCGTCTTCCTTAAGTTCAATAACAGTCACTACTTGTCCTGCGAAGTGCGCGCGACACGGTGGTTTTGACAAACGGCGGTTGTTGCGTTGATGTGCCTTTTGCTTTGTTTTCCTAGGAACGACTCTTAAGAGTCGATTTGTTGTTGTTTCTCAATATGGACCTCTGGTTCCCTAAACGACGGACTTATTCTTAACAGGTAGGATTTGTTGTTTGTTGTTGGTTTTGTAAATGACCTAGGGAATAGGTTATAAAAGACGCACTTGTTGTTTTAGTCAAGAGATGACCTCGGGTAATAGGTTATACTGACGCACTTGTTGTTTTCGTCAATATGACCTCGGGTCATAGGTTATGACGTCAGAACGATACTAATCGCTCGAAAATCCTTAAGTTTGGCCAAAATAACGCACCTTGCTGAAATATTTCAATGATTTCTTAGTCCCTTAAAATATGGCAAGGTATTCCATGCGTTCAACGCCATCAGGGCGGCTGTAACAAAGATAAATTGGCGTTTTAAACCATTACCGTCGATCAGGCTAACTAAACATGTAAAAGTGTGTTCAATTAAGGCTTTCGTCGTGTGTCGCCACCTTACGGTGGATTTCGGGATTTGCGTCCAGGTACACATGAGAATACATTACAGTATGCAATCATGCCTAAGAGATAAAGTAAGGCTCACTGCATACTGGCCACATTTGAGCCAATCTACAATACATGTAGGCCTATAGAATGCATTTTACTAAACCCCCCCTCCCCCCTCTCCCTCTCCCTCCCCTTCAAGGCATAAAAGCTCACAACAGACAATTATTTTTTTAGCTGCGTTCAATTGTCAAACAACCCACAAATCTATAGTTAACCCAGGATTTGAATTGTGTGAGCCTACAGTATAGGCTATTATTGCTATTTGTCGCTGGAGATTCACTGCCTGACTGCAGCTGATGGGTTGATGGAGCCCCACACCAGAGACAGAGAATTCCTGAATCATTCACACAAATTATACGATTGTTGAGTTACTAGGATAGGCCTATAGCAACATAGCTGTTGCTGTCAGGGGGTGAAATAAGGGACCAGAGGCCACAGGTACTTTTGACAGAAATAGCCCCTGGTTCGTGGATTCTGGCATGAGTCCAGGAGTTTCTTCGGTAGAACCATGGGCATAGATTACGTTCCCAATTCTTACATTTCGGCAAGGGCTTCACATGGGTTGAGCCTATAAAACCTGGCTCACAACATTATTTCATTACACAATTACGGTTAGTCTGCTCCCAAAACATTGAAATAGGGCATGCTGCATCCATTATTTCAGTGTGATCAACTGAAGAACTCAGAGTTTTTTGCCAAGACATTGCCTTGGTCTCTAAAATGCATTTGGATCAGGGGTTATGATGCCATTTAGGGAAGCTTTTAAAGCCCCTGGCCCACCCCCCCCTTCGCCCGCCCCCATATCATGAACCTTGCAGCTGTAAGCCTGTGATAAAATTTCGAACCTGCTTATTTGCATATGCCACTCGTTCATCATGCTACATGTAAGTTTTGCTCACCTGTAATTTATGCGATGTGATTGGCTTGTCAAATCCAACTCATACATGTATGAGGACGCACTGCTGGAGTACTCGAGTCGTGACTCGTATCGATCCCGGACTCGACTGCCATCGCTTATGAAATGTAATCCTTTTTCATGGATTGAGTTTGGAGTCAAATCGCACTTCTTCGTAATTTGTACAATAGTCCCCTAATTTTCCATTGCATGTGAGGTGAGTTTTGGCTATGAAAAATGATCCAGGAAAGCTAATTAGCTATGCATTGAGATGTCACATAATATTCTCCATGCATACGCTCAGAGAGGATTTAAGGCACGGTCACTTTGTACCAATATCACACACCCACATTCACACCTGATAGGGTCAGTCACAACACACGTGATACGAGTTGGATAGAATGCTGATCATTGAGTGAGCCATAAATATGCGATAAACTTGAACAATACAAATGTTGTTCATGCAATCAGGAGAATGTTTACATACAGACAACTTCACAACCTCTTCAGCTTCAGCCACCCGAGCTGATGTTATCATGGTTTTTTTCTCAATAGTGTAACTGCTCTCATTTTATCATTATCGTTTTAGTTATCGTTAGTGCTCAGTGTTACTGAGAATTGAAACAGGCGATTCTTTGAACACTTTAGATGGCTGTGCATGTATTATGTGACCCCGGCGACATTGACAGTAGAGTAGTTCGGAAGTTAGATGTTCCAAAACTAATAATGGATACGAATGAATTGGCCTTAGCCTGTAGGCTTGCAATTGGAAATCAAAAATAATGAGTGCGAACAAGTGCATGCTATGTAATGGCGCATTTTGGCATTTAACACTAGGAAACATCCGGCAAGTGGCAACAATATTACAGGCCTGCTCTCTCACATTTTGTTCAAATGATGATTGGCTGGTGGTAGAGAGCACATCGTGATAGTGACATCTCCCAGGGTAACTCGGACAGTGCACCATTTGCTATCATCCTGTCATTGCATGATGTGGCCTGTCCTTTCACTTCCTAAAACTAGTGTGTCCATCTCTCTCTCCACATCAGACCCTCAACCAAACCCACCAATAGTATGCTTACCCATTACTACACTTGGTCATGCTTGCGGATTGGCGATCACCGACTCGCGCCAGACAATTTCTTCACCGATGTTTTCCCATGTCAACAATGATCTGCCTTTGATTCGAGATTCCATAAGTAATACAATTCATCATTCTGCAGCATTTTAGTAATTAGCAAGAGGGGTCAAAACGTCTGTATGATCAGATAATAAGTTTATCAGTTCATCAGTCTTTATCCTGACACTCTTTGTCAAATGGCCAATTGTCCTAGAAGACCGATATATCTTGAACAGCCTGCTGTGCTAGACGCTTCAAGTGGGAACATGGACTTATTGGAAGTGGCTTTACTTTCCAGCAGATCAGGCAATGAAGAGGAAGGCTGAGCTGGGATCTGCAAGGGATCGTCTAAAAGGCTGAGGGGAACTACCCATCTCGAGCAAGGAATGAAACCGGAACCCGTACAGGCCAACAATGAAAAGGAGAACTACCAAACACTCAAGGAACCATTTGCCCAGACTCTGCAGGCTGGCTCATCTTCTAAGCCGGAATGCATTAGCTGGAATGGTATCCTTGCAAAATCTGTAAGAGAGCTCAATGGAGAGAGGCTGGCAGGGAGGATTGTTGAGACCGAAGCATACCTAGGAGTCCAGGACACAGCCTGCCACTCCTACCAGGGACGCCGACAAACAAGAACGACGGCAATGGGATGGACCCGGGCACTGTGTATGTTTATCTCATATAGGGATGTACCACTGCATGAATATATCAAGGAAAGTGAGTCAGCATATACTTCGTTTCCATTTTCTCATTGAACTACAGTACATGCTGCAAGGAGGTGAACTTATATGATTAAATTGTGGTAATTGTTTTGGATACAATTCCATAGGTGGATTCGGATGTGGCGGAATGTGGAAAAGCACATTCTTCAGGAGTAATAAAGTGTACGATGTAAAAGGGTCAATAATATCACTCCAGGACAGTACTTTTTCATTGAATTCAATTGCTTAAGACGTGTTTCCATGCACGCGGGAGGACAACGTGAGGACCAGTTTCCATGCACGCGGGCAGGCGGGCGTTTTCGCGAAATCACGCACCTCTCTTACCTTTAGTGTGGAGATGAGCTTATAAGAATGGTGTAGCCTTCTATTATTATTCTTATTTTTGTTATTATGTTATCATTATTATTATTATCAAACACCGGACGCATAGCCTAATAGTATGTAAACCTAAACACTGGTGTTTAGTTTCTTAGAACATTTATGTCACAGATTAGGCCTAAAATACATTTGAAAACTCCACAATTGCCAGGTTTTGGAGGATGTCAATTAGCATTAAACTTGACTTCCTGGTTTAAACAGCTTGCAAATGTGTTCAAATAGGTGTCGGCCGTTGAAAATGGAGGGAATTTGTAGAAGATCTCATTACGAGTGTTGAAAACGGTTAGGAGTTAGGAGTGTTGCTTGAACATGATTTGACACATCAACAGTGTTCTTACTCTGCACTATCGGGCTCCAAGCCGGTAAAATTGCAAGGAAATCCCCGGAAAGCGATTTCACGACATACCAGGCGGGCGGGCAGGAAAAAATCTCTACATGAACGATTTCAGAAAAAGCCCCCGCCCGCCTGTGTGGCATGGAACGGCTCCATTGGAAATAACAGTGAGCAATTTTACCCCCCCGCGATGGAAACGCCGCTTTAGGAGTCACCTTATGAAAATTATGTTGCCTTCACTTCAACTAGGATACCATAAGTGGATGTGTACATGTAGCCTGAATGTGAAGATCACATCATTCTTCAGGAGGTAAAAAGGAGGAAGATATTAAATTTGATGAGCTGGGCCATGAGCAAGTTAGCCCACTCTGTGGGCCCTTTTTTCGCATCATGTTCTTGGGATGATTTTTGTCTTACCCGGCAAAACTGTTTGCAGCTCACTTAGACACTTTCTATGTTTTTTCTGGAGAATGCAAGTTCAGTAGTCTGATGCGCACTATGGAAACCTAGCCCTTAGTGAATGGCCACCCGCAGTGAGAATCCGAATAGCCTACATGGAGTATGTGAGAAGGTTCTGCTGTAGGCCTGACGGTTAGTTCTTGATCATGTCATGTCAGAAACAATCTCTTCTGGGATCTTGTCTTGACAGTGGGGACTTTCATGTTGATTTCATTATCAGGTGAAGGCTCTGCCGTTTGTTGAGAGCTCTTGAACTCTGGAGTGTTGTAACCACAATGGAGAAGCTCGGTCTAAGCGACGGAAGTCCACTAAGGCGCTGAAGGAGAAGGCCCTCTGCAGTGGGCCAGGGAAACTAACAGATGCCCGGAGTCACAAAATCTTGTTCAATAGGGAAAGCCTCGTAACAAAAACCCTGGAATGTGGGGGAGGACAGTCCAGCAATTCCTGAGAGTGGTATAGTAGCATGGCCCAGGATTGGAGAATAGGTATGCCTCGGGAGACTGGCGGACAAGCCAATCCGCTTCTATATCTTAGCAACGATTTTATTTTGTTAGCAAGAAGGAATATAAACTAGCGAACAGAGCTTTGTTAAAGTGCTATCAGTCAGTACGTAATGGGACCAACCCCGATATTCATCACAACACCCCAAAGATGTAAAACCTGTCCCTTTTACTTCAGTGGATAGCCCCAAAGAGGCCCTCCTTATCCAAAGGCCATTGCCTTGCCAGAAGCCTCACGAGGAAAATTAAGATAGCAAGATTCTGGATTTGTGTCCCCCGTAGAGGTCCAGGAACCCCTTACTATAAAAGGACAGTTAGATAGTTGGCATTCTGACATTAAAAGCTCAAGAAATCTGTCAAAACGTCTCTCAGAGGATAAATTCTGGAGCCAAAGCAGGAAACACAATTTACTTCCGCATTTTCAAGGAAACTGTCAATCGGGAAATGTTCCTTTTGTTCTCTTGGAACATTCACCTCAAAATCTGGTTTATGGTGCTTCACAGATTGAATCCCTTGTGGCAAAAGTGCATCCTGTCAATCAGTGATCAGGTCTTGCTTTCCTTATAGTATGTTATTTTTCACCATCCCTCCTGACAATTAGAGATGGTCCAATTATATGTGCCTGCTGGAAAAGGCGTTCTATGTTTAACATCATTATCGGCCTCTCCGTCTATACACAGGATTGAGATAAGAATTAGGCGGTTGTCAAAACAAACGCCGATAGATTTCCCAGGCTAGCTGTTATATGAATTTCATTACAATGGGTGGGGTACCTCATTACGTGATGGCCTAACGAACTTGGTGCCACGACAACAGCAAAATGGAACTCTATTAGTATGATGCTCATGAGGGTTGAGAGTTGACAGCACATGACATTTTACTGAGAAGAATCCCAGATCGCCGCAGCAACATGGCACTGTTCAAAATGATATAACCTAAAACAAAACAAAATACATTGTGATACAACGTATAGCCCTATTTTTGTACAAATTCTCTGTACAGTATTAACATGGAGTGGTACGCTGTGTGACCCCAAAGCTAGCCACAAGTGTACCTGTAATTCAAGCTGCTATTCCAATGATTGATTGTTCCAGTCACAAGACTTGGGCATTCCATTGTCATTAAAAGGGTTCCCCGGTCATGGAAAACCCGCAAATGTCATGAAATTAACGATAAAAATCCAGGCCTAGATGAAATTTTAAATTTGGGGAAAGTTGGTCCAAAAAAATCATAGACTTTCATGCAAGGGTTGTAGTTTAGATCTCACAGGCGTTTGCTGTTGTTGCTTGGGCTCTTCTGGTGTTTAGTTGAAATTCATGCGAGATGCACACAGAAGTCATGGAAAATGATTAGCCAGATTCTGCAGGAACCATGTTTGTAGTATCTAATAATTGATAGGTCATTGTTACTTGAGGCCTAGTCGAGAGTAATTTTATTCCCACATATACTGTACGTCCATTGACTGATGGAAATAAAAAATTGTATTATACTGTTGGTATGGAAGAGAAAACACAGGTCGTAATAAAAACACAAACTGTTTGGAAGGTGCTAAACTGACCAAAGCTGAGTAATGTAGTACAAAGGTAATCTGAAACCTATAAGGGAATCTATTCCGCAAAAAAACGGATAGGGAATAGCCCTCTATGTGCATTGAAATTGAATAATAAAAATTTGTGGGGGAGAAAGAAAAATAGGTGAGAAGCATATTCAGTTGGGGTTGGTACATTTTACAGGCTAGTTCGTGATATTAATTCACGAACCCCTACTACAGAATAAACATTCATCACTTATTCAGGGTGCTCGAACAGTATTAATGTGTTTTTGTGTCGAAATGTGTACATGTAAAATATTCAGATAGTCTACTAAGCTCTGTATCTGCACGTGTAGCCTTCCGCCAATGAATTTTCTCCGAGTTTATTTTTACTTCCAAAAGCACACACCATTTGGGACATCCAAGTGAGACATAATCACTGTGGTCCAACCGCACTATAGAGAACATCCATTGTGTTCTCCTGTAAGCACACCTGAATGTCGGGTATTGTATGCCTTGGGGACCTCAGTAGGAGAGCCCACATAAGACATCAAAGGGTTCACAATTTACACAGTTTGTGGGAGACAAATTGAGATGACCTGTCGGAGAAGCACTGGCAGAAACAGGCACAAGAGTTTCAGAGCTCTGGAACCTAACCCACCTCTGGGTTTCTTCTTCAACCACCAGGTGGAAGTCACAATCTTGCAAAGAGATGGTGACGGCACCAAGCTCTCGAGGTCTGTTAAGTACTGTGAACAAGGATCATTATAGAGTGGGCAAAGCTGCCTTTCAACGTCATTCAAAACTCTTTACTACGGTGATGGTAGCTGCATCTTGATGGGAGCATGTGATGAGTATGACCTTGAATTTGTCGAGAATTTCGTAAAGCTGCTGACGTTCAACATTGGCCCAGGAACTGAATCTCTTCAAGGTGATGTTCCTCTCTGAGTAGGGACACAACTACACAAAAACCAAAAATAAGGTGAAGGATAAATCAGCAATGCATGGGTGTCCAATTTATTACCAGATGATGGATATATGGCAATATTTTACATAATTGTAGTATGTGTAGCAATAATGATGATAATAATATCACCTTCGTATATAATGGCCTTCTCACTGAAGTGCTCAAAACCATTCTAGTCATCATGCTGATTAATAAGTACCGAGTACCACTCTAACAGTACAAATATCTTCTGCAGCAAGTTAATGTGATGGGATGTGCTATAACATTCCTCATTATATGCGGTAAATATTCTCATTTGACGCCATGCGTTTCCTGAGTTGCACGCTAGTTATGGTTATGGGTAACACCATCGCGCGTACTGTCTATTTTCTTAAAATCTGTAATATATGTATGTTCACATCAACGGTATTTGCTTTACTTCAGATAGGATCCATGACAGCCTGCAAGTTCCAAAATCACCTACAATCTTTGACCAAATTATTGGTTCACCTATTGCCACACACACAACTCATGGCACTCGAATAGCAATTTCCATTTCCTGTGCGTGGTACATCTACACCCCAGGCACCCACCCCCCCCCCCCTTCCCATACAATGTTGCGGTCGCCTATCCAACATTGTGTGGGGAGGCATGGTGGGTTCCTATCCATCGCTTTAGGTATGGACGGGTGGTTCCAACAATTTTGCCCAAGATTGTAGGTTGTGAAGCACTTGGCAATAAAGAGTGCCTTGCCCTGGACCACGGAAAGGCTTTTTAGAGCAGTCCTAAAGGGATTAAATACTACATTCATTTCGTTCAAAGTTGCGCTGCCGACTGAGCTAATCCTAATTTCATGTGATCTTCATACAGTTTCATGCTACGCATAAAGCATACTTTATGCAGCTTTTGATCTAGATGACATTCAGCACATCACCATACCCGGGCATTCCCACACACCATTCCCGGCAGCCACCAAATAGGAACCCCATTCAATGAAAAGAAATAACTCAATCATATCAATCAACATGTTTCCACGTTAGGTAATTTGTATTATTTGCTACCCTGTCTTTCTCTTGTACCCATCGCATCGGATTAGTTTGCCAAAATGTTGCATTAATAAATTGCTTGGATTATTATTATTATTAACCTTGAGAACATCTTGAGGTCTTCCTGGTTCTGTGCGGGTCGGGGACGCCGAGTACCCCCCGCCCTGCCTCCTCCACTGTCAGTCGCTCCTTCAAGAGGTGGACGACATTCCTCCTCATCATCATCCTCTGAGGGTCATCGGCCGTGTTTAGAATCGTACATCTCAAAGCTCATGCGAAACTCAGCTCACAGCACTGTCATCTGAAGTGCGAGAAAGGAAACATAGATGTCTAGTGGAAGGCGCAAACACCGCAACGTACCCCTACCCCCAGAATCTTATATTCCAACGACCTAGTTTCTCTCCGTTCCAATCAATTGATCAACTTCTTGAAGGAGAATTACGGTATGCTCAAGTTTAAACTCCATTCTGCAATTAGTTCGGGTGCCTAAATAATGGGTTCCGGCAAGTCATGGAGAAACCCTGGAAGAGTTCATGGAATTTTATCAATGAAACTCCAGGCCTTGATATGTTTCTAACTTTTGTAGAAAAGTGTTAGAGTCATGGACAAGTCCTGATTTTCATAAGTGATGTTGTCACTTTCACAATTTGCTATGCTCCCGTTTTGATGTTTAGTTGAAAATTGTATGCGAGATGTCTTAGAGAAGGTCCTGGAATCCATTGTTTGGCCCATGGAAAAGTCTGGAAATTTATTGCCTAGACTCTGCAGGAACCTGCTATATCTTCCTATTTATGCCATTGAGGTCATCTACAGCACTTCACAGACACGGGTACGTACTCTGGAGAGTACAGTGGCAACAGCTGGTTTACACAGCATCAATTGTACTCACTTCCTCACAATCCTCACTCAGCCCCTGGGTAGAGAGGAGGCTATGGAGATGAAGTGTGCTTGCTCAAGCACAGACAGAAGCAATCAGCCTCTTGTGATATTCAACTGACAACTTTTCTATCTGCAGTTCGGAGCTCTACCGACTGAGCTATACCGATCTCCATATTGCAGCGGATTGTTTTTAAAACTTACAATATTTGAATAGGGCATATTTTACTTTTAATCTTGAATTCGAAGTTCCAAATTTGTCACAATTTTCTTTAATATCTACATATTTGTCTGGGGTTCAACTGAGATAAGGGCCAAAGGAATAAAAATACCCTATTGTGGTGGGGTGTAATTTGATAGGTTTACGAACTGTGTATGTGGTGGGAATTATAAAGTTTTCTGCATTAGAGCATGCCCCACATTTCCAATAGTTATTTTATCAAAAGTTGAAAAGTTAATGGGTGTTTTCCAGCACTGATGATAGGTCTGACTAGACTTCATCATTTTTTTTGTGAACAATAGTAGAATTTGCCCTTCACCAGTATGAATACCATCAGTGGGACGGGATGTGGTGGGACGTAAAAATGTTTTCAATGGAAATTTTGTCACAATTTCACACAAATATCCCTCATTACTTATCAACCTAATGGGAAATCAGGTGAAAAAGTCTGTTCCAGACTGTGGTGTTGCCATGGTAACACCCATACATTGTTGTAGGGGATGGATTGTCAGTTTGACTGATCACAATTTTAGTGATTAGTGGGGAAGAAGGCTGACATTTGGATTGAATTATTTAATCACGGTGAGACTAGATACAAAATGTCTACAAATTTATTGACTAACCTGCTTATCCTTACCACACATTGTAGCGTGTAGTGACCGCCGGACGGGGAAAGTGGATGAGACGGAAATAGGCATCTGATTGAGTAAGCTACTAGACAGTCACAGGGCCACTAAAAATCAATGTATCAGAAATCATATAGCTCATTCAACTCCAATGTTAAAGGTCAATCGATATATCAGGATCCAGGTTGCAAAGGTGCATTTTGAATGCTTCCCTTATATATGTGTTATAATGTACGAGTGTATAAATTGGTAATCCACTACTGCAGTTTGCTAGGTATTGCCGTCGGTTAAGTTGAACTTTTAGTTAGTATTAGTGAAGTACTGCCGAGACAGCCATTTTGTCTGATCTAGAAGAAAAGTCTTGTTTGGTAATGGGTATGGGGTATGGACCCCAATCGTATCAATGTGTTTTCAATGGAATTTGGACAATACCCAGTAAGTCTCATAGGTGTAGGAGAATTGGAATATAGTCTCAATAGAAAAAATCAATGGGGCATAACAAGACTCTACAGGAAGTTCCCCTGGTGAGGTTACTGAATTATGAGTAGAACCCTTCCCCCTGTTAACTGTTCAGTAGACATTCCACATGAGAGATTCTCCCCCTGGCCACCACTGCTGGAGGCTCGGTCAGTCTGCTTGTCTGCAGGGCTATCTTCCCCCAGTAGTTTCGACAGCTCCAATAGGTCAGGGTTTGAGTCCTGCTTTGGCTCCTCCTCCTTCACCACCTCCGCCTTCTGCTCAGCGGGGGGAGGCGGTGCGATGAAGACATACGTGTGCAGCTGTTGAAGAATGGGTGGACATCAGATTCAGAGTACAGTATGTCAACTAATGGAGGTCTATGAACCCTCTATCATCAGTGGCATACCCACGGGGGGTTTGGGGGGGGGGGTCACGGTCATGACCCAAGTGATCAATAAATTTTTAACAAAAAACTTATTTTTTGCAGCTGTTATTTAACAATCTGGTTAGCCTAATGTCTAGTAGCCCAAACAAAAATTGTACTTATTTGCCGATAGGGAGGGTGAGGCAATTCATGAGGGCGCACTCCCCTGGGTTCCGACCTCAAACCAATCAAAATAGGCCTGGGCAATCTCAGCTCAGCCCTGACCAATCTTGGTCCCAGCGCTATGAGCAGAGCATAAGTTCCGGGACCAAGACTGAGAAGAGGCAAAATCTGTGACCCCAATACATATCTCAGGACCAAAGTTGTACCACACACATCCACATGCCGGTTCATTCAGCACGAATTTGACAACCCTTTAGATTTGCATAAATCATGCTTGTAGACACACTGGAATTGGATGATACAAATTAGACTCCTCAACTAGCAAATTTCAAGATGAGAAGAGTCCATGTATGTATACCAAAACACCACAGCTCTATGGTTTATCCGGTATCATTACTATAGAGAGGTTGAGCGGCTTATTTGTTTGTAATGACTCTTCTCAGTGGTCCCTGCCAATTGTTTCCGATTTATATATAGATTGGCACAGAGAGTATCATTTCCAGTAATTCGTCATGTTTCAGATCCAATTTGAACGACTCACCAGCTGTTTTCAATGTAACCATCATTGAATGTGATATGTCTTCTGAGAGGAAAATATGTCTACTGATAGTAAGCATACCCAGTCGCAGTCCAATATCACCAACTGACCAAGTATCATAGTTTCCCCCTAATCTGTAGGAGGAGAATTTTGCAGACTTTTCACATAATAGCTCATTATGTTCTCTGACTTAAAATCCCTGTATATCCCCATAGGAACCACTAGTCCATGTAACCCTGACCGAGTATGATAGCAATTCAACCTGATATGTGTTATGTTGCAGATTGTTGCAGTTTCCAACATAATAGCACATATCCCCTTCAGTGACCTTTGACTTTAAACCCTGAACACCCCACCGTAGGTACCGTTTGCCCATGATAACTTTAACCAAGTATAATTTTCATCTAACCTAATCTGTAGGAGGAGCATTTTGCAGATTCTACGCGGTATTTTCATTATGCCCCTTTATGACCTTTGACTTGAAATCCCAGAACACCAAATAGGTACCACTAGTTAATAATATTAACACTGACCAATTATGATGGTATCTAACTGTATCTATAGGAGAAGCATTTGCTGTTTTCCACATTCTGCCCCCCATTATCAGTGGACCTGAAGAGGCCAAAGATGTCTCATGAGGCCATTAAAAATTGTGTTCAAGTTTGGAAGAAACCATCGGGATCAAACAATCGAAAGCCCACAGACAGACATACACGTTGATAAACAGACAAGACAGATAGTGGGCTGATGAGGGTGTATCACATTTTAAAATGGCTCAACTAGCTAGCTGGTTTGAGCGGAAGAGGTGGTTTGTAATGTGATCGATCATTACGATAATGCTTTTTGACAACAGACAGTGCCTTCCATTGTTCTTTGGCCATTTGTTCCCCCCCCCCCCCCCCCCCCCCGTTACTTGTGCAATGGGTTTGACCAGATTCCTACCTGAGTCAGAAGCCTTTTCTGCAGCAGCCAATGACAACATTAACAAGAGCAGCAGAAGGTCCGGACCTCTGGAAGCCGTCCTGAAACAAGGGAGACAGATATGAAAACCTGCAGATGGAACATCACCGCTGGCATGAAGGGGAGTATGGAATTCCTTGTCTTAATTATGTCACAGTTATATGTTATACACTAGTCAATTGCATGACATACTTCCACTACCCCGAGACAAGGCGGATCATTTTCCAATGGCAAAGTGATGCACAATATGAACTGATGTTGACAAGTGAAGAACTGACTGCATGATGAGAGAGGCTTGTTAGTCAGTTGTTTCAGTTTGCACAACAAAATAAGGTCTTCAGTCACTTGAAGGTGACTGTGGGATGACTGGGGTGTGTCTCTTTTCATTATTTGTCAGTCACGAAAGTGGCTGAGGGGTGGGGTCCATCATATCCGGCATGCCTAACCTACCTTATTTCAATGACTCACCATGTGGGGCAGTAGGGGTGTGGCAGCAATTTACAAGTGCATTAGTGTGAAATATTTCGCTACGCTTACTCGACTAGAGAACCTGCATGTGTGCTTCAGGTCATGTGGTTCTATATTTTCTGCACATATTATGACGGGTCATCAGGACGTCTGTCGCTGACTATACAATTGACTGGAAACCATGCTACAGGCTTCATACATAGTAGTTGGCATTGGCACATGATGACACTATATATCACATGATATATATATGTATACCATGATTATCCGAACCAATCTGTGAGAAAAGAAGCATGTTTTACTGTTTGGAGTCAAAAGGACACTGTTGATGACCACTGACCGTGTGCAAATGAATGAGAAATTCCTGCACACGCCATATGCACCAGTGATGGCACCGGCCACATATACCTTAGTACCTAAATAAGAACTTTTGTACTGTTGACACCAGAATGACCCAAAGGGATGGCTGGTTGACCTTGAATCCCTATACACTCCTTGGGTAGCACTGGCCAATGACTGACCAACTATGAACAAAATCTGACTCCAGTAAAGCTGAGGTCTCAGTTTGAAATGAATTTGCTCCTTTTCTTGCTAGCTTTCGGAATTATTTGGAGCCACAAAATTTCATCATTATTATCTCATTGGTCTTGGAGGGCCAGATGAGATATTGTAATTATTTTGCCATTTCACCTATATTTATGATTGTTTGCTGGTTGCATAGCAACAATTGGTAGCGGTAACAATTAATGTCAATTTCTTATATAGCGCTTTACCACCGAAGTGCTCAAAGCGCTTCACAAACATTACCCCGATCATATGAACCAGTCACGCACTCGGACAATCCCGGATAGTATACCGCGGCAGCTAATCAGCACCAGTTGTGTTTTGATATCTCACGGTCCCGATTGTACACCTGGGTGAGAGAAGCAAGCGGGATAAAGTAACTTGCTCGAGGGTACAATGTGGCAGGCTCAACACACACCTCTGGGTTACAAGCTCGACGCCTTAGCCAATTAGGCCACCACGCTCCTAAATTAGGCCACCACGCTTGTGGTGGTTGAGAACTATCCACTGTGGGGGTACTCTATGGTGGGGTACCATGGGTAATAGGTGATCCAGCAATGAGGAGCATTCGCAAAGGTGTCCATATATGTGTGTTTGTTTGTACGGTTGAGTGTTTTTTGCAAATTACTCCTAAATGGATTTTCTTCCAGATTTATCGGCGACGGGAATGAGTGAATGGTTTCATTCTTAATTTTGACAAGGCAAAAAGTCTCAAACACAGATTTTCACGTGAGTTCTTGTGAATTGCAGTGAAAAGTATGGATTGAGAGAGGGAAAACTAAGTTCTGCCCTCCTGTATCCCTCACGCACTAGACCGGGGCAATAAAGGGGGGGGGGGTCAATCCATCGAGTGATTTTCTCACTTATTAGGTAAACCCACATTATTCAAATTAAAGCAAGACAACCTAGGGGCTGGAAGCTTCTTGCAGTGGGGAGAATCTTAGTATATGTCCACCATAGCTAAAATAGCCGATCCGGTCCTAACGTTACACTACGCTGGTTGTGTGAGAAGCAACAATCAACCAAACGCTCAAATATAGTGCGCTCTAGTCCAAATAAATATTCAAAAGGTATGTGAAGGGCAAAGCTAAAAGGCAAAGGATTTCATATCACTAACAGGGCAAGAATGGCACATGAAATTCCCCAAGGGTATTTTTAGCTCAAACAAGCATGATGCTGTGAGCTATCAGTATCTTCATGTCACTCTATCTATCTAGCCGTGTGTCTTACAATGATTTTTGGCCCCCAAACAGTATTCTGTAATGGATGTCACAAAACTGGACACAATGTTTAATGACCAATGGTACATGTTGACTTGTTTCTTGAAAGCCAAGGTCAAAGGTCATAAAGGGGGCAATATATTTGTTATACAGGCCATTAGGTGTAATATTTCAAAATGTATCTCCTCTCACAAATTCTAGTGCACACTGCTGATGTTAGGTCATAAGGATGGTCTAACAGCCATACTGCCGGGGTGCTCTGAAATTTTCGGTCCAAGGTTCCACTCGCGACCATGAAGAAATTTTAATACAAACCCTAACCAGGTAAATGTGAATTTCTTCATTATCAAAGGCATTTTTTTAGGGAATTAGATTCCAGTTTCATTTCTCATCTTTCAGATGATAACCATCAAATAATGCCCTTCTTCACGAAAATGACAATTGTCAGTATACTTACAACTTTTGAGAGCCTATGTTCCTTCAGTGGCGTGGGCAATGAAAACTCTGAGAGTACTTTGTGAGGGATTCTTTTGGAAAGAGATTATTGAACTCCTGGTGTAAGGTCGAGTGTCTGTGGAGGAAGAAAAAATATTGCGAAAGAGAATACGAGCAGATCGTTCAAACGTAGTGTTGCAATTCATATCATCATATGTGGGAAAAGATGGGAAAGTTTTCATCCAAATCATAATTTCTGTGAAGAGCAAAAATCACATGACAAGGACGACATATCAGTTTTCATGGGTAAAGGGTAAAAGGTTTAGTACAGTGGCTTGCAGTGTGACTGATCCAGGAATTGTTATCTTGCATGCAAGTCAATTGCACTACTGACTGCCTAAAGTAAAGTGGTTTGTCAGTCCAAATTAGTATTAATAATAATAATAATAGATGGTGCTTATAGGCGCAAACATCCCGAGAAAAAACTCAGAGCGCACAAGAAAGGACAAAGAGGAAGGACTCCGAAGAACCCTCAGACGCGCAAAAGGGAAAAGGACCAAAGACGAAGGCACGCACCTACAGATCGGAAAAGCGTCAGGAGAGATTAGTCTTCAAACTCGCTTGTAAGTCGCGATATTACATGAAGATCACGAATATCTTTTGGACGCCGAATGCAATTTACTGGAGCTGTGAATCTGAATGAACGCTCTCCAGCAGACTTCTTCAAGATGAACCATTGTGAACTATCAGCAAGTTTTTTGGGAGGAATTACACCAGATCTGAACAGATTAAAGATAGCATAGAATGCAGAATATTACATATCGATTGTAGGTATTGGTGTCAAAAGTAGTAAACTAACTTACATTCCAGTTGGAACCGTTGGTGAGAGTATGTACTCATTGGATTCACAGAGAGGGAAGATAACTGTAGCCTTACCCCAGTAGACGAGTGTCCAACTAGCTGGAAGACCTGAAAGAGTGTAAAGCATTTAATACCAGGAAGCCAAATGGGTCAGTCATTCTATGGACTGGTTTCACAGACATGCTGGTAAAAAAGTCCCATTTTCACAAAAATGACATCATCTTTACCAAAAGCAATAGGTTTTCTATATGACATTACCAAATTTCATCATCAATGAACTAAGTATTGTTGATTTATTCTGTTTATAAGGTTGTAATAAACATACTTGTAATAACGGGTAGTTACTTTTCCAGAGGAAGCCACACATTAAGTTTTCAACTTGAATGGCAAGCATTCTGGAACTATGTGGTTATAAGGTTTTTCAACTTTTGCTGTCATAACCTCAAGCTCTGTGTTCTTGTCTTGTCTGGTACTATGCAAACACCAACTAGTGGTTATAGCATAGGTTCTATGTTTTACATGAGAAAGAACTAAGCATTCTGGACTCATGGTGTTTCAAAGGAATTCATACTTCGATGACATTTGGTGACTTCAGATGATCTCTGACCTTGACCCCTAAAGCAATAGGGGTTATGTAGTGTAGTCATCATAGGGAACACAAGTTGAGCTTTATCAATCCAGCTGAGGTCAAGTTAGTTGACCACAAAATGACCCCCAGTCAACATAAAAAACATAGGTTATGGGTACTCCCCATGAATGTTTTTTTAATCTCTTGAACATTATAACACCAAAACGAGTTATAATATGGCTGGACTTTGCTTTGAAGCTGAAAGCTCTTACTAGTCATATGGAATAGAGTGAAAGAATCTTTTTACCTGTATCATCCCTTATTATTTGGACTCATAGCATGGTAGGCAATAACATAAAATAAATTCTGTTGAGCAGTGGCATTGCAGTACTCATGGGACTGATGATTTTTCTTTGACACAGGTAACTGAAAGATTGTAACAAGACTACTGGTTGAAATTTGATCTTCATTTCATAAGTAATGATGTGTGAGGGATTTTGTGAAGATCCCGTTCCGCAAATTCCCTACACTCAAAGAGCATGTTGCCCCATGGCATGTTTTAGTATCTTCAAATAGGAGGGGGTCATTCATCGTGGTGAACAAAGTATTGCATGATAGCAAATTAATATTAGTTTTTTTATTTTCTACTCTCCTTTTAGTTGAGTATCACAAAACCAACAGACTGCAGGAAGCTCACACGGGACAATTGTTACATAGTTATGTACAATACTTCTGCTATTTTGGTGTCTTGTATCTAGATATTCAGGAGAATCAAGACCTTAGAAAGAATTCAGCGGTTGAGTGTGTATTAAAGTGAATAGGAGGGAGACCTATGCTTATTACTCTGGTTGACGGTCATCAGTAAGGGTGACATTCATTTGAGTAAAAAAAATAACTCAACAAGGGACTGCCAGAATTGCCCAATTTTGGTTTTGGGGTTTCGACATTGTACTCTTTGCATCGGTGCCAGTTCAAAGATGATTTGTTGCATGAACATTGTACAGTAAAACTTCGGACAATACAACTATTGACTTATTATGGACTGGA
This sequence comes from Sclerodactyla briareus, assembly GCA_026419785.1. NCBI lineage: Eukaryota > Metazoa > Echinodermata > Holothuroidea > Dendrochirotida > Sclerodactylidae > Sclerodactyla > Sclerodactyla briareus. The sequence continues at coordinate 36,266 of JAODTK010005613.1, read as the reverse complement.
AAATGGTAAGCCAGGTTATGTTGTCTATTCAGTTTGGTTACATCGTAATGCCAGATCAGTGAATCACAAGATCAGAGAGAGCTTTCATACCTGCAATAAGTGGAATATTAAGCATCTTGAAAGAAGAAGACCTGCTGGTCTGATCGGGATTGCCAGGTGGATTGTAGGTCTTGGGACAATTATTGATACAGTTGAGTTAATGGTAGGTCTGACAGAGTCCATACCTGGGGACAAGTGAAGGTCAGCATCTGAAGCCATTGCCTGCAGGTGCTTTAGTGGGTGGCCAGTTTGATGATCTCCTCAGTGCAGGGGAGCAGTCCAGGGGTAGGCCTTCCGAGGGTCTGCCAGAGGTACCAGGAGTAACATGGGATGGTAAGGCTTGTTGTTGCAGAAAACCGACTCCTCAAAACCATTTTCGGGGGAGAAAATCCATCAGTTGAAGTAGTATTGTGATCAAATGTAAAGAACAGGCAGATAGAAATGATCAAAACTTTGACATACTGTATGATAGCTAGGCCTAATATAAAAGGAGTAACGGTAACAAAGGAAGATTTGCATGGAAAAACAATGGATTGGACATAATTAGCAGGACCCACAGTGACACATTTGATATTCACCGCCGTTATAAAGTGGAATTTTTTAAACACCGATCACCTTATAGTCCTATCTTAGTTTTCATATGAAAATAGGTTAGTATTACTAGGGCCTAGGTTATTCTGGTGTTTATCCAGTGACTTCAGATCCAAATTAGAGACTAGACAGTTTTTCCGCTTTCCTGCTAAATAAAGAAAGCATGACACCAACCAACCCCCCCCCCCCCCCCACAACAACACCCAGACAACTACACAACAAAGTGATTTTTCTCCTGACTATTTTAGGCAGAACATTCCAATATTGGCTACTTAGCAAAATCTTACTTACGCTGGGTGATGACCGTGAGCAGTGCGTTCAGCTAAGGCCCTTCCTATTACTCAGATGGTCTCACTTTCACTGGAAGGAACGCACAGATCAGTTTACATTAATTTCCGGATCGTAATCACACCATTTTCCTATTAATGCTCATGTACAGGGGTAAACTGCTGGTAGCAGTCATCGGAGGGTCAAGCTGCAATTGATTTTTGACCTGGTAACAGCTGGGTGAAAAACGATGTCATGCAAAAATAGCCCACCCGAAACTGGGAGATTCAGCATGTGCCTGATTAGAGGTCATTTGAATATACTTGAAGGAATTGATGACATCACACAATAAATTCTGAGATATTTCAAAACACTACAAAGAAATCAACACTGACTGACAATAAAGTCATGTGGGGGAGGGGCAATGGCTCATCACGTATGCGAAGGCCATACCAAGACCCCTTACAACAGTAATTGCTGTTATTTTTACAGAGTGAGGTAATCATTGTTTCATTGGAGATTCCCATTTTTTGCGGTTTCCAACATGTTTTTAGGCAGTTTTGACATGAGCTTTCAGAAAACTGAGGTGTGAAATGTCATGGAGGGGTCACATTTAGCCTAAAACTGCAGTCTTGCTGTGATCTACCTGAGATATCGCCCCATTCCCTGTACCTAGTGAAGGATTCACAGCGGATGATAACATGCAGTATCCAGGATCGCACCCTTGTCAGGCCTCAAATAAGTTTGATCCACTGCTCAGCAAGTATATTATGAACCAATATAGCTTAGAATATGGTGTGCCTGAAATATTCAGGGAGTTGATTTTATTAGGTTAGTGTCCTCCCCTGGAAGCATAACAGCAGCTGTCAGAAAGCTTTTATTGCTCAGAATAATTTAGGCTCCACTTCCGAAATTTCATGGTTTCAAAAGTATAGGGGAGTTGACAATTACCAAAATAGGTCACAAATAACATTTTGCACCAATACACTATTGTAGCACTTTGATTTCTACCACTTTATCTGAATCCCCTTTTGTACTGTTTCACACCAATGCCACATAATGATAATATGCTGTTACTACTGTTATCACATTTTGGCCCCTTTAGCAGTGTAACTCAAACAATAGATGCAGGAATCTATTCAAAATGCCAATTCCTCATTTTTGATGATCCAAAATGGGAAGGAAAGAAGGTCAATTCTTGTAGCGAAATCTCACAATAGTCACTGTGATTTTCCTACACATGACTCCTGTATGAAAACATTTGAATCTGGTTAAGCCCTATATAACCACCCCCCCCCCCCCCGACAATCCAACAATAACGCTAGTATACTGGATCGCACTGGTATGTGGAATATAGAGTTAAACAGTATGTCATGTTTTTAAGCAAGCAACTTTTGATCAGCCACCCTAACTATATATAGCTAGAAGAAAAAATGCCCGCCACACTCGTGCTGGAAGGTATTTTCACTCCTCTGTTGATTTCATATGCACACTAACTGGAACTTCTCACACCCAGGATGCTCTGCCTAGAATTTTTTTCTGCAGAGACACTAGAATTAGACTATCCCCCCCCCCCCCCCCCCCCCCCCCAATCAGTTTTAGGCCACTTGAGCGAACAATATATGATGTATTATCAAACTGTGGTAGTTCAGAACATTTAAAAGTGGCCAATTGGGCTACACAAACAGCCGAACTTTGGAATCCCCTCACATCACCTGATGGATGATGAATCTCCTTCAACCACATATAGAGAGAGAATTCAAATAAACTTCTCCCAAATCACATGCTTTCCACAATGATGCATGGTGACACTAATATGTGCACAACCCCTCCACAACATACACAGAAACTCCTCTAATTCACATGATGGTGGACCAAGCATCACAGACCCCCCCCCACCCCCTGGGGTACACAGATCTCTAGGTGGGGTTCTATCATCAAATGTAATATTAATTTGACCAGTGCCACATTTGTTAGTGGGGATGTCCTAGTGAAATACAATTGTCAGGAAATCTTCTCTCTTAAACAGGTGAAAAGAGAACATGTAAATTCCCATGTCCCAGATTTTTAGTTTCTCAAAGAATGAAATTCTTCATTCAGATTCATGCGAATTCTCATGTGGTGTTCATTCGCACAACAGTCTGTTCACGACAGAGGGTTCCAACTTGTGTATTACACAGAATCCAGTGGTTCACCCTGTGATGTGAAAAAGAATTGCGCAATAGCAGATTGTGACTTATTTCCCCACTTGAATCAGCTGATTGTTTGATCTGATGTGTTGGGCAACAAACAGAAAGAACAAGGAGTCAGGTTACTGTTACATGCCGATGTACTTTCAGTCTTACACTGCTTGAAGCAGGTGTATTGAAAGTGTATGTTTTGCACTGATGTTGCATTAGGTAGGTTCTGGCAGTTCATGTTGCACAATAGTGATACATGTATGTCTCATTTCCATGAATGTCTCAACAGAAATGTTGTATGAGGTCAGGTTTTGCATCTTCCTTGTATGTTCTACACTGATGTTGCATTAGGTAGGTTCTGGCAGTCCATTTGCACAATAGTGATACATGTATGTCTCATTTCCATGAATGTCTCAACAGAAATGTTGTATGAGGTCAGGTTTTGCATCTTCCTTGTATGTTCTACACTGAATGTTGCATTAGGTAGGTTCTGGCAGTTCATGTTGCACATAGTGATACATGTATGTCTCATTTCCATGAATGTCTCAACAGAAATGTTGTATGAGGTCAGGTTTTGCATCTTCCTTGTATGTTCTACACTGAATGTTGCATTAGGTAGGTTCGGGCAGTTAATTTGCACAATAGTGACACCTCCATGTCTCCATTTCATTATTCTTAGAGAAAATTGTGTGAAGTTTAAATTTCCTGAATGTACTAAGTACACTGCATGAGGTCATGTTTTGCATCTTTCTTGTATACTGGTCCCCCATAGTAACAGACACCCAATAGAATTTGTCAGTTTTTTCTAAGGTTTCTGAATAGCAACACTTACAGGAAATGCACCCGAATGGTACATCCCATCCTAGAACCAGCCTGAATGCACTGAAAACAGGCTATGTTTCATCTCAAGTTCAGGCCACGCCCGGACAGTGGAGTATCCAGGGAGGCAGCTAAGCCTAGCCTAATTTATAGTTGGGACTATGCAGGAATACTATATGTTCTGCACTGATTTTGTTTTAGGCAGTTCTGGCAGTTCTGTAGCGAGGTCCACAACACAGTAAACATAGTGTGCAATGTCTCAATTTTCACGAACATCTCAACAGGGAGTTATGTGATGTGCACATTCCCAGAATATAACAGAGGTCAAGTGTTGCATATTCCTTACGCCCTAAAGGGATCCAGTATTATCTGTAAAGCCAGGAAAACATCATACAGCAACATTAGGCCATATTTGGGGAGGGGGGAGGGCTTATTATTATGTGGCTATCTAAACAGAGCCCTGCCATTGACTGGCACGAAGAAAAGAAGAAAACCGGGAATAACAAATAATAATTGTTGTTTCGTCCGAGAATTCATCATTTGCACCACATTAATATGAAATAAGCCAGTTCACAGTTCTAAGTTGCTATGCTTCACTACAAAATAGCTCGGGGGAATGGACGAGATTTGGACGTATTCCCCCCATATCAAAATCGTTACAGCTCATTTTTAAACTGTCACCATTATTTGAAACGCAACCATTCATTCATGTTTTCGATGTTATTGTTGGTAAGTATGGCGGGGGAAAATCTGTAAAGTTTTGTGATGGCAGGGTTTTCAATTTTGGCAGGGGAGTTTCGAAAGTGTTTCTCACACTGTCGTTTCAACGTCAAACTGCGTAGCCCCCTATGACCTTTGACACATTATCAATTTCATCTTATTAACTGTAATTCCGAAACTGGCTTATGTCCTGGTCATGGTCAAAAGGTTTCAAGATTTTTTTTTTTTTTTTTTTTTTTTGGGGGGGGGGGGAGATGAAGCCCCAGGAACTGCCTCCGACCACACTGTAATATTCTGCTGTTACCAGTTACCTTGCATGTATGTTTTAGGCTTGCCCAGAATAGTTCTTCCCATTTGTTTATTGCTACTGGGCTCTAGTTTGGAATATTCTTCACTCATGTGTGCGCATTACTGCAGTACCAGTTCATGAATCGCTGCCTTGCTGTTTTGCTATGATCAGTGGTCGTTTTATTTTGCCTAGTAGGTTCCAACCAACCTGATCTTAGAGGTCAAAAGAGAGCAAATTGCCAGTTAGCAAAATGAAACAGCAAAATTTGAAGCATATGTAGAGGTGTTTATATTTTGCTGGCCCCTAAGTGTGACACTATGAAATGGCACTAAAGTATCAGGGACCGATTTAATAAGAGCGTTTCCAACAGGCTGCGTAGTAATGTGTCAAGTCAATAATGTCCTAACACAAATCTGGCATTGGGTCGTATTCAGTGCCTTCCAACTGGGAATAAAAGAGTGCCAATGGCTAAACCAGAGAGAAGGTAATGTCAGTGTTATGACGCACCACCTATAGCCTAGAAGTATTGTGAGAACCAGTTCTTGTAAGTGTACAATGTACATTGACACACACATCCATTACTTATGAAACACCATAGAAACAATTTTTTTTCCCATTAATTTTCAAGACTAAGTGACATACCCCTAAGTCAGCTTGGTTACTGACCACTCAAGAAATTGATGCACATGTAATCAACTTTTGATTTGTTTGACAATGACATCAATAGACTGACAACGCCCAGTGCATAATTGTGCATGAAAGTGCATAATTGAGGTTCAAATCCCTATATGGATTTAAATCCTCCTCCTTATCGAGGAAGCCTCATTGAGTCATCCACAAGAAAAGAAGATGATCAAGTTAGTGATATGTCAATACTCACCTCAATTTTGGACATGTTGCGACATGGTGGAACCTTGTGAGGAAGACAGAAGCTAACTTCAACCCAGTTATTGATGACTATGTGACAGGTACCACTCTTTGAAAGTCTGAGAGGACATGAAATGCAGCAAACTTAAAGTTTCACGTTGATGCGGAGTGATTACTTGCTCAAACAGGTTTAACATTTATCTTTGAAGCATTTTGGCGTCATTTTGTACTTGCACAAATTACCTTCCACAGGAACCCCCTCCCCAATTGCCAAATGCTTGGGGATGATTGAAAAGTCTGATATGCTCTCTTCCTGTCATAATGCAACAAAACCAAGCAGGTACTCAAAGATTTGAAGTGACAGAAAGTGCTATTGGATGTTGAGTTTGACCTCAGATGACCTTGAAATTGACTCAGGACAAAAAGAAAGTACGTACTCTGTGACTAACCTACAGATGTATTGAGGACCCTCAACAAGGATTTTAGACTCTGGCTTTGGTTGACCCCAGAGCCTAACCCTCACAAAACAAAAGGTGTCATGTACCTGTATATGTCCAACTTACATAGCAAGAACCCTCTACACTTTTGCATTGAAAAGTATTTTAGCCTCCGTTGACTTTAGAGATTTATCATGGTCTAAACCAGTGGTTCCCACCTGTGGTACGCGTACCACCAGTGGTACATTTGGACTTTCATGGTGGTATGCGGGGTGGTACACAGTGTGCTCCATTTTTCTTTTGCATTCTATTTATTCTCCCCATGCATCCCTCTAGCGGCTGTGCGCTGACTGCTATTGTTTTATGACATTGTGCAATTATTAATCGAAACAAATCCGGAGCTCTTGGGATAAATACAAAGGAGTGGCTACAATCATCCCATGAATGGGAGCTGGACATTTAAAATCAACGCCAGTAATTTACTTAATTTTTAACATTTCTACACATAAAATCAGCAATATTAATTAGCGAAAATGACAGATCTCGCACGAGAAACTCGACTTCGAATGATGCTAAATTGCCAACAGATTGCGGATGAGGGTACTTAATTATTCAAAAAAGGACAAAGAGGAAAGAACTCCCTCACAGTGGACCCCGTCCCCTGTACACGTCCACAATCTGGCGATGCTTGTCGGCAAGGGGTGCCATCAAGAAATCCCTTTCATCGACTGGAGCTGGAAAAATATTTTTTCTGATAAAATGTTTCTGATCATACGAAATTTCAGAACAAGAAATGCCAATTTAGAGATAGTTTCAAAGCAGAAAAAAAACGTTCCTAGATGCAACTCTCCTGGCAATCTGGAGGCCCAAAAAAAATTTTGGACGCTCCACCCACCTATGTGGCGATCCGCTTAGGTAGTAAAATACAGTGGTACTCAGTCGCCCCACGAAAATGGTAAAAGGCACCCCAGTTGGAAAAGGTTGGGAAACCCGGTCTAAAAACAGTTCCACGTTCCCGCCTTTCGGAAAAGAAAGCACTGGATTGTGCACTGTCACATGGCTGGAGGAGTTTTGGCAATTATGGCCCTCCACAGACCATAGGACACCGGAGTCAGCAAGAGACATGATTCAACCCAGCCCAGTCATCAGCGATCCTCCAAGACCCCACTTCCTTCCGAGAAATTTCACAGAACATACCTGAACCTGTCACAAGACAAATTGGAGAGGGGGGAATTTCCATTGATATACCCTCCTCCAGCTCTCTCGGCAGGACTGTAATTCAGTTACGTTCCATGTTTTATGGAAACGGTGGCCCTGACAAAGATGATGAATAGGGGCCCAACAACGATTGACACAGCCATCCCTACCCTTCAAACACTCAGCCAGTCCTTTAACAAAGCTTCTTTTGCCCCATCGTAAGCTTGAAAGGGCTGAACTCTTCCACAGTCTGTGGAGAAAAAAACAGGAGAGTACCACACCAAAATCATGCGTAGTGGTTCACAAATTACGACAAGCCAGGGGGAAAAACTTCTTGTGATTTAATGGGGTAAAATGAACTTCCGACACGGGGGAAGGGGAGGATTGGGGCATAACTATAACATGGCAGTATGAACTACTCATCCTTATCAAATACTGTAGCTGCATCGCCTCCCTCTCCTCTTGCTCAAAGGCCACATTTACAGTTAGTTAGCTATAATTCAATGCTTAAATTTTGTACGTTAATATTGAAATCCATATATCTCGTACTTCTAAAACAAAACAACCCTTCTTTTCGATGTCACCTGACGACTACAGGATTCCCGAAGATTACCCCGATCAAAGGAACCCAGTTCACGCTCCAACTGTCCAGTATGGCATTGTGGCAGCAGCAAACACATTGCTGGTTGAACTGAACTCTCTCACAGGCCCCTTTTCGGCCTCCGAGTTTAGTTGAGGGCAGCGGAGATTAATGGCCTTTGCTCCAAAGCAGAATGGAAAAGCTGGTCAACCCTCTTGGGGATTTGGACTCACATCACAGTCTGGTGAGCTCTATATCTAAACTATTAGCTGTCTGACACCATTCTGGCTTTTTAAGCCACTGTAGAGGCACCCATTCCAATGGTTTGTTTCTGGTAATCCATGCTAATGTGGAACACAATGTGCAATAGCAATAGGTCCTCCCCCACCACCCTCCATTTCTAGAGATTCTAGATACAAGACATGAAATTATTTAGCCTCTCTCCCTTTTAAGAGTAATGTTCGTTATTTTTCCTGGACAATTTTAAGTTCCTGCTTCAGTTTGATTAAAAAAAAGTAGAGTAATTAAACCCATTGCTCGTTATTGCAAGACCAGAAAAGCCAAAAGGCTTAGTGATTCCTTGACTGATCCTGACTTGATCAAGCTAATCGTGTCAAGATTAACAATAGGAATCATTGTAGTACCATATGGGGAACTCACATCCCATGCAGATGAAGGGCTTGTACAAGCTATAGTTTCAGCCAAAATATCAGTTTTTCACAATCTCCCATTCTTGCCAAACTGGCTTCAGTCACACCCAAACGCTATTGTTTTCGTTTTTCCCATAAGTACGTTGCATACAAATTTCACACCTGTCGGATCAGGCATTCTGGATTCTGTTAAAAAGATTTTTCAGACTTAACCTCTTTTGACCTCAGATGACCTTTACAAGACCCAGAGCTATGGGGATATGTCAGTGCTTGGGGAAAATATTTCCACATTTAGTAGCCCTTCTGCTCCCAAGTTGGGCTGAATCTGGCAGCCCCGAAAGGGCCAACTGGGTGTCCATAATTTACCGGTGTTTAAAATGTTACTTTTATGCAAATACTAACGCTCCAATGAAAACAATGTGCAATATATGAAATGAATCAGAACTGAAACTTCACAAAAACTTTGCTGTTGTTTCATCTCCTCTTTCTTTCTTAAATTCAACCAGTCCCAGTCTTTGAGCTACTGAGGCTGAACGGTCTTTTCCTTTTTTTCTCCATGGTTCTCCTTCGATAGTGGGCCGTTCCGTTTTAAACTCTGAACTGAACTCTCGATCATTCCCTTGAGACCCACTCTCATCATTGCACTTTGCGATCTCTGGGCCCTGCCTCTGCTGGGGCCAATTCCACCAATTTGATCTCCTCGGATCCTTCCCCATCATCTCCGCCATACGTTCCTGCCTCGCGAGAAAAACTCCAGCAAACTCATTTTCAAAAATATTGGCGTAAAGGACAGTTATGATAACCCTGTGCTGTTTCTCCAGTACGGCTTAGTACACACACTCAACAGAAAAGTGGGGGGGTATAAACCGCCAGACGTATATATCCCCGCATCTCTATTGCAAGAAATTGGTGAGCAGGAAACCGGACAATATTCGTGCAAAGAAGCCAAGATATAGACTGTTTGGTGAAGCGGGACAACGTGTACAAGTAAAGGGGTCATCCACATGACCACCCGACAGAGATGAAATTCAGGTCAGAGGTCACACCATCAGGTAAACAATTATATCACAATGGTGACCCATCAGCCTCGCAGATATCCAATTTCCGATTATAGCCAAAAAACAGGTTTTTTCACCCCTAAGGGACCTCGAATGACCTTTAATGATGTGACAGTTCTAACGAGAATGTTAATCTCCATGTGATATATGCCACTCCCAGGAGCATTGTGCATTATGATGAAACACACCCATGCTATTGCCGAAAAAGTACTAAAATCAGTTTTTGAACCCTAAGTTTCATTGACATGGACTTCATGGACATGCGGTATTATGAAAATTGTTTACACTCAATGTGATGCATCCACTCATCCTAGAACTATTACTTCCAATGAAATGTCAATGGTATTGCGAAAAAGGTATGAAGTTGAACTTTGACCCCTTTGTAATACCAAGTAAAGTGTCGATCGAAGCGGGGGGAGTTGTTTCCCTCCATAAAGCACACAAAGCCTATATGACATATCTAAAAATAACCAGTTTCTATTTTTTTTTGCCCGTAACTCTTAAATAAGCACCATTTATTCAAGATAGAATTGTAACCACTGGCCACCCGAAAGAGGTTAAATTCAGGTCTGAGGTCACACAATGCAGGTCAACAATTATATCACAATGGTGAACCATCCAGCCTTCGCAGATATCAATCTCCGATTATAGGCCAAAAAACGTTTTTGACCCCTAAGTGACCTCGAATATGAGCCTTCAATGATAGACAGTTTTTATGAGGATGGGGTACTTTCAAGGGAATACATCAATCTAGGAGGGCATTTTGCATCTGATGAACACACCCAGTGCTAGTGTGAAAAAGTACTAAAATCAGTTTTTACCCCTAAGTTAACTTTAATGACTTCAAGCATGCGCGGTTTGTATGAGGAATTGTTCCACTCCATGTGATGCATCCACTCCTAGACGCATATTGCATCCAATGAACATGTCCAATGTTATTGCAAAAAAAGAGTTAAACTTCATAATTTTGACTGATCAGGACAAACTAATATGCAAATTAGTCCCACAAATTTACCCTCAGTGATATTAATGCTATTGAATAAATTTATCAGGATGGTAGTAGTCCAATTCACAAAGATTCGTCAAATCCCTACAAAAGGTGAGGAAAATAATTGCATTAATTATTCTAATTATGTAACGAATATAAATTTAAAAAACACATAATGACCTTTATGATGTCAATGCAATTGAAATACAATTTATCGGGATCTGTTAGAAGGTCCTACTCACCAAGTTCCGTGAATACCACAAAGGTTATAAATTTGACTAATTGCTGATTGGGCCAACTATTATGCAACTTAGTATGCAGACTGACATCCAGTGACCTAGGCCACATTAGGAAATTAATCGGCCACTGATAATTGCCTTATTAACCAAGTTTTCATGAAAATCAAGGAAGTTGAAATATCACATATACATTATGCTCATGATTAGGCTACTGGCCAAATAAATTCAAACTTGACCTCAGATGACCTGGAAAGTGTCGCCAGGTTTTAGGCTCCAACAAACTACCCACAACCACACGTTTGTGTAGATCAAACTTCCGAAAAACCTGCAAAATAGAGGGCCCAGCAAATATACGATGGTCGCCATTTTCGGCATTTTCGAAGATTTTACTCATACGGACTTGTGTACCAAGGTTTTGGGCAATCGGATAAACTGTTAAAGAATGAGAACGCTAACGCCCAAAGTTTCCGGCGGCAGCGGCGGCGGGGGGAGAGACGGCAGGCACAAGGCCAACACCATAATATCCCGGAACACGTACAGTGTTGCGGGGTGGATATAATTGACAGAACAAAAGCCCACGAGGGCCCACCCACACGTGCAGAAGTGAACAGTTTATCAAATTACGATTATGCATGACAGACATACACACAAAGGTTTGGCCTGACTGGTCGTAATCTAGGATTGGCTAAAGGTTTCATTCTCACACCATGATTCTGTTCAGGTGCGGGGGCACAGACTACTGCCACGTAGCTGGAATGAGGCTGCGGGAATTTTGGTTTATTTTTTCTAATTTCTGTCAATCCGATATGAGGCAATTTGGTATGAAACAACTAACAAACGTATATGATAGGAAGGCCAGACACAAATGTTTCTCGCAATTTTATGTGCATTCCCTTTATGGAGTATTTTTTCGACTGGTCACAATGCATTGGGTTCCGTGCGCCGCGAAGAGGTGCCGTTGAATGGCCATTATATGACGCGGCGATAGTGTTTGTATAGACGAATCGCGCTATGTTGAGCTGATTCATTGATAATATTTGAACTTTTTGATGCGTCAATTCAATTAGTGGAGGAAAGAAAAATGTAAAATATCTGACACTTGGATGCAATTTGGGTGACAGGGAATTCGGAAGTGGATTGTTGATTGTGCTGTATGATTATGTGTGGTTGTTGGCTATAGAATAGGGCTACGTAATACTGTAATTATTAACTTATACAGATACAGATGACAGTAGCCGACTGGGCATTTCCGCAACTGAAATCCAGTAGCCCCGAGGGCACGAAGAAGAAGCCTCAGGCTACCGGCGCATAGGATTTTTGAGCACTACTGAGGTCATTGTACTCATCATGGAGAACCAATATACAAATATGACCTGGCCATCCAAGTGGGGGGGGCGAGTTTTCAGTAAACAAGTGAAAATTTGTCAAATTATCAATTTTTAAATTTAGGGAATTTTCCCCCCAAATCTGAATACCGATTGACACCAAAAACGAACAATAGGGTCTTATCATCATAAGAAAGCTGCATACCGAAGTTTCAACGACTCGGGACCAGACATTTCTGGATTCTCAGGTATTTAAGAATTTTCAGACTTTGACCTCTGCTTGACTGCCCCAAACCAATAGGGATCAGGTGAATGAAGTCTCAACTGATTAAACTGATCAATGAAATTCTTTACTGAGTGTGAATGAGGAATTTGTACAGCAAATTTTCCAGAACAGTTGAAACTTTTGAGTTTCTTTTAACAACTTTGTTGGCCGGGGTAAGTGACAGATTTACTTGGCTAGACCTCCTTACAGTAGTGACAGATTGGCAGGTGTGTAACTTGAAGAAATGTATTTGGTCTAGTATGGACCTGGTTCAATTTGTTTCCAGAAGACTGGTGAAGTCTATACAGGATTTTTTCTTACAGATGCGTTTGCAGTTGAAGTGCTTTGTTTGATGCTATGCAATGATAAAGTTCTCATTCCTCAGTAAGCATACATTTCAGCTGGTTTGTTCTGCTTGGTCCTAGAAATGATCCAAGGAAGTTTTGAGTGATAGCAGGGTGGTCAGTTTGTTACAGGTACAACCGCTGCCACATTGTTCAAATTACGTCTCTCAGGAAGGGACGTGAAAAATTCCTAGCAATACCTTGAAATCATTGTCCATTGCCAGGAGGTTCCTCAAGGGGGGGGGCCTGATAGACTCGATGGGAATTGCCTACCATTCCTCAAGGAAGATTGAATGTAGCGTACCATTACAACGAACACTGCAGCAATGTTTGCACGGTTAAACTAAACAATTGCCAAGCCAAGAATCTTCTGGATGTGAAGCAGCATTCACACTTATCCAGTAACAGCAGCGGCACAAATTGCCCACACTTTAGTACGCATAGTATTTTTTGCTTCGCTGTTTACTTGTCTTCACGGTTAAGTGTGAAACATAGATGTACACACATCCCCTTATACCAGGACTACTTTCTAAAGTACAACCAAGCTTCACTTGGACCAACTTCAGGAATAGCAGCGACCTCATCCATGGCATTAGTATGGACCACCACCGCCTGTCGTGCATGTAGCCACATCGCCTCTCTCATGCTCAGAGCCACAGCGATACGCTGTGGCTCAGTCCTGGTAGCAACAGATCAGGGAAGGATGGGAATCAGCTGCCAACATCAAATAAATGAAACTAATATTAATCATTAGATGGATTTTTACACTCAATTTATTCCTCTTGATTAGTCATGTTTTTTGTGCCATCCCACCAAAAGGAAAAAAAATCTCTCTGATCATTGAGTGTCAAATCCAATAATGGGATATACGATTGTCCGGCTTCTCTGAACTCTGCCGATCGGGTTTATAGGCATATCCACAAGACTGTTGGGTTATGAGCAGTTCTTTGAAAATGGGAAAAGTTGTTTCAAATTAGCTAACAAACTAGTTGTAAGTATGAGAAATAATCAGTGCATTTCCGCCAGATAGTTGGAGTGGAATATAGAAAGGATTACTATACTGCAATCATCCATGTTTGTTAGAATGTCACTCACTTAGCTTGGGAGAAGGGATGGGTTAAGGTAACATTCCCTAACCTTTTGTGCAAAAAACAAGACAATCTGATGAACAACACTTCAAACTGTAGACTGGGATTATCAATGATCACCCATCAGTAGCGGTATATCTTACCCGAGGGACAAAGACCACATTGAACGATCCATAGTTTGGTTGCACCCCAATCGAAGATTGAAACCTCTTCCCTCGGTTAGTGATTTTTGCTTTGTCGAAAAACAGAGCCTGATAATACGGTACATGGTAGCTCATACTAATATTTGATATAATTAGCTTTTCATTTTGAAAAATGGAACAATTCTGAATGTGAAGTCTGCCACCATAGGACTGCCACCAAGCTGGACACCCCTGGGCTGGAAGATTATTTCAAATTGGGAGGAGATAGGCTAGACTAAATGCTAAAGTAGTTGGAAGAAAAGGAAGGTACATAGAATATACATCATAAGTTTTTCACTCATATAAAATGAATGGAATCGAACTAGTCCATTATTACGATCAATGGAGTATCTGTGAGAAGTCGTAATTATGCATAACACCAAGTCTTTTTATCTTCTTTTCCTTCCTTCTTGCTGGGAGACCCAGGGGAACCAATTGCACCTACGTTAAAATAACGTAATATAGTTCCATTTTCTCATAGTGACATTCCTCTTTCCATCTCCTCATATTAATAACTTCTGAAACTCTCTGTTCGTCATTCCCCTCAATTGCTCACCCAGGAAGCTGGGCCAGGGCCTTGAAAATATGACTCTATAACTATGCAGATTGTACATTCTCTGTCGTGGGCTAGGTATCCAGCTCTATAGAATGAGCTCCTAAATGCACGTTCCGAATCTCTCCCCTCCATTGCGTTTCTAAGAAAGCAGCTTGCAATTACTTCCATTCCATAGTTGATTGCTTTCAATTTGCATTCTCTAGTCCTTTGGATGGTTCCATGAAAACACTTTGACACCGTGTCTTTGAGGAATGTGCGCTCTAAGTAAAAAATGTTTATGATTATAATTCATTATTATCAGAAACACTGCTCAAAACTGATTTTTCAACATTCTGTTAACCTTGTTAGACAGGGATTTATTGGCTCAGGGTTAGCATGGTATTGGTAATCCTACTATTAAATGACATAAGAAGTTTTCTTCGGTAGTCTCTGAGTAAGGCACTCCGTCTCTACTGCTTCACACCACTAGACAATATTGGGGTCCTAATGTATATGAGAACCCAACTCCAGCAACCAACTACAGGATTATTGGAGTGCAAGTCTGGTTCCATGATCCGGGTAATTTTTTTAGCACTTCGTGAGGTTGACATCTATTAAAATATTTGATTAAATTACTGTCACCGGCTATGAAACGTCACAGTCCCTATTTTTCATGGTTTATGCCATGAGTAAGTAATACACCTACCCATCTATGGTTGACATCTTGTTACTAGCGTGGGGAAGCCAACATTTGACATCAATCCACGGTGAGCTCAACGGGTAGCTTACACAAACTGTGTTTGGGAGTCAGAAGTGGCAAGTATCTGGTTGAAAAGCTGAAAAATGGAGTAGATTTTTGTTCTCCAGAGAACTAGTAGGATTTGGAAATGTTGTTTGGGCTTCAATTGCAAATAGCTATGGTGTGTTATGTAAAGGAAGGAATAGGTAACCGTTTCATGAGGAGAGTTCACTTTGGGCCTTGAGCATTTTTTTTTTTCAAAAAAACACGCTCAATGAATGTTATATTTGCTGAAATATTTACAACTTATTTGGCATCTATATATACAGTTAGAGTAAGTTGTTAAGTGTTAGGTGAAGTGGTTGAAAATATGGGGAGGAAAAGAAAAAGCTGTAGCATGAGAGATGTAAATGTTTGAATAAGAACTCTTAAGAACAGTACCATGAAAAGGTACAATTGTTACACATGACGACTTCAGGCCCATACCAGGAGGTTCCTTAGGTGTTGCAAACCGATTTCTGTACAAGCTGATATGTTCGATGGCGAAAAATCGAAAAGAATTATAAAATGTGACAAAAAAATTGGTTTCCAGAAACTCACTCCCTCATCCAGTGCAAATGCCGTCTGTTATGATATACTTGCCAAGCAAACGGACGGTTAACTGCCACCCCATGGTTAATTAGAAACATCTATGTTTGGGTTAATAGTAGGCAGGCAGGGGTAAAATAGGAGATTACATGTAGCTGCGCTGTTCTTAGGGAAATAAGAGACTGAAAATTCATGAAAATATGACCAAAATGGGTGGGGAAAAATGGACTAGTTGACTAGGGAAAAGGGACTGCCAGAATTCATGCCAGAATAAGCAGCCTTTTTTTTTTTGGGGGCTGTTGGGGGGGGGAAAGGAGTGGCTCCCCATTTTACATCAAACGAGCTATGCAAAAGCTCCACAGTGCAGGGGTAATAGGCTTGGTCCCATATGTCTATGTGTGAACAACATGAACATGGCTCCAGGTGCGAACTTAACTTCAACAGTTGGCCTCAGACTAAGAGCGCAGGGTCCATTATTTGCCATTACATATCGGGCCATAGCAACATGGTGAAGAAAACATGCCTCTTGGGGGGGGCAGAGATGAAGAGAAATCATGAGATAATTTCCAAGAATATGAATTCCCAGGGCTAAGAAACTGAAGAGGCAGTCTCAATAATTCTCATCACAAGGAAAGGACGATAGTCAGGAATTTGAAGCAGGGGAAAGACTCAAAGACAGAAAGCCCTGTAGGCTGGAAGGTGAAAGCAACCCAGTAGTAAACGAAAGAACTGTGAGCCGTAACCCCCCACCCCAAGCACGGTCATACTTCTGTGCGATTTCTGGTTTTGGTGTGCTATAATAGCGACTCATTCTACTAGACAGCTCATGCCATGCCCAATTGAGCACACATGGAATTTTGGCAAGATCTATTATTTTATGTTACCAGAATAGAGGCCCACTTTTCAAATCTGGTCGAACACTAATGGTACACTGACAAACTACTTTTGGTAGGGAATAAATGCCTTTGGGGCCATTTGCCAAGCACAACACCTGTAGTTTTTCCACGCTTTGGCAGGATGTCAGAATCTGCTCCGGGGAACGTATCTTAGCTGTGTACCGTCCAGACCGTGGCCAGGTTTTCCTCGCTTCCCACATACGCAACCTTTGCAGCCCGCACGCCGCCCCATATCTGGCCCTCTTCACGAAAAGTTTACGATTTTACTATACTCGCGTGGCACGTACCCTACCCCACACGCAGGTGGTTGTGCACATGTCCTCTTAATTCCACACATTATTCTCCTCTTCCTCCTCCGATGGGATTCCAAACACTTCTATCGACCATGATAACCACGGATGCAATATCATGTCTCCAAGCAAACTTTTGTGGGATCTGTAGTAAAAGAGATCACTAAACGTATGTGCTAGTTCCGCAAGACTACCATCTAATAAAGGTGCATGTTTTCCAAGATTGCCTTCGAGCATGCATGTCTATTAGAATGAATACGGTCAACAGATTACATCAACAACTACCTGAAAATGACAAAATTTCCAAAGTGACTAAGAATATGCAGGGAATGCAAATAATTCGTGATTGAGACAGACTGATGTTTAGTGTGTTTGTAATTGCACAAATGGCACCAACGCTACAAAAAATTTTCCAAGGGACTACATATTATAACATGTAGCACAACTAACATAGGGCCCATGCGCGAAAACAAACACAGTAGTAATCGTCTCGTTCATTATCAGGCCCATAAATTATTAGAACCCTCTTATGCGTTGCTCGGCTCGCACTAGGTCAAGGAACTTGGTTTCATAATCCTAAGTGGGACATTTTAACCAAAGGGGGGACGTTTTTTGACTTGCATTCTACCATACAAATCAACCGGGTAGTTTGAGTTCCAACCAGGGCACGTTTTGGTACAGTACCTCCCATACCAATCGAGTGGTAAAAAGTGGGAATTACAAATGACAGCTGCAATAAATAATGCATCCCTAATAATAATATAATAATAATTAATATATACAATATTTATAAAGTGGACTTCCCAGAAAGCTTGCGAGCACTGTACAAGTAAAATTAATTGCGAAGCTGGCCCTGTACTGTAACTGGGTGCCGGTAGGGACCCGTACCAGGCCGAAAAGATATTAAATTACTGGAAGATATTCAAAGACGGTAAACAAACTAGTACCCAGGTATCAGACATCACAGCTTGAAGAGAGGTACAAGCATCAAATTAACGACCCCTTAGAAAAGCGGCATGCCACCTCAAGACCTCATAAACTATGTATAATAAATTCATGAGCAACACAAGTTGACAATATTGGCGTCGAAATGCAACTTTGTGGGGGAGGGAAACAAGTACGGAGGCCAAAGCAGGAGGGAATCCGACAACGGCAGTAAGATTTAGAAGTCCGGAAACATACTTACTTCAAGCGTATTTGGAAAACTTGGAATGAGCTGCCAAAGGGGTGAAGTATTAGTCCCTGCACCCACCCTCAACAATATTCAAAGAGCCGTCTAGAGAGCAGCAGGATCTTCACGGGTTGAAAAACCTACTATCCTGAGGCCATCCTGCAGAGGATGCCATCAGGTAAAAATTACAGGTAAAATCAGGGTAAAACTCTACCCAAAGCCTGGCAATGTGCCTCGGCCTAGGCTAATCCCTACCACTAATCTCATAAAATCCAGGTACACATGGGTATTCATATGCAATCATGATCATGGCCCATATGCGACCAAAGTTCAATGACCAAATTAGCACGTCGCAAGTCTAGTAGTAGTACTGTACGTAGAGCCTAAGCACCCTGCCATAGGTCTAGTTATCGTTATAACATTCGGCCCAGGTCGGCTTAGGTTTGGTACGTTAGGCTCGAGCTATAATTTTCGAGACAAATTCTATTAAGATTTCTGGTTTTATGATTACCATCTGGTGAAAAATCATTACTCGTATCCATCCATAGGGATACTGAAAAGCAGTAGTTCCCCTTTGGAGCCAGATGAGACTAACACAATACCAATTGGGGGCCATTTTTTGCCATCATCTTCGAAATGCTGAGTGAAGCCGGCGCAGGTAACCTCATGCATATTTGTATGCAGACTAGACAGGAACTACACGCGCGCAGCGCGCGCCTCCAGATCACTGGACGGGGAATCGGGCACCTTACAACTAAAAATAATCTGTATCTATATGCAGCCTTGATAGTGTGCTTGTGTGCGTACTGCGTGTGCGTGTGTGTTGCGTGTGTATATGTAATGGCATAGCTTGTTAAACACGGATACGCGACCCACTGAATGATTAGCTCATACTTGGTAATGGGTGCCCATGTATTTCATTAATCAACATCTTGTTAATGCCCGAGGAACCATATCTTGGGGGGGGGGGGGGGATTCGAGTGTGACATTTAAAACACAAGCATTATTTTTCAGGACAGTGAAATTCGTTCCAAAAGTTCGCACAGTTTCATGGTAGGCCTACATTCAAAGCATAGACATTGAGTAGCATACTGAGAAGTATATTCTTAATATAGTGACCAGGACGCGCCTAGCTAACGGGACGGGATCAGGGGAACTACAACTAAAAATAATCTTTATCTATATGAGCTATGATAGTGGGTTGTGTGCGTACGTGATGTGCGTGTGTTTGCGTGTGTATATGTAATGGCAAAGCTTGTTAATACGATAACGCGACCCACCTGAATGTTTAAGCTCATACTTGGGATATGGGTTCCCATTTATTCATCAAATCACATTCTTGTTTAATAGCCCGAGGAACCATATATTGGGGGGGGGGGGGGATTCGGTTGACATAAAACCACAAGCATTATTTTTTCATGCAGTGAAATTCGTTCCAAAAGTTAGCACAGTTCATTTTAGGCCTACCTTCAAAGCATAGACAATGTAGCATACTGAGAAGTCTATTCTTAATAGTGACCAGGCTTGTGATTTTTGATGATGAGCATTGATTGATAAAGCGGATCACGTGTAACATTTGGTTTCTCACATGTTACACGTGAAATCCCTCTAATACTAGATCCTACTATATCTCAGCAATGAGCATAGGCGGCGCAAGCGGGGGTCGGGGACGCGTCCCCCCCCCCCCAAAAAAAAAACAAATCAGAGTGGGGGGGTTCGTCCCCCTTAAAATTTTGACCAAATGAAATTTGAAAATTAACACCAAAATCGACAATTAAACTATCGATTATCGATCTGACGGAACATGATGAATATAGACAATGATTATAGTAGCCCTCAATAAATGTGAAACTAGACTGTATCCTTATCTGAGTTCAACAAATGTTGCCGTATTGAACCCGTTGCCGCCTGGTATGCGATATTAGAGTTGTACGAATGTTGTAATCGGAATGGGAAATACTTACCTCCGCGTAGAGAAATGTTGAAAAAAACTTAGAACAGACGGAACACGGTCAGCATTTTGGCAAATACAAGTGATAACCGCCTGACTGTAATGCTGGTCTCTTTCGACTAGGCCTACATAGATTATTGCAAGTGGACAATAAGGCACCGCGGCTGTGATCACCGGTAACAAGGCCACGATAATCGGCAATAAAAGTGGAACATTTGAGGAAAAAATAGTCCTTAGAAAGAAACATAGAAAAGTTGATGCTTGCATTTTTGTTCCGCTTTATGATGACATTGAAGAAATACCCCAAAGAAAAACCCCATGGTCTGTGAATTGAATGGCGTTACATTACCTTTCTTTGCAGTAAAGGGCTTAGTGTTACGTACGTTTCAAATAAAAAAGACACAAAAACAGCATGATTTATGTATCGAAACGGTATACTGTGAAATCGCTAAAATTTGCTTACAGATATGTGCGATACACACTAAAATATTTTCAAAAAAGTGATTCCATTGTTTGTTACCACCAATCATAACCAAGTGGAAAAAAGGTTTACATACGTTTCAAAGACATCACTTTTGGTGTCGTGAAAACACATAATAATTTTTATTGGACAACTATTTGTAAAAGCGACGAAACCAAAGTGTTAAAAACATGGTAACTTTCCAAGGTTTGGTTCGTCCCACCTACGGAGTAGAGTGACCTAAACCCCTAACAGATTGCAAGTTCGATAAGCAACACGGACCACAGGGGATGGACAAATGGGCGGGAAAGGGGCTGGTACCTGGTGTGAGATCATAATTACTCAGTCTCGATCATGGCACTGGAAATTCACCGCAATGATGAAGAAGATCCCTTTCCCCGGGCTCTCCCAGGATATGCATCGTGATATGCCTTATCATTCTTCATACATCCATTTTATTAATAACTACCATTTTGCAGACACGACCCCAGTTTTATAACTTGGGAGATTAGCTTAACAACGCTCAGGAAGTGTCGTTTCCGGCATCTGGAGGGTTGTAACAACCCAAAAATTTCTGCGCGCTCCGCGCCAACAAAATGGTGCGCTCCGCTTGAGAATTAACAACATATCAATTCATCAAAAGTGTGATCTGCGTCCACCCCCCCCTAAATTTTTTGGCTTCCGCCCGCACTGGCAATGAGAACTGAATCAAGCAAAATGTGCAGTCAGTTTAAGAGATAGCAGTAGCTCAGAATTCAATATGAGAATAAAATCCATGAAACATTACCCCACGCAACAAGACGAAATAGATGTTCCACTAGAGGTGGGTTCTCAAGAAAAATGGTTTACTCGGTGATTTTGTTTGCTCAATAATCCGTAATCTGACAAATATATAGTGAATCAGAAACGGCATGATTGGGGTATTTTGGTAGGCAAGATGGCCTCAGAAAATCTGCTGCTGCGAATATAAAAAAAAAAAAATATTCAGGGAAAAGTCTTTGGTTTCTGTTTCATTACAGTTGGCCTGCATAACCGAATAAAGATAAGCATTATAGTCTAAATGAACAAGAAATATATGAACACTGACAGTTATAGAACCTGCTTGTCTATATTAGGAGCACTAATTAGTAATCGTGTGTAACCAGAGAAACTTTTTTGCAGTTATTTGATGTTGGGTCTCTGGTTAGCCAGTACACGAGTAACGTGTACTGGAGAAAATAATATGTGTTGTTATTGTCTTTGGGATTGAAGAAGCTGCAAACTTTGGGAAATACAGGACTTTTATGATGCTTTTGTGCTATTCCAGGTGTAACTAGTAAAGTACAATCAGGTCTATTTACACGTGTAACAGATAAACCAAAATTTGGTTTTAAATTATCTCTGTTCACACGTGCAGTGGCGTCAACAGACTTGCGAACTGTCGGGGGGGGGGGGGGAGGGGCAAAAAACAAGGGGGAACAGACATTTAGTGGGAGGGAAGAGGAAGACCATCTAAGCGGCCATTGGTTGGCGCGGAGCCAACAAAAAAAAATTTGCGGTTGGGCAAGCACCAGATGGCCGGAAAAAGACCTTTCCCGAGCGTTTTAGGCTGATGTACCAGCTTCAATCTGGGCATTTTGTGATCACAAATTCTGTCATCAGTGGAAATTTTTAACATTTTTTAGACCTCCCCCCCCCGGTCTTATCGGCCTATATGTTTAGCCAGAATGTTAAATATTTTGCTCAACATACAGTCACCAGTGCGCGCGAAGCGCGCAGAATTTTTTCTGTTTTTTCCGCACATTTGGAACAGGATCTCACCAGAAAATTGTGGGCATTTAGCTAATCTTCAGCTCACGACCAACTATGATATGACGTCAGTAAGCAGAACTGGGGGAAACACAGCGTTGAAAATCGAACAGTTAAATGGCCTAAGCTACTGAGTTCCAAACGCGGTAGTCGAGGGAGGCGGAAACGGACCTGAGGCTAAATGGTTCAGTGATAAACATAGAGGTTACCTGTAGTTTTCAAGGTCAACGAGAATTTTGTTGTATAATTTCAGTATTTAACTACATCTATGTTGCGTTAGTGGGGAGGGGCGGGGGAGTGCTCCGGGCACGGGAGGGGGGCTGGCGCGAGGGCCAGTGAGGGCTAGAATTTTCATAGGGTGTGCGGAGATGAGGCAAAGCCACGGGACAAATACACTAACAGTTTTTTTTAATTTGCATCGCATCGAGGCGAATTTGGCACAAGTGCGCCTTCTGGTGGATAATTTCGTTGGTTCTTGCCCAGATCTATTTCAAAATGGTAGGGTAGGTCGAATTACTTTTCGGGAAATCACAAATCTCATTCGGGGGGGGGGGGGGCACACGGGGGGCACACAAGGATTCGGGGAGGGGGGACGTGCCGCCTGCCCCCCCCCCCACCCCCTTGGCGACGCCACTGACACGTGTATATGACATTTTTTCACCCTTTTACATTTTATTCTCAGTTGGGTGAATAAATTGATGTGGTGGTGGAGTGATTGAAGCGTTGCTGTTTCATCCATCGGTGTTTCTCATGACTTCCAAGAGTTGTAATAAACGTTTTCAGTGAGTGGACTTTTCAAAATGTATAAGCGTGAAAAGTTTTGGTTTGATCCTTATAATTTCTTGATTGTAATTTCGTTTTGTGTCTAAATGGCGAACTATGGCAATCAATTCCAGTGGATAGCATGCCATGAATCCACGCAGAAAAAGTACATTGGTATAGGATTAGGTATACAAGGTAGCATGAGCCGGTCACCCCAGCTCAAAATTGGGGGGTGGGGCGCGCCCCCCCCGCGGTAATGGCCCACATTTCCAAAATTGATACCCTGCTCTGCGGAACACTGTTAAACCGCTCACCCCAAGGGAGCTTGTCAAAAAGTGGGAGCAATGTCCCCCCGTCCCCACCTGTTGCCGCCATGCAATGTAGAAATTATTTGATGTAACAAAGCATTTGGCGTTTCGCTTGTTACACTGTAATATTTGCAGATGCACCATATATTAGGCTCAGTGGCGTGACCCACGGGAGGGTACGAAACCCCCCTCCAGGACCCGAAGGATACTAAACGTTAACAAAAAAAAACTGATATTGTGCAGTTCAGTAGAGGTTTTGCAGCTGGTATTTCAGCAAAAATTGCAGCAGCTTTTGTCTAGGGGCCATACAAAATCTTAAAGTTTTCAAAGTTTTTTCAAGCTTTCATTGGTAAACACCCCCCCTGATCATAGGAAATATATCTCCTGGGCGGCTCCCCTTCAGGTTTTTGACCGATTATCCGAAAGTCTTCATTCGAAGATCGCGCTAATCAGAATAATAAGGTTTATTATTTTATTATTATCATTATGATTCTATATTATATTATTATTATTATTATTATTATTATTATTATTATTATTATTATTATTATGATTATTGAGCTCGTAACCTGGAGGGCCACACGCTAAGAATTCAGGAAGGCAAGGAACAGCAAAACGAAGTAGTTGGTCAAGCTAGCTACCTCGGAAGTGCCCACCATCAGGAAGTCAGTTGATCTCAATATGATTGTATTATCATATTATAATCTACTTTCGTTTACTCCTAGGTGTTACAATAATGACAAAAACCTGGTCTTGGTCAACTCACATTGTTAGGTTCGTGTCAACTGGTCGAAAGTGGCCGGTTTTTGTATACTTAGTCGAATGCCCAAAATTGTGCTTCCGGAATTCTTTTAAATACTATATAGAAAGTTTCGATGCAAAGCTTCACTGGTCCTCCGTTTTACCACTGACAGTTTATCCTTAATTCTAGCCCAAGATAGAATAATTCGCAACATTGCTGGTTCTCAATAATTTTCAATTCCAACTAATCTTTTTCGAAATAAAGTATCTAATGAATTTGATCCCTAAAATTCTGATTGATCAGACTGCTATTGATATACATTTCATGCCACTAAAAAATCCTACCTCTGTGCAATCTATTTTGTGTAGACGACAACCCTTTTGATACAAGGATTAATGGTGGCTATGGATGCAGTCACCAGCAAAAACGCAATATCCAAATAGGGCGAATTATCTGGAATAGCTTCTTCAAGTCACTTTAGGAAAACGCTGGTAGTAAATCTATATCTAGCGAAAATCGGAGTAGAAATATAGTGCGGGATTAATGTCAGAAATTTGACTTTTTAGGTGGGAGCCTAGAGTGGTTATTGAAGGGAGGGGTGGTTGGTGGAGGTTTTCTATTCCCCATATTTTTCTTCTTGGGGGAAGGTTTTACCTCTCACATCAGATGTTTCAATATTCTAAACATTCTTTAGACGTCTTTTTATATTTCTAGTTCATGAACACAACTATGAATAAAGTTTACCTGACTCAAATTCATGCCAGCTTGTTCTCTCTTTAGCCGAGTGAAATACTTTTTCACAATCGATAATTGGTGAAAATCCTATTAACATCGTCGTTAGGGTTTGATCCCACTGCATTTCAGTGTGGCATGCGAAATGACCAATAACTATAAAACCGGGTATTGACCGATGACCGAGCCCGAAAATTTTCATCAACTGTGTCGATACCACCGAATTTTTTCGCCCGCTAAACTCGGCTTAATCGATTCGTGATACTACGACTGTTGCGTTATGGCTTCTTCAGATAATTCATGCACGAAACAGTACGTAACTATTTGTTTATTGATAAGGCTGGCTTCCATTGTTGCGTAACGGCGTGTCCGCAAGGGGCGCAGCCACTAAGGGTGTCGGGGAGTCATGACCCCAACTTTTTGGAGATTGCCGCCCATACTAATATTTTTTTCACACACCAATGTTTTTCCCCACACTGCTTCGGACCCCCAAATTGCTCTTGACCCCCCCCCCCCCCCAATTTCAGGCAATGACTGCGCCCATTTGCGTGACCGGGGTCCGGGGTTGGCGTGTGCATGAGATCAATAATTTGCAAAACGACGTTTGTTTCCGAAAGAGGACACCCTATAATTAGTGCTTGCCCGAGTGCTGGAGAAAACTTTAAAAAATAGAGCATTTCCAATGCTCTTTGGCACTGTCTTTCTGAAATTCGAATCCCGTGTTTCAAATAATGACAATTTATTTCTCACATTTTCCTAATACTGAGTTCAAACTACATTCGATGGAGCTATTTATCTCGATATAAATCGTCTCATACTCAGGACCATGCCGGGATTTGTCGGCACCTGTTCCCGACACTCCTATCTAGAAAGGCTAGGCGGACTTCTACCTTACCACCTGCACTACAGAACGACATGAAGGGTAGCAGCCTGATCGCGTCACTGTACGTTGTTCTGAGGAGTGCGGATGTCTCTGACATTCCTCTCTCCTCTTACCGACTTCGTAGTGTATTATTAGTTTAACTGCTGTGCCTCCGTAGCTCTGTGCTTCTATGCGGCGTTCTTTTCGAAACCGTATATAGCTTACATACGAGTTCCCCACTAGTGAAATGCGTTCTTTCGACCCCAACTCTTTTCCAATACAGCTGGCTTTTCAGCGGCCATAGTTGAAACTCCACCGTGTCGTGGCAATGCACAGAGTATGGTTCGCGAAAAGTCCTCGCTTTCCGACGTGCGACGCTGCCTAATTTGACTGAAATTTTTTTTTTTTGCCTCATACGTACGATTTTTTCCCAATTAAATTTCATGAATTCAGGTCCTAACCTTCTCATCTATGAAGATTCACTGAATTACCTATTCATTGATGGAACTTTTCTGAATGACTCTCGATTCTGAATTGAGAGTATCAAAATTGTCGCCCATTTTGATACAAGCCGTGGAAGTTGAGGTTCATCTGTAATCCCCAAAGTCACCACTTGAAGTCACCACATGTGTACCGAAAGAACGCGTTTAGCTCGTATATACGGTATATACCATCTCGAAGAACGCACCCTATGTTTAATCCTAATTCAGCATTGTACCCGTGTGTCACGGTCCACTGGGCACATTGTGTGAAGCTGGCATATGACTCGACACGGCAGAAAGTCGGTCAATCGCTCTTTTTCCACCGCATTGTACTGGTGGCTACTGTGTGTAAGAAATACGACTCCTCTTTGCGTAAATTCAAGGTTAAACTTGTACACATTCCCAATTTCCTCTCTCGAGTACTGCATGGCTCCCACTAGCTCATATATACTATTAGGTACTAGTTCGTTCGCGATACTGTCAATTGCTGTTTGGCTATTACATGTCCTACAGGGTTAAGGCAGTTCGACTAGATACATTAATTATAGCGTACTGAGGTGCCGCCCTTTTGTCGTATATTATCTAAAGTCTACGGTGCAGGCTCTTTTGGTTGAAAACTCACAACATTAATAATATTTCAAGGACTGTTTAATGGGCAGCAGGCTCCGAATTTTGTCGAGAAGCCCTGTTGCATATGCAAACCTGGAGGAGATTTGAGTTAGATTTTACAGAAGAACTCATCCCCTCAGTCCCAGTCCCATTCTACCCAAGTGGACCAGGTCCCATCAGGTACAACTGAGATATTAGACCTGAAAAATACCGTGACCATTGCTTGCAATCGCAAATGGGGCACAAATTTTTGTGCAAATATTGCATATAATCATTATCATAATCCTGCAGTGGGTGGCTCTCTTGTGCTCACCTACCTGGAAATTGATTTCTAAAGCAATAATTTGTCACGCAATTTTGACTCGAACACTGAATGGATCTCAATGAGAAATTTTTTTCGGGCAATCTGCAAACTTTGGAGGGCACCAGCCATAGACCTCTTTGCTTCCAGAGAATAAATCAAGTTTAAAAATTTTTATCTTGAAGCCAGACCCTCATGCTTTATTCCATTGATGCTTCTTCATTCCACAACTGACTGGCCATAGTTTTTCTATGCCTTTCCCCCTCTTCCAGAGCCTCATTGTCGTGTGCTTCAGAAGATACAACGGGACAATGCCCAGGGGATCTTGATAGTCCCACGTCTGATCCACAGCCTGGTTCACCAATAAGCATTCGGAATTACCATCGATACTCCAAGATTACCCCCGGGAAAAAGCTTACTATCAGTCCCAACGTCCGCTTGCCCACATCCGCTATACCAGAAACTACACTCATACATGCTCTTGTCGGGCACCCTACCGACATCAAAGGATTTTCACAGAGAACTGCCACAGTACTTATCGCTCTGAGACGGACACCCAACGTCATACCACACTCATCAGAGAAAGTGGGCCGCAGTACGTTCCTGTTCCAGATTGATGCGTTTAAACCATCTATTCAGCAAGGACTAAATTTTAAAAGTACCTTTTCGAAAGGACTGGGATACAGTTCAATCAACACGCCAGGTCATCTTGCAACCAGGCAACCTTGCGAAGTCATGACTCATCCACTGATCAACGATTACTTAAGAGGAGTATAGAACTTAGGCCCCCCAGCTGTGAGCTATCACAGATATGGGGATGCCTCCATTGTTTGTAGATTACTACGAGTTGCACCCACTGCTTCCCTACTTTAAAACGGTCCACTTATAAGCTGGTCATGTTTTGTTAGCCTTACCACAGCTCACGTTACAGACTCTTCACGAACCTCGACCTGCGAACCTGCACGTTCCAAAGACTATGCTGACTTTACCATAACATCGCTTTTGAAAGCAGCAAAAGCCTGTGTCGCGGGCCATGCAATCAGAGTACTCAACTATCCGGCGGACACCAGGCTGGATGCACTTGAACTGCATCGTTACACACATGGAACTCACAAAGAAAAACGTTGGCTTTCAAAACAAACTCTTTGTAAGTCATGTTCCGCCACTTAGAAGTTTACAACTGATACGATAGCAAGATGGCTAAAGGATGCAATGAACCAGGCAGGACTGGACCTGCTAATACAGTGCCCACTAGTAACGGGCAGCAGCGGGTCATTGGCTTCATCAAAAGGGAGTGCCAGTAGCAGAAATCTCCGTGTGGCAGGAGGGGCATCGGAGAAAAAACATTTGCCAAATTCTATCCAAACCGTAATCAGCAACACACTTTCATCAGATACTTTGCTATGAGTACCAATGGAACTTCTATATTCGGTTTATATAGGTTCTTTTAATGTATACCCATTACACTGATATTTGAAGCCGAGGGGTTAAAATTAACTTACTGACTATTTTGGAGAAAGCTAGTTGAATTTTTTGGAAAGCTTTAAGACAGCTTTAGCTATTTGCCATTATTTGATCAACTGCAAAGCTTGGGAACCACATTTGTCTGTTTCCACTTTTTATGTATGCGGAAAGAACATGCTTTGAGGCTTCATGTCATTCTGCAGCGCAGTGTGATGTAAGGTAGAAGCTAAATTAAACGAGCAGTAGGGTTGAGTTTGATTAGCTTCTAGTCCTTCACATCACACGAAACGGAGATTACATGCCCTCCCTTGGTTTTGTAACCCACCCTAGCCTAAGGGCCATTGTTTTCGTGTTCATTCCACACTCTTGAAGATGAACGCGATCAAGGTAGACTCATCAAATCAAACTTCAACCCTACTGGTCTCGTTAATTTCAGATTATCATCGGTGTACTAACTGTAGACAAGGAAAATGCCCAAGTGTAAGTACGATGTTGTATCGATCAAAGCATTTGGAGCGAGCTGATTTATTTAACCCAAATAGTCACCATAGCTATAGCGCCCAAACTAATAGAACCATGTCGGTAGGCCCCTGCCACAAATAAAAACTGCCTGATTCGGCACGATTTCTCAAGGACCGCGGAGACGGGGGCTGCGGGGTCTTTAGCCCCCGCACTT
This sequence comes from Sclerodactyla briareus, assembly GCA_026419785.1. Lineage (NCBI taxonomy): Eukaryota > Metazoa > Echinodermata > Holothuroidea > Dendrochirotida > Sclerodactylidae > Sclerodactyla > Sclerodactyla briareus. The sequence goes on along the minus strand of JAODTK010005613.1, from coordinate 6,785 downwards.
TTCTGGCATCGTCATTGGGCCGCCTAATTTGAGCCTCTTGTGACGAGTACAAATAATGTTTAGGCCTACTAATTTCAGGTATTCCAAAAAAATACATGAGCAATTTTTTGGACTTGTAGGCTAATCACAGCTCTGCAAATTGAAGAACAATCAATACATAGGATTCTGCTACGAACTCCCGAAATGTAGCACTGCCCTATCGTACGTTTAGACTACTCGACTCCGGCAGCCCACAATGGTATAGCCTACTACATTGTGGGTTTCCGTGAGTTCGAGTAGGCCTATAGTGTACCGAACGAGTACAACCGTTTTGGTGTGCACTGCAAGTAGCGCGCATGCCACGTTGCGTTCAGATATAGACTTACCACCTTGGGAATGTAGTAGTAGTAGTAGGTTAGTCTCGTGCAGTCCGAACATATGCTCGGTGATTAATCACCCTGGAATGCGGCACACAGTTAATTTTCGTCGATACGACGGCCGGCGGCGCCGAATCCCAAGTGGGGGGCCCGGTCCGCCCCCCCCCAAAAAAGGGGGACCAGGGGAGGGCGCACGTACCCCCCACTCCTCGAAACCTTGTGCCCCCCCCCCTCCGTCCCCCCCCCCCCCCCCCCCCCCGGATGAGATTGTGATTTTCGAAAAAATATCTGTAGTCAGTATCGACTACCAGTTTGAAAATAGATCTGGCAAACACAACGAAATATACAAGAATGGCAGTACTGGGCCAAATTCGTCCTCGAATGCGATAAAAAGTGGAAAATTTTCGCGCTTCGCGCGTGTTACTAGTAGGGATTTTGTCCCGTGGCTTTCCCGTCCCCCCCCCCCCCACCCCACTTTGCACGCTCTATGGACATTTCCTACCCTCATTGGCCCCCTAACTCATACAATTTCTGTGCGGTGAAATAATGAAATAAATTTTTACAACAGCTTCTCATCGACCTTGCAAACTCCAGTCAACCCTTTTTTTTTTCTTTTTTATTACTGAACCCTTTAACCTCCGGTCCGTTTCCCCCTACCTCGACCACGCGCGGATTTTGGAAACTGCAGTATTCGCTATCACTATCATACTGCTTCGATTTTCAACGCATCTTTCCTCCAGGTAACCTACTACTGACGTCATATCATGATGGGACGTAAAATATCTAATGTCCCAATTTTTCTGGTGAGATCCTGTTTTGATCCCTTGCGAAGTCAAGGACTCTACAGTCCGTCGTGTGTGGTTTGTGTGTGTGGTGTTTGTATGTGTGTGCTTGTGTGTGTGTGGTGTGTGTGTGTGTTTGTGGGGGTTGTTTGTGTGTTATGTGTGTGTGTGACGCCCAGCTTGTAAACACGATAACTTGATAGGTCTGGGTATGTCAGGCTCAACCCTTGGTATGTGTTTTCCCCATGATGAGTAACATGAACGCCTATTGTTTTTTGGGTCATTGTTAGGTCATTCTCATCTAGGTCACCGAAAAGGTCAAAGTCTGAAACCTTGTAAAACACGATAAGTCCAGGAATGTTGGTCTTATCAATGTGAAATTGGGTGTATAGCTTTCCCTTAGGGGGAGTACAGGAACCCGAGTCGTTTTTGGTTCCAGGTCGTGAGTGAATTTTGGTCGGAAAATCTAGAAAATTTGTGAAATTCGATGTTTTGGCCAATTTTGGCTAATGTAAACGACACGATCACTCGCCCCACCTGAATTGATTAAGCTCATACTTTGTAGGTGTGTTCCCCATGATGAGTTCATGAACCCTATTGTTTTGGGGTCAGTCAAGTCATCTGGGGTCCCAGGTTCAAAGTATGAAAACCTTGTAAACCCCGATAAGTCCGAATGGTTGGTCTGATCAAATTGAAATTTGTGTATAGGCCTTTCTTATTGGGAGTACAGGACCTATGTTTTTTAGGTACAGGTCGGGGTGAAATTTTGGTCGAAAATAGAAAATTTGTGAATTCAATGTTTTATCCAATGTGGCTTGTCAAACACGAAACTCGACCCCCCCTGGATGGATGAAGCTCTACTTGGTATGTGTTTTTCCCCATGATAAGTACATGAACCCTATTGTTTTTGGGGTCGGTCAGAGGACGATCTGAGGTCACCAAGGGTCACAGTCTGAAACCCTGTAAACACTAAGGTCCGGAATGGTTGGTCTGATCAAGTGGAAACGTAGGTGTATAGCTTTCGTATGGGATTACGGGAACCCTATTGTTTGGTTCAGGTCGGGAGTGAATTTGGTCGAAAATAGAAAATTTTTGGGAAAATTCGATATTTTGTCCAATTTTGGCTTGTAACCACGATAACTCGACCCCACCTGGAGGTGAACTCATACTTTGTATAGTGTGTTCCCCATGATGAGTAACAGGAACCCATTTTTATTTGGGGTGGGTCCAGAGGTTTCTGGGTCACCAGAGGTCCAAGAGTCCTGAAAACCTTGTAAACACGATAGTCCAGACTGGTTGGATCTGATCAAGTGAAATCATTGTATATCTTTGCTCATGGGGATACGGTCCCTTGGTTTTTGTTTTAGGTCGGGTGAATTTTTGGGTCGAAAATAGAAAAATTGATATGTTTGGCCAATTTTGGCTTGTTAACGCGATAACCGACCCCACCCGGATGGAATGAGCTCCTACTTGGTATGTGTGTTCCCCATGATATACAAACCCTCTCGTTCTGGGTCAGTCAATAGGTCTCTGAGGTCACCAGAGGTCAAAGTCTGAAAACCTTGTAAACACTATCGTCCATCCTTGTTGGTCGGGATCAAGTTGGAATTAGATGTAAAGCTTTCTTCTGGGAGTACAGACCACATTGTTTTGTTCAGGTCAGGAGTGGATTTTGATCGACAATAGAAAATTTGTGAAAATTATCGATATTTGAGGGCCACTTTTGGCTTGTAAACACGATAACTTAAACCCACCTGGATGAATTAATCTCACACGTTGGTATTTTTTGTTCCCCATGCTGAGTATATGAAACCCTATTATTTTTTGGGGTCGGTCCGAGGTCACTAGGTCCCCGAGGTCAAAGTCTGAAAAACCTTGTAACACGATAAGTCCAGAACGTTGTCTCGAAGTTGGTTGGAATTAGGTGTGTATCTCTATCCTTAATGGGGAGGGGATACATAGCCCTATGTTTGTTTTTTTGGTAAAGAGGCGGGGTGAATGAGGCTCATACATGTTATGTGTTTCCCGCATGATTAGCCAATTAACCCTATTGTTTGTGGGGTCAGGTCTGAGGTCCATCTAAGGTTACCAGAGTTCAAAGTCTAAACACCTTGAAATTTAGTTGTAACTTTCTTACCAAGGGTACCGGAACCCTATTGTTGTTGGTGCAGATAGGAAATTTGTCAGACTTTCTGTTTGCCTATAATGAGCTTGGTACTCACAAAATCTCTCCCTTTGTCCTTGGTGTCCTGGCCTATGGTTGAACAGCAACCATCCCCAAGGAATCATAAGCCTTTTTGGCTTTCTGGTTCCATATGTGTCTGGAAAACCCGAAAAATTGCGCACGCGCGCACGAAAGTAGTAAACATTAGTGTGGAGCACAAATTTTTGAACATTCTGGCCAAAAAGTCTTGGCAACATGGGCCCGATGGTCTGACAAAATGTTGAAATTTTCAACCCTGTTCCAGTATTTGTGATCACAAAATGCCCTGTTTCGAAGCTTGGTACATGCAGCATAAAACGCATCTGAAAGTCATTTCGGCCCTCTGGGGGCCTTGTGCAACAACAAAACTTGGTACGCTCCGCTGCCAACCTTTCGTGTGCGCTCCGCTCAGATGGCATTCTTGTTCCCCCCGGTCCACAAAATGTCTGTGCCCGCGCCCCCCCCCCAGTTCGAACAGTCTGTTGACGACCACTGTCCCGTACTCTTACTAGACTCGACTGTACTACGCGGACTGTTTTAAAATATACATGTACTGTTCAGAGTGTAAGAATGGGAACTGTCGGCCCCTCTATCATACCATTGACACTAAGTGACACACAAGAACAAAAGTTGGTAGTGATTTCTTGCCATAATACGATAATCAAGACCTGTTTTGACCAACATTGTCCCTGGAACTAGGCTTGTCGGCAGAATTTTAAAACAGTGCCAAGTACTGTCACTGTAGTGGTTATAAAAATGAACGTTGGGTGCCTGACTATGAACATTGATTGGCCGCCTCGTTAGAGTGCCCTGATCTTAAGCATTGTTTCCATGCACAGCGGGCGGGCGGGCACGCGGCACGCGAGTGCCCGTTTCCATTCACGCGGGCGGGCGTGGGTATTTCCCCCCCCTTCCCCCCCCCCCCCCCCCCCCTCGAATCGGTGACGCCCCCTAGTTTGTATATAGCTCTAGTATAATAAAAAACCGTGTAATCCTACTTATTAATTTCTGTTAATTTTTTTTATCATTTTTAATTATTATTATAGCAATTATCATTATTATTTTCATCAAACAACCGGAACACATAGGCCCACTAGTGTTTAAAGCCTAACACCGGTGTTAGTTTCTTAGAACCATTGTTTCAAAGTCAACAAACGTCTTCACATTGCGTTTAATCCTCGTGCCCGCGGGCCCGCGTGCATGGAAACAAACGGCTTAAGGGCTCCATTGAAATGGCAAAGGAGATAATAAAGTGTAATGAACTATTTGTATTAATTTCAACATTTGCTATAAAATAAATGATGGCCTAAGTGACAGCATAATACATTTCTTGACAACGCCTGAAAATGACAAGGGGTATCATTCTCTTCCTTATACATCTATGCTTGACTTGACGAATGAACTGCTCACCTGTGTGATGTTTCCCAGCACGCACATGAACCTTTCTCTGATATAAATGCAAATTTGTGAAGATGCAAGTGGCAGTAAGACTCGATGTATGTTATGCACCCACGCAGAGAGGCAAGCAGATAAGCAAGGGGAGCAGATCCGAGAGCATGGATCACATGGAAGACCGGGTGATGACTCCAGACGAAGAATCCGTGGAAAAAAGTAACAGCGTAACGACTAAGGCCTAGCCCTCACCCATACATGAAAACATTGGCTTGAGCTGGGTGTTTTTCTTTTATTACAATCCATATCAGTTCTGTAGGTCTACGCTAGGCCTAACGCTAGCCCTAGGCTATAAATGATACACACCCTAGGCCTATGCCTACAGCTAGGCTATCACAATTACAATTTGTTGGATGAGTGTATGTAGATCCACCTCAAGTCCATGAGTTGCAATCTGCGGTGTCTCATCAATTGTCTTAACCTGCCACAAGGTCAATGAGGTAAGGTCAAAGGACACACAAATGAGCCAGCAGTACAATATACATAGAGATATAAGCAAATGGCCTAGGCCTACCTCCCCAACCCTTACTTAATTAAGCCAGCAGCACATGACATTCGGACACAATTGGAGGGGGTGGAGTTTTTCTAGGGTGGTTGATTGGGACTTGGTTATTTTTTAGCTGAACTGTTTTGCTCCTTTCGTCTTGGGTGCCTCCACAGACGGACTACAGGGTTCAACACTCTCACCACAGTTGTCACATAGACCCAATATTCACACTCAATTTGACAGTTGTGAGATTCAATACATGAACAGATAAAGGTGGTTTTTAGTATTGGGCGGTTTGGCCTAGGCCCAATTTGCAGTTCCCCAGAAAGGTTAACTGGACTCCTGGAATTACGAGTACTGGCCACTTATCAAATTTGGAAATTATGGTCCATCTACCCATTTTGGCGATGAGACCTTCGTGTTCTGGGGAATTCCCACCCCCCCCCAAAAAAAAAAAAAAACAAAAAATAACACTGTCTGCTCTATGCGGCTATGAGGGCGGTGGGCGATTTTTGGCCCCCCACTTTTTGATTCCTGCCAACGTGACAAAGGAATCTATGCGGTCACGCAAGTATGTGGGTGTCCGTGTGTGTGTGTGTGGTGTGTCGTGTGTGTGTGTGTGTGTATGTGAACATTTTGTCCGGACGATATGTGGAGACGCAAGCATGTATCAAGTCATATCGGCATGCAGGTTCTTCATGTGGTGTAGGTGATCCCTATTTATTATGTTTGCCAGTTCAAGGTCCCAAAGGTCAATAAGGCCCCAAAATCTGAATATTAAAAAGGGCGATAATCCTATTAGCACGGTCCTACATCGACTGACCTTTTGGGACTAGTTGCGATTGTGAGAGGGATCCTATTCAAACATAACAGTAATTCATCCCAAGTATCAAAGGTCAATGCGGGGTAAAAAAAACTAGTTTTTTGGCCATAACATGGGAACCGTACATCTGCCGAGGTTGGAAGGTGCACCATTGTGATCCACTCGGTGACCCCTATCCGTGTGCACCTGTGACCTCAATTTGACCTTACCATGTTTTGGGACCGAATAAATTTTCGTGGCCATTTTCGATCTCAAAGGTACCTTCTGATCGAAATGGACCATACGTGACCCCATGGACATTTAGGTGCGGAATATCGAGGTCAAAGTTTTTCATTGAAAATTTAGTGCAGTTAGGATGTTCATAGTGATTTCCATGGTGTTTTTTAGAATCGGTGGGTCAAATTACATTCATGAGGATGAGGTCAAAAGGTCAAAGGTCAAATCTCGACATAGAGTGCCTATTTTTAGAGTTTACAGGGCAAAAGAAAATTAAAACTGTCAAATTTTGGATATGTGAAAGAGCTCTGTGTGCTGAATAGACGATTAAAACTCCCGCTTCAATCGGGGCACACCGGTTTCAAAGTTACAAGGGGTTTTCTTGTCAAAGGTTGTTTTGATACCTTTTTGGCAAAGCATCGGCAGTATACTGTGGGATACTTAATGCTTGTAGGACTGCGCTGCA
>JAODTK010005612.1:0-232639 GCA_026419785.1 Sclerodactyla briareus | reverse complement strand
TGAAATCACCTGTTCAGTGAAATCTGATGAGTCAAGAAGCTGTCGGAAGAAAAGAGAAAAGAGCAGGCTGTGATGATGCAGAATGTGATAACAATTTGCAAGCTGCTGCATGTCAGTCCTGCAACTAGTGCCACAGGAGAAAGGTAATTTTCTACCGCGAGGAGAAACAGACGGGGCTGCGTTCAAACATGACGCAGAGGCGTTGCAACAGTCTAGCACCTCAACACATAAAAAACGAACAGACCGGCTACGCCCCGTGCTCCATCGGGAATGAGTTTGTGGCAGGCAGCCCCAGACGAAAGTAAAGGTTGGCTCATTTAAGATGGAGTAAAGATGTACGTTTCTAGTCCGAGGTAGGTAAGATTAAAGGAAGAACGGCTGGGAACAAGATCCGGTCTACCAGGAATTTGATCCGTTTAAACGCGCGACCATTCGTGTAAACGTAGAAACGTTTAAACAAAGCGAAAGCCCTACTGGGGTGGTATGTGATATTTATTCATTGACGTGCCTGCTGTCAGGTGTTCACAAATATGCTATATGTTCGATGTTAAAAGTAACATCTGACCCACCTCTCTGAATTGGACAAAAAAGTATGAAAGTTCATAGGCCTACACAGTTCCTTCCCACCACACATAACAGGAGATAGGAACCCCTGCTAGTAAATTCCTGACGTGGTCTGTTGGTTCGACAATAGCGGTAACTGGTAAAGTCAAATTTTAATTCCATTGAATCGACGCCGCTCAAGTTTATCTAGTTAGAATTCAGGTATTATTGTTACCTTGGGGTAAGAAAGTAATTCGTGTCGCGAAAGAAACAAAAATGTGGGATTTACCTGAATAAATTTTTAGGATGTCAGTTACTGCCTGGAAAACGCAAGGAAGGTAGCTTCTCCTGCGATCTGGGGGTCTGTCATACGAAAAAATTTATGTTACGCTCCCGCGCCAACCTATGGTGCGCTCCGCTTAGATGGTGGCCGCCACAATGATTAGCCCCACCCCCCCCCCCACACTTACTTCTCTCCCCGCGGGTCCCTGCCGTACACTTAATTACATGTACCTTGGATGCTTTATTGGTACTTTGCATGAATGAAAGTAGCTATGCCGAGTCAATCAATGAGTATTTTGAAAGAATGTATGGCAATTTCAGGCCTACAAAGTATTACGGTAGGTAGTAGTATTAGGCCTCGCCCAGTGGTGCATTGTTTGTCACTAAGGGGTATTTTATAGTGTTGATAGTTGAAAAAAAATACCACCATGGAACTGTACTGGTTTTTGTGAGAAAGTCCACAACTTCCAAAGTAGAACCATGCCTAACACGAAACACTGAGGCCCTAACGTTACAGAACATAGGTATATGAAATTGGTCATCCAATCATAGGACAAAAACTAATGGTAATGCATTAGAAGGGGTCAAGTTACTCGATGATTTTGGACTGTAGGGATGGGGCTATGGATGGGAGACAATAGGGGCCCAACTGGCACATAAGGAAAGGGGTGTCCAGGGGTGGGGGGTAGGACATAAGCAGCTATTTGGATTACAGAGGACTGTAGAGAGATGATCAATAATTCCTGGTTTAGGAAAGCCGTTAGTATCTGAAGCTTGCATGAAGGATGCAGAGAAAGAATGTTCCAAGGTCAAGAGAAGGGTAGACACAAGTGAAGATGTGGTGGTGGGGGGGGGGGGGGGGGGTGGGGGCTCACCATGGCTGTTGAGTCGCTCAGTGGCAAGTGTGACTGGGTATCGGTACCATATTCACTACTTTTGAATGACATGAGGTCAGTCTGCACTTTGCATCCTAGTAGGGTCTCCACAATATGATTTCACATTTTGTTGAAATGTGATGAGGGGTGGTGTTTGGTTCTGGCTTAACCGATAAATTTGGCGAAATGGGAGAGGGGGATACAGGAAGGGGCGTGCATGCTCACATTGCACCACCCTTGTTTTTGCTCAGTGGTTAGAATTTATTCGCGTCGACTGTGGAGAATGATCGGGAAGAAGAAGAAGAGAGAAGTGTTTGACTTCTGTCTTGCAGAGAGTAGAAAAGAAAAAGCAAATGATCAAGAGCAGAGGTGGCTATCATGTCGAAAAAGAGAATGGGGGTAAAATAGCATACAATACAGTTCGGGACGTTGCATTGTTGCCCATAACACTGACTATATACATTCGGTCTGGTCTCGATCTCGTCTCGGACCGTGCTGCTCTCGGTTTCTCGGTCTCGAAGTGGTTTGCTTCCTGGTCTCGGTCTCGGTCTCGACACCCTCTGGTATCGTCTCGGACTCGGATGTGTCGGTCTCGACTACAACACTGAGGACTGGGAGACAACACAAAAAATCACCCGGGCACTGCCATTTAGCCGTTATGTGATCAGACTGTTTTGTTTAAACAATGAGTCCATTGAGTACAAGGAGAATCGGGAGGGGGGGGGGGGGGGGGTATAAAGGAATATGGGACGCCATCGCTGAATAACATGTTCAATTTTCCGCAAGGCAATTTATTTCATCCATTCCAAAAACACGTGTTCTGAAACTGTCGTCATACTCGCGACACGTAGAGGCTACAAACTCATTATTCGAACTGGCAACCTGTGTAGCCGCGTAGAGACCCCGCACACTCGAGTATACAGATGAATCTGTATAACTTGACAGCCCTCCAGGAAACACGGGTCCCATCGCTCACTGTGTCCAACCCAATACAATGAAAAACGTACAACGGAGACACATTACCATCATTAGGTCTTCAATGTTGTTATGGCGATATGACAAGAGGCTGGTAAAATCGCGAATAGCTGCTTGCTATAGTCAAAATACCATGTCAAGATAGTAGCGTAGCGCAGACAACGAGAGATATGATGTAACAGTCGTTGAGGAATCTATCCTTCAAGGCATTTTTACTTTTAAACAAAGGGGAATGCATATTTCACACGCCTTAGATCCCACAAAAGTGCAGGTTTGGTAGGTATTTCCGTGGGTTCGCCCGCGCATCAATAAACTCCATGTTTTCGCATGCAGCTGTAGCTTACTTCGATTGTATTCCCGCCACAAAGAATGCATGCGGATAGTAAACTGGGTAACTTTGGCAGGCGTTTTATTTTTCATTTCCTGTCGATTGAACGGAATTTCAATGAGCGCCACACATGCTATATTCCAAAAAGAACAGTGGCACTGTGACCTATTTATAAAAATCGAATTTGATGTGAAATGAGAGGTCTTTCTGGGACACCTGGTATGAGTTAAAACAAAAAAAAAAAAGCCCATTTCCATTTTGTGGTAACTTTTGCAGGACAATTACGAACAAGCATTACGAAAATAACAAAATCAGTTTTTCTTTCATATTTATAGTATTGTTGTATTTTTTTTACAACTGAGTACGCAATGGATCGGAAATACAAGAATACTACTCACAGGGGAAACAGAATCTGCAGGATTAAATTCAAATTAGCCCACGAGTTATTGCATTTCAATTGTAATTGAATTGCTTCAGATTACATCTATCATATTATATTCTATTGTGACTATCCCCCCCCCCCCCCTCTCCATTTATCCCGTCAATATCACACGATATAATATTTTACTGCTTCCAGAGAATAGATGCGCTCGAACTCGACCAATTCGTTAGAAATCCAAACCCCTAAAATTATCGTAGACGCCCAGCGTTACCCAGTTTACCGTACCGTATGGAGACAATCAAAGAATTATTTATTGATAGGATACACGCATGGCGTCACCACCCTCTCAAAAGTGTGGGGGTGTGGAGGGAGAATGTCCACATTTTCAAAATTTTAAACTTGTTTGAAAGTGTTTCAAGGGTACTAGAGCATTGTCGAAAAGTGGGTAACATGCCCCCCCCCCCCACGGTCCCCCACCTGTTGACGCCCATGATAAACGTATAATTGTTCGAGCCGGAAAAGTTGAAGCTCTGTGTTTATGTTTCCTGAAATTGTAAGACCCTCAAGCGTAAATGCGAGTGTCTGGTTCCTTTACCCCCAATCGAATCAAACAAGTTCTGTGCAGTCGGGAGATTCTCTGAATTGTGAGAATTCTGAGATTCTCCTGTTCGGGAAGATCGCTATGCTGAAACGGATAAGAATAAACTTTGTCTGCAGATCATTAGATACAAAGTCAGTCGTTCCCAGTTGATGACATTCTGCGCTGTTTGAGTGATTTAACATTAGGTCGATGATACAGTTTACGTCGTTCCCATAACCATGCTGTTACCTGTACTTACGTTATTTGAAGGCTCGGGTCTTTATCCAAACTATTAACAGTTGGAGCGAGTTTGCGCCGAATGACGTGACCAAATAACCGATTTTTTTTGTTTTTTTTTTGTTTTTAAGAGTCGAAATCAATGACGCTATATCATTGCATAACCTCGTAAGCAGTATTCAATTGTTAGCATTGACGTGTGAACTTACAATCGTCGAAGCGAGAGGTGGAATAAACTGTCCAGATTTAGCTGCCAAACAGAACGTCGAACTGACACTGCGAGGTGAAATAACCTGATCGATTCATGATTCAGAGACTCTTCAACAGCCTCTGTAGTGCCGGATACATGTTCCCGGCTGAGTTGAGGCTCCAAGCGGTCACTCGATGCTATAGGAAATAGGTTATCATCTATTGATGGATGAGAATCCAACCAAACATGACATCGATAACCCGGCGCTGGCAAATGTTAGTTAAGCGGGGAATATCGGGTGAACGGACATCCGACAGTTCGAGGATATTTATCCATCTAAGGACGATTGTATCGCCGAACAACGCATACGTACCATCAAGATATCTTGTTAAGATTGGGGCCCACCGCCCGTGTGTAGTCTTGATAGACATCTAGAAATAAGATGCGGTACACTCCCCGAGTAATGTAATTTTCCATGCTGGAGCCCGCTGTGCATTTGTCTTCTCCAGAGATAAATATTGAGTTGTAGAGATTTAAATTGATTGCCTAATTTTAAAGAAAACGAAACTACTGGTTGTTCACGGCATTCAATCGATTATGCCGATCCCTGGCCTACTTTACCTTACCATAACTAGTTTAACCTAGGGAAACCGCATTCGAAATACGCAAAACTATCTCACGCTACTGAGACATTGACATGGCAGGACACATCAGGAAGGCAGATTCCCCTATAGAAAAACCCGTTCTCCTCCCCCACCACTAAAAACAAACGAAACAGCAAAGAATGAACCAAGATGCAACTGACGGGGATTGAAAAAAAGATATACCAAAATATGTAGAAATAACGAAAGCATATAGATACCTTATCCCACCCCATAATCCATCCCATACAATTCACATACCATCATACATACATACATACATACATACATACATACTAACACATACATACAATACACACATCATACATACAGCAAACATCGCAACGAGAAGTAGGCCTACTACGACGACATAGGCTGAGAAAGGAGCCTATCACACGACAGACTCACACAGTGTGGAGTGTAGGCCTGAGCACTCACACAGTCAGGTACGGGTGGCGGAAAAGTCAAGGCTACTTAACACGTGGCCTGGTAGCTAAATTAGCCCCGTATAGAAACGAGTCATCACTCTACATCCACCCATGAGAGACGACAAGACCGCAAACATGCGTAGTGATTCTTGCTTCATTTTGACATGAACAATCCAGATGAATCCGGACCAAACCCATGGGACCATGTTCTCTCTATGGTCAATCTACCATGGCCAAGTATGAAGTATTGAACAGCTACCCGTGTACAAAGTTCTCCAACTCTACCTCTGTTGACCTCAGATGACTTTTACCAGACTAAATCGAAACCCAAAACAACAGAGTTCCTGTACTTCACATAGACAACCCACGTACATTAAGCGGGGAGACTTCAAACAGTTTCAGAAGTTTCTTCCGAATTGCTCCGAAAGGAAAATGTTCATCCTAATCATCTGTCATGTATTATTTAGGTCTCATACAGCCATGTTTTGTGTTTTTTGGACCGAATCCTTTGAGTTTTTCCTTGGCTGTATTGGTTTGTTTTTTAGTGTCCTTAGTGTCCCCATTAGGCTACAACACCCAGAATATTCCCAAAAATATAGTACGTTAGACACTAACATTGAGCTCCAGAACCCTTCCATTTAGATAGAAGCAATGGTCTGGTTCTCAAGAAAGCAACCCCTGTGCGTATTTCCTTACAGAAAAGTATACACTTAACGCCAACAGTACAATTGTTGCATAACACGGCAGTGGAACTGGTACATGTAATAAATCGGGATGTGTTTGAGCTGACCACGGAACGATTTTCCACATTATTCGATGTTACAATGGTTTTCAAGTGGAATGAATTCACGTACAGATGCCCACTACTTATTAGGGAACACTGGACATAGTTTGCCAGACTCCCCATGTAAGATGATTTTGTACTGAAAGTAAAATTAACCAGGGAGGGGAGCACAATTTTACACTCTTCCATAAAAATGTTAGTGCTTCAATTGTAAATTTATGCACTTGATCACAGGATTGGACTCCAAATTTCGGACCTGCACTAATACGCGCAATCACCAAAGAGGTGTATCAATTAGCAAATATGTATCAACAATTTTAGCAGTGACTCAAATCAGACTTGTTGATGTAGTGGTGTAGCATGTGGGAATGTTGTTAATCCAATCGCATTAGTAGGCCCCAACGAAAAAATTCCTGGCGAGATGTGCATATACCCCTAAAACAAAGTGTGCCAGCTTTTACAACACAAGATAATAAATGATACAATCTCCTTGGAAAGTTGATGCAACTTCTCAAACAGTCTCAGTTAGAAGTCGCATGCTAGGCCCGTATCGATCATTCACTCAAGGCTACTCATCTGATCAGACGGAACTCCTCACCCAATAGACCCAAATGGAACCGATGTTTACTGATAGCAGAAATCAATGTCACCGTTAGGGGATCTCGATATAAACCTGTAGGTATTCATGTCACTTAGCTTCGTTTCTGTCCATTCCCCAGGAACCGATAGGAAATATCAAAATGTTGACCATTCATTAATTTTAGAGGAAGTTGGGGAGATTTTATAGCCTGTCAATGGAACTAGGATAAATTTTGGTCTTTATTGTAGGTGATGGATGTGGAGCTGTGGGCTGGGAAAGTAATTTTGATGTATCTTGTGGACCTGATATCGTGTTTATACTGGCCCTGTTCCTGGCGGAATGAAATTGTCATACTAGTTGTTGGGGGGGGGGGGGATGGCAACGGACCAGGTGAGGGATAATTCTTTGTGAGTATGGTAGAGGTGTGTGGATATGGACTGGAACGTACACTGCCTCTGAACCTTCACATAACATGTCCCGATGAACTTTTTAACACCGGTGATTCCCAAGACGCAATCAATATTTTAGTGTTTAGTTTATTTAATGAAAAGGGGTCAGGAAGACAAAATCCTCATAAACGACCCCGGAGCCACAAATCCCAGGAAAAATGAACCAACCACTAATAATTCGCACCGTATTCCTGAAACTAAATCAAGACTTTCTTGAACGCATTCACACTCTTAGAGAGAACATCATTTTCAGGAAGACAATTCCACGCACTGATCACTCTCTGCGCGAAAAATTTTACGAATGTCCCACTTCTGGCAGTGCTTTGCACGAAGCTTGAGACAGTGGATTCTATTTGCAGTAACATTGGAAAATTCAAAGAGTAGTGGAAGGACAGGCCATCGAGTCCATGGCCAGGCCATCGAGTCCATGGACAATTTGAACCTGAGTTTAATAAACTTTAAACTCTCAATATTACTCTTTTGAGTAATATTGAGAGTTTAAGTTTAAATCATCAGATCTGATCGAGATATTATAACAGTGTTTTCAATAATTTCTGACGGGTCACTACAATTTTTTGGGAAAAACCCTTTGACATGACCACAGAACAAAAGGGGCATCAACTCCACATGGTAATGCTCCATCCCAAACCGTACTCACAGTTACAACAATTTCTCATTTCGACCCCTGCTGACCTCAGGTGACCTTTAATAAACCATACCCGGCAAATTAAAGAGTCATATACGGTACTCTTCAGTATCTGGAGCTCAACCTACATGGAAAAACAGTATGAGCCCTCTACATCATTGTGTTTAGACCAGTTATGGTGTGCTCACAAAGATTTCATTCCAGACTTTTGATCCCCGTTTCCCCTATTATGACCTTTGACCTGAACCAGATCCAAAAAAATCGACTAATGACTCCACAGTCCACATGGGAATGCATTCTTCGTTTCGTTAACAATGATCCTGGCTTTGATCCCTATTGTACACCTATGACCTTTGACCTGCCGAAAGACAATAGGGTCCTTACTATACATGACCAATGTATGTACAAAATATGAGCCCTCTACACCCACTGCTATTATGGCGTAATAAATCTTTCACACTTTCAGCTTTCAACCTCAGCTGCATGGCCTCGAGTGACCTTTGACCTAACCCCTAATAAAACAGTAAAACCGTAGTCCACCATCATTACATGAAATTCCCATGCCTACATTGACTTTTACCGTTCCCAAGTCATCGCACTCAACGTGTTCCTTTAAATTGTAAGTACTTCGTGACCTTGAACGCCTTCGAATCAATAGGTCTTCCTCTCTATACTTGCAACCTTCAACCATATTAAACTTCCTTCCTCAGCTCTCTTGTGGAAGAAGTTTTTCGAACTTGGAAACGAATCCGGTTCAAGCGTCACGCACACAAACACAAATACATACACCCCACACCAAGTGGTGAATTGCTCGTTGGGCATTGGCGTAGCCAGAGGGGGCCACGGGGGCCCATGGCCCCCCTCCCCTCCCCAATCGCGAAATTACCCCCCATTTTTTTTTCATTTTCCACTTAATGACAACAAAACACCATTTGGCACTTATTCGGCTCTCTCTTTCCTCATTTGCTAGTTGATTGCGCGAATTCTCCTCTGACAGCCAATTTTTTTGGTCATATCCAAACAGTGTCCAAATTGTGCGCGCTCGGGGGGGGGGGGGGGGGGCGCGCATTAGTACTCCGTTGTATTACACGTTTTTTTTTTTTATCCATTTGGACTTGCGGCAATTTCTTTAGATATAGAAGGACATTGGCATACTGAGGGGGGGGGGGGGGTGCGTAGATACCCCACCCACAACATTGTCTTATGTTGTTCCCCCCCTCCTCATTCCAGTCAGTGGCTTTAATAGTTCAATGTTTGGTCAATATCCAACAACATAGGCGGGTGAAGGGGGGAGGCACAGCTATCCCTCCCAGTTCGGGCAAAAACATTGGAAGATGGGACCCCTCCAAATTGACCCCCGTACCCTATGGGGGATATCATAGATGATATCCAACATGCACAAAAATTGCGTGCTTCCTGCGCAGTAATAGCCGTGGTTTTGTTGTCCTGCTTTTAAAATACAAACCGATAATATTTACTTGAGCTTCGAGCAAATTAGTTAGGTTTTTTAGATAATTGCAATTGTTGATCCTGTGGCTATTTACATCCTGGGTAAATCCCGGCGCCAGATGAAGGCATGGCCATCAGAGGAGGGAGCGTTAGACACCCCTCAAATTAACCAAGACAGACGCGTGATTCATCGTCCAAAATGAGGGAGCCGAAAAGAAAAGGATAAGGGAAATTGAGACCGAATATATAATATCAGGCAGAAAATGACCAAAATTCAGACAAAGGCGAAATTCGGCGAAATGTTCTGGAGGATTTTTAATCAAAACAAGCATTGTTTCGCGCGTGTCGCGCGCGGGTAGACTCTTCCGTCATGCGGCTTTCAAGATGTTGGGGAAAAATTTTCTGCCCCCCCCCCCAAAAAAATGAAGAGTCCTGTACGCCTATGATGTGAAGCAAGTGGAAATAGAAAATTTGACCACTAACAAAAGAACAAGAGTTTTTGTATAGGAAAACATGACTTCAAATGATGGCAAATGTTGAACCAGATCTCATTCTGAGGGTTCCTGAAAATGCAAAAATTTTCAAAGGCAGGGGGACCACCCCCTCCCCTGTTATATTTATTTTAGACCTAGTAGACCTCCCCCATGGCCACACCCAATCAAAATTCCGGGCTACGCAGTGTCGTTGGGTTTAATATCAGTAATGAGTAAATGGTGGTTTATGATCCTGTTACATGCTAGGAACCTATTTTACGATTCAAGAAAGTGGACTTAATGGAAGTTTCAGCCGGCCCGAACTTTATTATTTTTGTCCGTTATTCGGTACTATTCTCTGTTATTATAGGCGAGTGCAAAATATCGACACATGGAAATATACCTCTAACATGTAGGAAAAATCCCAATTTTATCATTTCCTTTATTGACATATACGGGTTATCATTACATTTCCGGCATAATATGAAAAACTGGTTTGCGATTCACCATGTACTCTAATACCTAATGCATCGGTTAAGTACGGTCCGATAGGGCATCGCGCTGTGTAGCTCTATTCAACATTCATTGTAAGAAACGCATACAAGTTCAAATGTACCGACTTACAACACACCCTCCACACTCGCATCCAAATTAAGGCGCTGATATTCATGGGCATGTAGTTGACTTAGCGCACTTTGGTTTCATGGAAGTGATCCACACCCGATGCCCACCCACTAATTCGTGCTGACATATACAGAGGTTATTCTTCGAATCCTTATAGGCCTGTATTTGGATGGAAATTGAGGAGCCTACTGATGAGGAAGATAGACTTAATTTGGTGGAAAGGATGGTGGTTCTAGCAGCGTGGTGCTTGGGTTGCCAATAAAACTGATGTAATGCGAAGGAATACCAATAAGATACCCACGTTTTGGGTTCTATTGAGAGGCGCTATATGTGGTTACTAGTTAATATGTTATAAAATCGGAACAGAAACAAGAACGGGGGAGGGGGAGGGAATGGAGTCGCTTCCGATATTTGGTGGTAAAGTAGTGATCGCGGCGTCAGAGAAAGTATGGAAGAATACGGTGGGACAAATCATATAATTAAATGGATGAAGCTGCAAAATAGGGAGGAGATGTTTAGATATGACTTTCATGCTTCAATGATTGCCTGGAACGCATCGGCCGTCTGTTTGTCCTGTTTGATTATAGCAACTAGCTGCACTCGATTGGCACAAGCGAAGCAGTACAGCTCTACGGACGAACTGTACGTCCAACGTGATTATGTTATCACTTAGCATAACCTTGGCTTGTTTCTTGTCAAGCATAGGTGAGTTTTTTTTTTTTTTTTTACGAGGCCCCCCGCTCAAGGATCAAATCAATCCAACGTAGTGGACCATACAGGCCTTACCCATATTCCAGTTGAATATGGTAACTCATCCGTGTATGCTGCGGCTGACAGTCAATTTACCAAGTTTGAATGATGTGACCAAAAATGCTCTTATCAACGCTGCAAAACATGTCAGCGAAAACAGTGCGACCCTCGGGAAATGCACCGGTTTAGAGGCACTGCAATATGCATGCACTTCATGTAAGCACGTCTCCGTTCACCCCCAATTTTTTTTATAGGAATTTCAATACGAAGTCGACGTTTGTTCGAAAATGATTATAAGTGATGATGCTTACCACACCACCACCATCATATTACCATGGGCTTATTACATACATAAGCATCGTCACTCAGGTATATTACCGCCATTGTGTGTTGCTCGACGTGCCGCCACCGGCAATGGATCAAACTACAATGTGTAATTAGTCTTCTAGCACCAACGTTGTACGTATACGATTTGCCAGTTTTGACAGCACACAGCACGGTACACGCGAAGACTACAGCCAATTTACATTGTAGAATGTTCGGAAGCGAGCTTCAATATCCACATATTTTCCCAATCACCCGGTCATCAACCACCGAGTGAAATTTCCTGGGGAGGCCGGGAACCGGGAAAGGCACATGTGGGGACCTCATAATGTGGAATCCTGCATAGCTTATCCCTCTCACAAATTTTGGCGCACTTTGCTGACATTCGGTCCTAATGATGGTCTAACAGCCGACCTTTGAGCGTGAAAATCCGATCCAAGGGCCCACTGGCTCGGAGGCCCATGTTAAAATTTCACAATGATACTTGAAAAGCATCTCCTCCACACGTTGACTTGATATCTCTGAGTAATGTAATACTCCTTGTGGAGAGTGGTTCATCGGGGTGCACAGAGTCAGTGCTGATTGTTCAGTCATAATGACGATCTAATAGCTACTTTCTGTGCTCCAGAATTTGAGGCCCCATCATTGTCCTACAGTGTTGGGCACAGTGCTTATGTACGTTTATTCATGATGAGAAATAGCCGTACCTACATGCTTTTCCATGAATTTTTGGTCCAAAGCCTCACTTGGCCTACGGCTCATGTTTATGAAATCGACACAAATGCTGCATGAAATGCATCTTTTCTAAACAAGCTTGATTTTCTGTAACGTTACATAAAATGAATAGGGGGTAGTGGGCCTTTGGGGTGTTTGCACAACTTCCAGGCCTCAGGCCCAAGCGCCCAGATGTTGAATTTAGCAAAATGCTCCTAGGAAATTTGCTGCAAAGTGATGATGTTCAGTCTTAATGATGCTCCAATAACCGTACATTGAGGTGTTTAGGATACTTTGGTCCATGTCCCACTTTGTTTACCCTAAAGACCCATTTTAAGAAACTACACATAATGGTGCTTGAAATGCATCTCATCTCCCGTATCAAGGCCCTCAAATAGCAAAAAATGATGCTCCGACGGATGTTGACCAGCGGACATTCGACAAAATGCTCATCGACTCCTGGATGACCATTGTGCCTAGTCTCGAAGGCTAAGGTCAAGAGAAAAAAGGAAGTCTATTTCATGGGCAATGTGTGGAAATTTAGCAACTAGTCGTAGCTCTACCTCCAGCTTGTCGGAAATTTCAAGGGTCATGCGAGGCAAGTATGTAGAGAATGGTGGAAATAATCTGACAAAATCTGCATTGAACTATGATGCTCGCTGCAAGAACAGACATATTCGTTACATTTGTGTGGTTTCCGGCTATATAGCATTATTGGTGCTGGTTCCATCCAGGCAGTCATGCACCGTGCGTATGGTTTGTGGCGCGCTCGTGTCTATGTAGTGTGTGGTTAGTCTGTGTGAGGGTGTGTCGTAGATGTGTATGTACATGTGTTTAACACCCCTTGTCAGCACGACAGTCGATAGCAACGCAAGCATGTATCAAAATCAAATTCGGCACGTGTGTTGATCATTTCGGACGGAGGTCGTATTGGGAGTTTCGTTCCTCTAGTTGAACTACATCTGTGACATACTTTACCTAATGTTGGACCTCTGAACCTCATTTGAACCTAAATGGCCATGTGAACTTTGGGATAATCTTCGTGATCGGCCAACTCATCTGTTTCAACAGAGATCGCAGCCCTAGGGGGGGGGGGGGTACGGGGGGGGGGGGGGTCAGGATCCTCCAACTTTTGGGGAGGCCTCCATACTAATATTTTTCACACACAAAAATTTGGGTTTTTTCCCATCAAATTCCCCCTAATTGCTCTTTACTCCCAACTTTCAAACAGTGACTGAGCCAGTGATCGCAACCAATTCATAAGTCAAATGCAATGGTACTAACACAGCTACACAACGCTATATCCAGTTTAGTTCTCTGTGAATTGTTCTACATCCTCTAAAACACTGAAAGGTTTCAAATCGTGTATATCTCTCTTCGCAACGGAACATTTGAGGGGGTTGGCGTGATGGCGAATTCTGTTTGTTCGTGCAAACTACATCCTTTGACCTCTTTGAATTCTTTTGCCTTTTGACCTTTTTACCTATGACCCTGTGACTCGGGGTCAACTTGTGACGATCAGACTCGTTTTGTTGCAGCAAACCGCTAAGTCGATTGCAGTGACGTACTGAGACACACGCTATTTTCAATTATGTCTCTGTAGATGGGTGGAACAACTTTTGAATATTTTCATGTTCAACAATGACTTCTCGACACTGAAAAATTCTTAAAGGAATAACTTGGGGAAGTTATGTTCGTCATGTACACACAATTGTCGAGATCTCAGATGGACAATGCAGTAATTGCACATTATTCAACAGTTCACAAAAACAATCCTTTACTGAGGGTGTCCCTATAGCCGGGCTACTGTGATTTTTTTGCTATCACATGTCCCTGTCCAGTCAAGAACACACAGATATACTTGTCCGCACGAGACACCCTCCTAGTTTCCTGATTCATCAGGCTCTCATTGGTATGACCACACTCACTCTTAATCTATGGTAAACTGTGGAAAAAAACTGTTCATTGTTTATCCAGCAACTTTTGGTACAACTTCCTATTGCTAAGTAGAGAGGATGGCATGAGCCTAGACGAAGGGGAGCATCAGTAATGCCACTGGCCTGATTTTGTTGAAAGCCGGTCGAGTATGCTAAAACAGGTGCAATATTCAAGAAAACATAAAAAATGTTGGAAAGGGAAAATAAGAAGGGGGCGGTCTGCCTGTTGGGACCTTGTTCTTCCCTTCCCCCCCCCCACACTTCAGGCAAATCCTGCTGCCAACATTATATGCTAGAATGTTGGCAACTGTACATTTCCTCAGAATTCCAAGGTCTTGGTTGTCTTGGTGTTCAGGGATCCCAGGGAATTTCCGGCTAATACACTTGGAACCTCTAAATGATATTGGCTAGCAATTACAGGGAATATACGGTATCTTCTCTACATCTGGACACTATGGGTCAATACCATTACCCCGCATTCTGATTGTTCGAACTTCAAACGTCCCAAATCAACTTGCAAGTACACGTTTTGTGCTGATTTGAAGAATTTTTCCCCCTCTATTTTCAGTCAGTAAGTAGGTATAAATAAACCCTATGCATTCGTTAACTATAATCATGAGTGTTACTAGGCCACAATTTAGATTTCGTGTTGTTGTGGTGGGGGTGGGTGGGTTTGCCCATGGTATTACCAAGCTGTCATTTAAGGTGACCAAAGGAGAGAACATCAGGGGTAAAACTTGATGTGATTGGGCAACCTTACTATACCACAAAAAAGTTGATGTTGGTGATACCTCCCCACCGCCGCCCTACACTTGTATTGTTCAATATTCTATCATTCTATATAGGTTACTTTGTTCGTCAAATAAATTTTCGGTACTAAACATAATCTACATAGATCTGTGATTTTGTTCAATGAGGGAAGGGAGTCACGCTGATAGACTATGCGGAGTACAGGTGGTATCAGCAGTATAATATGACGTGTACCAAGGGTTATACACTGAACTATAGATATTGAATAAATTTCAGAATGATCAGATGAATGATGGGTATGTATATAAGGCATATATTGGCCCCAAAAAGTTTGTTGTGGACTTCAAGACTATCATACGAATCTGTAAACGTTTCACTTTCGTATCATGTGAATTCCTTGGAGACATTGACAGTCTCCTTTTGTTGCATGAGTTGGATATCACTAACGAAAATGGCAAGGAAACCCTTCGCATAGTCGCGTTCTTGGTAATAATAGGATTAGTCGCATGCAGTATTTCTAGGTTTACCGATTGACAATCAAGTGATATAGAAATAGCATATTAATAATGTCTCTAGAAAGTTGCAAAAGTTAACGGCATTATCAATAGCAAGAACAATGTTGTCCCGAGAGAACTTCTAACAATATATAACACACTTCTGCCACCCCTTCTGAGTTATAGTATTTCAGTATGGGAAGTGCTGTCCAAAAAATGTACTCGATAGTTTGTGTTTTTTTTGCAAACGTGTGTTACGAAATATTTTGCAATGCCTATACCATAGGAGTTTCTATACAGCAACCCTGTTTGAAAAGCTCGAACTACTCACCTTTTTCTTCACCTAATTACCATCTTGCGGAGTCCTCTCATATACATTAGTATGGGTATGTCCTTTTCGCGGCAGTGTAGATCCAAAGCGCGAGTAATTATCTGCGAGGAACATGTAACGTGAGTGATATCTTAAAAGAGTCGTGTAGTTGGAGGATAGTAGGTAAAGTAAGATTTGATGGGGTTACACTACCTATGATACCACATTTCTTGACGCCTAATTGCAGAGGATGAAGCTTCATTCCCTCCGACGAATTAAAGTCTGAGACAGCGTACACGGGACCCAAATTACGTACAGTAGACTGAGGTTCTGATATTCAAGTAATCTACACCGGATTTATTTCCTACGAACACATGTTTAAATTTTCTCAGTCCTCGATACCCCTTCTTTCGTCTCGAGGAGATGATTCGATATTCATCATCAAGAGTCAGCATTGATTTTTGCGAGCTCCAATTCGTCCGAGAGTTCTTGGAGGGGGGGGGGGGTGAGATTCCATTGCTTGATTGCTATTCGGTATTCTGAACATCTTTGAAGCGTGTGCTGTGTGCTACATTCAATAGTAAACATTGAATTATATCTTACTTTTTATTTTTTTTATTCACGATTTCGTGCTGAAGCACCATGCCATCGTTAGACCGAATAGAAATCCTTCAACCACTGGCTGTAAATGATATTCAGATTCTATTGAGTCCAATGCAGGGAAACAGGGGAAACATGGGATGTGATGCCATCCCTGAATAACATGTTATTTTGCCCAACTTTGTTAAATTAATGCGTTCCTGTAATGTCGAATCCGTATAGCCAGCAAGTCCTTCCATGCATAGGTTGCATGATTCTGACGTTGGTATCTGTCTGATTGTTTCGAAACATGTCATTCAACTTTGTAATTCATCCATAGACACTTCAGTGCCCATATATACTTCCATCCATAGGTTGCATGATTCTGACGTTGGTATCTGTCTGATTGTTTCGAAACATGTCATTCAACTTTGTATTTCATCCATAGACACTTCAGTGCCCATATATACTTCCATCCATAGGTTGCATGATTCTGACGTTGGTATCTGTCTGATTGTTTCGAAACATGTCATTCAACTTCGTAATTCATCCATAGACACTTCAGTGCCCATATATACTTCCATCCATAGGTTGCATGATTCTGACGTTGGTATCTGTCTGATTGTTTCGAAACATGTCATTTAACTTTGTAATTCATCCATAGACACTTCAGTGCCCAGATATACTTGGGCAGTTCTGTTGCTAGTGAGCCCAATATAACCGTTTGTTCACCGGATGGCATGGCCCTCGTATGAACTTACGCTGGAGGGCTCCTGAGTCCACTCGCGGCCAGCTCTGTCTCTGTACAGTTGCAGGTTTTGTGGGGATTTTTCATCGGGTTGCTTTGCGCAGTGCTCGAGTGTTTGTAACAGATTACGTGTTTTCTGCAACAGAAGACTGTCACGAAGACATCGGCATGTGTTAATTGAAGTAAGAGATAATTTTGCTCGAGCCTTAGCCTTCAACAAGTTGAATCTTTTTTGCTTGTATTTTTCTAAATATTTCTAACCCCCACACAGCGTGAAATGTCCTGGTACCTTTACCCCAATGGAATCACTGCTCTTCACTATAACGATATAGAAATCTACTCCATATTTGAAGTTGTGTTGTAGTAAATTGGAGCATACTGAGCTACAATTCAGAAGACGCTATACATTGCATCGAAATGTAGGCAAAAGTTACTATCGAAGTGTGAGGAATCAGCGTCAACGAGGGAGAGAAAGAGGCCGTGGTATGAACTTGAGCTGGATAGGCACCTAAGCCCACGCAGGGGCCAGCCTTCCTATACTACCGGTGCAAGGTCTGTGATATCGTTATCGGGTTGCGTCCGTGGATGAACTTCATCTGGATAGGCACCTAACAGCCACGCAGGGTGCCATGCCTTCATATACCTACAGGTGCAAGTCTGGTGGTATTCGTAGTCGGTTGCTCCGCGCATTATTTAAGCGTTTATAATGGACGTGTTTTTCTTCATGCAGCTATAGCTTACTTTGATTGTAATTTCTGCTACAACGAAGACTGCAACTGTGGAGAAAGACATCGTATGCGTCAATAGAGAAATAACAGATTATGAGTTCGTGACTCAAAAGTTGAAGTTTCTGTTTGTATGTTTCCTAAAATGTGGTAACCCGCATAGCGTACAAATGCAATGTCCGTACTTTTTTCACCCCCAAATCGAATCAACCACTTCTCTATATAGATAACGTGGATATACCAGAAATTTTAATGGAAACTTGGAGCATGATGAGCTTTAGAAGATTCAGATACGCTAAAACAATTCATGCATCCAAATTTCAAAAACGGTAGTTTCCTCGAAGTGTGAACTTACAAAACATCGTCGATCGTGAAGACGAAATCAACATTCTAGCTTCGCTGACAAACAAAAACGTCGAACTGACATGGTAAGTTTAATAACCTGAACGATGTCATGATCAGAGACCCTTCACAGCCCTGGATTGCCGGATGACATGTTCCCGGCTAAGTTGAGGCTCCCTGCGGGCAACAATGATCTAGAAAAGGAAGGTTATCATCTATTGATGGATGAGAGCCCGACTAAACATGACATCGATAACCTGCGCTGGCAAATGTTAGTCAAGCGGGGAATATCGAGTGAACGGAAATCTCGGAATTCTGAGTGATATCTCATCCATCTAAGGACGAAGGTATCGCGAACGACGCATACAACTCATCAAGATATGGTTGAGTTGGGCCCCACCACCACTGTGTAGTAGGACAGACATCGATGAAATAAGACGCGGCACTGCCCGATTACTGTAAATTTACGATGAAGCCCGCAGTGCGTTGTCTTCTCAAGAAGATAAATAATATAGATATAATAGAACAAAACACTCCTGATGGGTCACGACTTCAAATCGAATTATGCCGATTCAGGCCGCCTAATTGAACCCAGAACCGCATTCGGAAAAAAAGGAAACGATCTCCTCGCTAAACGTGGAAGTTGACATGACAGGACACATCAAAAGCACACATCCCAACATCAATGCAGAGGTTAGAACCAAGAGTAACATAAAATGTAGAATAACGAAAGCAGATAAGGAACACGTACTAACTACAACACCTTGCATACATACCCAACAAAAAAGTCACACGAGAAGACTACTAAAATATTATCAAAGGCTAAGAAAGGAACTCCTGCAGACACATACACTGGTGAGTTATGGCCTGGTACAATCCTATACACTCATACACCCATATGGGACGCGGAAATGTCTAGGCCTATTCAGGGGAATGTAACAAGTGGCCTGGTAGCAAAACAAGCCCCAAATAGACACAACTCACTGTAAATCTACCCAAACAAGCGCAAGTCGAAACCGTCTTGATAGCTGCGGATGGCAAAATTCCTGTGGCGAATACACTGCCAATATTCCTTCACCAATCCCATTCTTGTTTGTTCACTATTTAATTGACCTTTACTGACATCTGTCATAACCTTGGAATGGCTTGGAACATGTCGACCACATTAGCCTAGTAATTGCTATTAGTGCCCAGTGCTGACAGACAAATTAAACAGTCCCCCCAATACTAGCAGCCAGGCCTGCAGCTCGAGGGAATAATGTAACAAACCACTCTCACAGAGATATCAATGGGAAGGGCTGTGGTTAGACAAATTGGGGTAATGAATTGGATTTAATTAAAATCTAATCACACTATGCAACAAAAATTTACAACCTCAATGGGCAGCCTAGCCAGTGGCATGCTTCATACACCACCAAGTTTCAATCTGATCGCATGTACGGTTCAGAAGTTACAAATGAACGTGACGAACAGAAACGGACGAACGAACGAACTAACTGACGAACGGACGGAGATACATGATAACTTGTAGAGCTGCTTACCCGCAGCTAAAAAGCATAGCATTTAGCATATCCATATACCATGTATACAGTTCAGTGTTTCATAGTAAGAGGGCGCGCTTTGCTATGCATGAAAAGGGCTTTAAAGTACACGTTGTAGCACAGTGGGTCTATATATGGTCTCCTGGTGTTACGGAGGCGGTTCGCATGTACAGCTCGAACGTGCTCTCCCGGTCAGTACGAAAACACCGCTTGCACAGAAAATAGAGACGCATTATTAACTTTGAAGCAGTTTGAAAATACAATCCATTACTAATTCGACACGTCGCTGGATTACATATGTAGTTAATGAAGGTTTCGGTGTCGACCCCCGGCAATTTCAGTTTTCGGTGAGCGCGATGCTCGTTGAGTTCTATGATCACGCAACGATGTAACTGTGGTTATGATTCCCTGTTACATACTTGGAACCCTTTTTTAGGTCCACAAAAACGGACTTATTGGAAAACTTCAGCAGGCCCGAACAATTTATTTTTTGCATTACACATTCTCTGTTATTAGAGGCCCGGGTGCGAAATTTCGAAAAAGAGCGGCAGCTTCCCACTCATAAGAATGCAAATGTACCTCTGATCATGTAGGAAAAATCCCTTCTTCTTTGCCAATGGAGCTAACTTGTTGACAGTTGAATGGCCATACATGGGTTGTCATAGCATTTCCAACCGAAATATGAAAAAAAAGGGTTTTCATTTGACCATTGTACTCTATGATATTCGATACATACGGTACGTCAAGTCCGCTGTAGCTATTCCACATTGGAGGGAAACGTATACAAATTCGAATGTACCCACCTACAACACACGTCCTTCACACTCGCATTCAAATAAGGAGCTTGGTATCCATGAGGCAAGTAGTTGACTTTAGCGCACTTCTGTTTTATGGCAATGTTTGATCCCACCCAGCTACCCACTGTACCTGCTAACTCGTCGGCGCTGTGAGATATTACCCTTACAATAATATTACAATTACTAGTTAATCCTTCGAATCATACCAAAACCTGCATTTGGATTGAATATGAGACGAGAATAATTTGGAACGAATGGTAGTCTGATAGTTGCATAAACAGACTGAAATAAGGATATACTCACCACTCACCCGGTCATCAACACCGCGTAGAATCCTCGCGGAGGCCGGGGAAGAGGCACGTATTACGATCAAGTCAAGTTCTCGTTATGAGGTTTACGGGCAGGTTTCATCTTCCGTTAGCCAAGATGAATCAAGCTTCCACTAACACAAAAAACAACGAAAACAAGTAACACTGTGTACTGATGCCTTGAATTGATGTCTGTTATTGATATTCATCTTAAGAATCGTTATCATAAGGAAGCAGCTCAATCGGAATGTCAACATAGGCGGCGTACGAATGGTAATACATGGTGAAATGGTAATAGTGCCGCTACTTTTTTTTTTTACAGTAACGATACCCTGTCGTTCTCCGAAGTCTAGCTTCACCCTTTTGCTGATGATACTACCGTGTCTTATCAAAATAGGAATCTTGCGGATTTATGAATCAGCGGTCCGACTGTAGGCAACACATTATTGTTGGAAAATACGAAAACTAAACTAATTGTTCTGATAATAGGGTTTGTGATACCAGTTAATAGGCCTATTGCGATTAGACTTAGCGGGCAAGAGTACTTTAGTATACTACTAATGATGTTACTAAGGAAGTTGACAAAAGTTAACCGGCATATCGATGACCCTAAGGAACAATGTTTTCACCGAGACACTTCTAACAATATATAACACACTGCTGCCAACTCATTTGAGCTATAGTATTTTAGTTTGGGGGATTGCTGCCAAATTGAACTCGACAGTTTGTTTACCTTTGGGAAAATACGTGTGATACGAATATAGCAATGCCCACAATTTAAGTAATACAGCAGTCATGTTAGAAGAGCCCAAACTATCCACTGATTTTATCTAATATATGTGATTACCATCTTGGGATCTTCCTATATAAATTTAGTGAGGGTATACTCCCTGGTGTTTTCGAGGATTTATATTCTAGCAACGCGGAATTCATAACATGAATACACACAACGAACGTCGGCTCATTTATCCATATTAGAGGATTCGTAATCAGGCATACATACCGGGAATAGGATATAGCGTCCAGGATTCCTCTAGATAATGACATGAGCTGTTGGAGAGTTCCAGAACCCTTGGCTAATTCAAGAGAAAGCCAAGAAACCACCTGATAAGTAGTAACTAGAACCTATCCTCCTAACTTTCTTTGATTGGTCTCGTCGGTTGGCTGTAAACAGTCACGTTATACTTGGATTTTCCGCTCCTCCATGGTTCGATGAATTCGACGGATCCTGGAATTCACTGGTCGTTTTTCGGAGAGACGAGAAAGAACTGTTTCCTGAGGCAGGTCGGGATTAGTTACATTCCTGCCTCGATATCATCTGAGCATTTTGTCGAGAGGAGAGAGTAGTATCACCTGTGGTCATACAGCACTATCATACGGCCAGGGTTCCTTGATGAGCCTTACTTTATAATACCTTCATGTAATCATAGACTCTTATCCGGGAACATTAAAGACATATTCCAGTTGTGTCTACTCGGTTTCATTGTAATGGAACCTCTCTTCACCTGCAATGATTGAACTTACGACATACCCCATATAAATGGTAGATACATGCGCTAACCAATCCTCAAGCCCACTGATTCTCCACCCACTGACTCTAGCAGACTACGTAAATTTTATTTAAACCAATTATACTAATTAAGGAAGCCTACAGTGCACCGCTTACCAGAAAGGCTAATATAAAAAGGCCTGTCTGTTACAGTGGTGGACATAGGCTATTATTTGGAATCATTTGCAAACAGTTCAGTGGTTTAGCTCCATCGCCAGCACCTAACTGGCAGCCTGGTTTTGTGGAAGTGTCTGACGCATCTCTCATAGGGGTTTGGATATTGGGTTATAGACAGACATAGGTAAGAAACCGTAGGATATCTCTAGCTTCTTCTCACGTGACTTGTTTGTCAACGTACAGCTCACTCTTTCTCCGGTATCACTGGGAATTACTGTTTTTATGTCTCATAAAAATCCACTGAATGGAATTTATCCCCACAGGAGTTTTCAGAATAGCTTCATGTATTGAATAACACCGGAGGCAGCAGGATATATTCTGAGACAGGGCGACGATGTGGTGGTCAGATTCCATACATGAATAGTTTAATTACCTTAACGCGAAGTAGTTGTCCGATTTACTAGTACAGAGGAATATTAATAATCAAATCATACAGGGACACAATATCCTCCCGCCTCTTAAGCCATGACACGAACATAGATTCGTTTGTGCCCCACACCTAACATTGGTAATTTGTCATACGATATAAAGCAATGGCATTGCGAAGATGTGGACTAAATAGAAGCAACATAACTCCAGCATATGACAGTATACAAGCATTCAACGGAAGCTAATATAAGCGGAGCATACTGTCTTAGGCTGCATGCTTTTATTCTCGGTATTCCCCCAACTCTACCGGTCAACGACACCGCCTCGACTGTTCGAGGGCTCCAGTGAGATGTAGTATTGGGTCAAGCAGTTCTTTGTTTCGGTACTTCGGGCGGGTTTCAGCTTTCGAAGCAAGCCACGATGAACCGATCTATTGGAGGAGAGATGCCGTTGTTTTTTAATAACTGAGGGATTGGCTCCGTATGAATTATTCATGGGACGAGGGACAAATATACCAATAAAAGAATTCGATATATACATGTCATTGGGATGTAGGAGTTTCTCGTTGCGAGCTGGAAATTTCGGAGCCCTCCGGGATTTCAAGAGATATGTTTCCGTGCGTGTTTTGTTCCCTGAGGTTCTGTCCCTTAGAGCGAATTCTGCACGGATCCTGTTCCTTATAGAGGGTTATCCCATTGGTGTGGTTTTAGTACTCTGACCACCCTATTTAAGGCTGGGAACGAACTAGAGTTATATATAACAAGAATACCCCACGGTGTTATTAGGTTGAGTGTCGTATGATCAGTGGCTGGTAATGTACATTGGTTTCGAGAACAGGATGCAGTCATACGTCTTGTTATTGTGTCATGTTGAAGGCCAATATCATTTTGAAGACTTGACTTTTTTGTACTTAACGGTAACGGAACCACTAGAATAGATGTCGTTCAGTCCCGGCGTGCGTCTATAAACATAACGGTCTATCGACGGTCACCCTTTGAGGGAGGGGGGGGGGTGGGGTGGGCGGGACCCCATGTATTACAAAGCCTATGTGAAACCTGAACTGCACATAAACAATTTATAGATAATCCGAAACAAACAGAAAAACTTCACAAGATATCAATACTCTCACACCTTTCTAGTTTAATTAATTCATTCTCACATTCCGTCTAGCAAGTTGCAAATATGCAGCATTACCGTGTAAAGTCTATGGGCGACCTTCGCATCATTCGTCATAAGTGACGTCAATAGATTCATTGCATTCCTGGAAAACTAAAAATAATTCAACAAGGCAACATTCCTGGAACTTCTGAACTATGGGTGTGGGACTTTGATTTGTCTCTCTTCCACTTGTGTTGGTTCAGAGGAAATCGATTACATGATAGTGGTTTCTCAAGGCACTTTTGGCAAAAAAAAAACCCATGCAATTTCCAGCTCCCGATCAGCTAGATTCATAGGTTGAGACAAAGGTTTTTTCTTTATTTCACTTTTTTGTAAAATATCCTTCAACTCACATAGAGAAGTTTTAATATGCTTGTTTTGCAATGCTTAGCATTGAATGTTGCTATTTTGTGCAGATCCTAAGCCTGTAATATGATCATCCCCACACTGTAGTCATACTAAACTAACCAATACCATATTGGGTACAGTGGTGGAGAAATCGTTTATATTTCATCACACATCGGCGATTTTCATGAAACTACTCACCTTTGAAGAGAAATTTCATCAGTTAATAACCGGGGAATTGTAAACCGGTGCGTATAGCATAAGTTTGATCAATAAAATCATAATCACACAATTGATGTCATAAATATTTCAGAACATACCGTACATTTTTCGGAATCCTCAATCTACCTTCCGATGATGTGTGATCACCATTTATCACTAAGTCTTCGTCATTCACAATCGCGCTGGCATTTAAGATACCCAAAAACCCCCTATCATTTCTGGTTCAGATTGAAAATAACGTCTGATTGTTACAGCGCGATAGCCCCATACTTACATGCAATCTGTTTGTTGTTCTCGCCCATTCCCAGACTGCCAGATACCGTAAGATATACTCTGACGTGATATGTAGAATTGTTTCGCCAAGTGCGAGACGACTAGACTATCACTTTGCTGTTCTGCCCCTTACGCACTGCCTCGGACATTCATAGTTGTCACCTTCCCCATCGTTTGTTTCGTGCCCGATGTGTGTAGGCCTATATGTTTCTTGTTTCTATTTACAATACCTAGACTGTAATTTGGGTCTATTACCACTGTTGAGTTTTTCACACATACCAGTTACAGTGATTCAAACTATGTAATTATCAATGCAAATCAGCTTCGGCTGCATAGAAATAAGTACAATAAGAAGCGATACAATGTGACCAAGAGGGCAATCCCCGGAGTTGCATGATCTCATCGCGCATCCCAGAAAATTGGGAGACTTTCCGACCTTCAAATAGTTTTGGCAAATTCTTGCGGTCACGAAAAAAACCTACCCCGATTCATTCCGGTTTAACATACATCCCTACATACATCACCATACATACATACATACAACATACATACATACATACATACATACATCCATACCTACATACATAACATACATAATACATACATACATACTACACCACTCGCAATAACGAATGATCCATTTCGCGCCCCCGCCGTCTTAGAATAGGACATTTTCTGTGCACGTGTTTTCAGAATTAAAGGTGCTTTGATTGGTATGGGTCGTGCGCCAACGGTTATAACATTTTGGGAATGTTGAATATTTCTTGGATTTCTCTTTTCCTTACATTGTTATATTTGTGTTTCCCACATGAAATATTGGATCAGAACATAAAAATAACAACGAATGCTCAAAATAAATGATCAGTTTATATGCTTACTGTCACCTGCGTTCCCTTGTTCGCAGCGCTCTCTGTCGCAACGTAATTAACACATTTCAGGCGGTGATTTACCGATTAAATTCACAGTGGACAGAAATGGTTTTATATACCTTAACACCTACAGGTACACGTTGACATGCGCACAGCGCCGTCGTGTACCCCATGATGAGCGATGTTCTAACTTAGTTTACCTTTTGTAATCTATTGTGCCAAATACCGCTCCGGATGTGAATCGACCAGTGTTTCGTTGAGACTATTTAATATAAAACGCCCAGTTTCTTTTAGACCTTTAACAGGTACAACGTTTTTTCCTTGTGAAGCACGGGCGTTATGAATGAGGTAGTCCCATCGGCCCCCACACAGACGTCAGACGCGCACGCACTTGCCAACATTGCATCATCATACGCAAGCGTATAGCAGGAGCTGTAACCCGATAGTTTATGGGTTATCAGTCCGCAGTTTATTGAGTTTCATCGCAGTTTAATTGCTATATTCGTTACAAAGACAACAATGGACATTGTTCTACTACAACGTATTGTAATGCCGCTTAGTCAATATTTTACGTTATGGTGTAATTCATGAGGAAAAGGAGATTATATATAAATATAATTTTCGACTAAGAATTATGTTCTCGATGTACTAATTCATATACAGCTATGCAGCTATCAGTTGGCAATTGTTTCAGTCGTTTCGTCACTACAGTTTTTTTTTTTTTTTTTTTTTTTTTTTTTTTGCTATCGCTCGTTTTACATAACCACTATGGAATATAATAATATAATTTTCCATGACTCTTTGGCTACCGTACCATGGCCCACAGTTTCCCATCTTTTTTTCGAGCTCTTCAATGCTTGCACGCAATCACTCAGCACACAGTGAGCCTCTCAACATACTAACACTAAGTCAGGTCACATTGCAATCTGCAAACGATACAGTACAACCCTACTTTCGCTCCATGTACCCCATGCCCATAGCCCTGCGTCAGTAACGACTGATACATACTGATCATGCAACTCACAACGTCTTACACCACGCATTCACTAATACTGTTGTGTAAGTTCAACATCGAAGTCCTGTGTGGAGAATATTATGAATCATATCAGTTACTACTGATGGGGCTATGAGAATCGATTGTTCCATTATACACGAGAGTTGGCTGCGTGTGGAAGCGTAATTTTCCGTCGCGAGAACAAGAGCGCTACTCACAACTATGGCTTACTGATTAAATTTGGCAACTATATTGGAAATGAGGTGAACCTATGCATTCTAATATCACACCACTGTTAGTCCCGTGTTAGCTTACACGGTTGTGTGTAATATCTTTATTGCAATTACACATTCAGTACGTCCTTTGAAATAAATTATTGATTCGCTATACGATGGGCGTATCTATATTATCCAATTATATGAAGCTGCCTGTGCCCGGTTCTTCGGTGATTCCGCCCACTTTCTCGGTCGTCGACATCATCACCGTATGCTCGAGGTCTCCGGGAGAGATAACGCTACATGTATTCCCTTCTCCGATGTCCTCGTTCAGGCACTCCGTGTAGGTTTCGTGTTTCGGTGTGTCAAGATGAACCAATCAGTTGAACTAATATTGCTTGCTCATCTGGAACAGGAGAAGTCGGTTTGCTCTTAAATTATGCATGACATTTCTGAGGAATGAATCCGATACGTTCCTTTGGAAAGTAGTCATTTCTCTTCACGAGTTTGAGAGCTTTGAAACCCTCAAGAAATGAAAGGGTCAGATTGTTGTATATTGTTCACTCCTTGGCATGATGTGTCTCTTAGGCGTAGAGCGTTAGCTATGTTGACAGAAGATGGCTTAGGATCTGCACAAGACGCAGATGAGCGACCAAGAGCTAAGTCAACTATACAGCTATTCAACGAGCTCGTTTGTGTTATGTCTGAGGTAACACGGTGGAGCGCAGTTGGTTTCGGGTTGTTTGCATTCACGGGGATTGGTTAGAACGAACTGTTACTCCGGTTAGTGATACGCCATTCACTTCTGTCAATAAGAATAATCCTACTATTTAGTGCACAACAGTTCGTAAAAAAAAAGTCCTACAATGGAATACCTTAGTAGTCTAGTCGGAAGATGGGGTCGCCTGTACCCAATATTTAGGTCTGTTTATTTTTTAACTTGCGTTGCTTTAATCCTCGTAATGTCTTGTTAACGGAATGCTCTGTTCCAAAAACAATTTCGTGCTCACGGGGGTCGTATGCTGCCATTTCGGCGGCCATCTTGAATTGCCGACGAAAATCAGTCACCGATACAATCTTCAAATTTATAATGTATGGAGACACTTTGTTTATCTGAAAACGCTTTAACAGTCCAAATCGAGAATAATGAAATGATTGCCAACTCACTCATGGGTGCACATGCTTTGTTAAGCTACCGCAAACTACTGATCTCCGCCCTATCCTTCCAATCACCCGTTGTCTCCCGGACAAGTAGCCTGACCAGGCCCCCCCCCCCCCCCCGCGACAAAGCTGCGCCGAACCATGAAATGCGGGCCATCCCTCTCAAACTCTCTCTATCTCTGGAACTGCCCCAACAAGTCCACTCGCTCATCAATGGGGGGGGGGGATAAGCCTGAGAGGCACTAGTCCCATCCACCAGCCATTTCCGATTACCATTATCTTCTGCAAGGCACTCGATCTGGTGACTCCTAGAGTTCTGCACTATGCCCTGTCTCCCGCACTCGTTTTATATAGACCTATTGCTATTCAATATTCTCCCCGAATTCCAGTGCTGGAAGTGCTTAAAAGTGTGTCATCTGTGTCTCTGGAGTATTTCACGTCGTTTCAGGGGTGATGTAGGGGACCTGAACTTTAACACTTGTTTACGTGGATGATGGAGCGGTAGTGACGCAGGCGGCTGAACAGTGAGACACGGTTCAAGGTTTCAGTGACAGTTACAATTCGTGGCCCCGTAAGCTTTGTGTATGACCCGTGGCGTGTGAGGAAGTGACATGTGAGGACAAGACGAATTCTACCGGAACACGTAGTCGAAGGCGAATCGGATTGGGGGGTTTAGGTTTCGTGGTCACAGTCTACGAACCAGTCTTTTGGAGATACATTGTATATGCTTTTGGGTAACAAGATCCAAGAAACCATATTCATTAAAGTCCTTCAGTGCTCCCTTTGAACAACTAGAAGAATGGTTGTTTACGCATATTCCAGAGGCTGTCCATCTGTCAACACATCTCGCTCCAATTTCCAGCCATTGGTGACCTAGAAACGCGTGAATATATGTTGGGTTTTATTCCAACAGTGAAATGGCATAGTCCAAGTTCCTGTGGAGGGGGGGGGGGATTTGTCTCTCAACACATCACGCTTCATTTTCTGATGTTTTTCCCCATTTTTTGGCTTCGATTTGACTCTACATTGTTAGTTGTTCCAATGGTTGTTCCAATGGTGTCATCGGTCTGGACTGTTGTTGTTAACAAGAGCTCTGAGGGATTGGCACAGTTACGTTGTGGAACTGTAATAATAATATGACGAGTTACTATTGGCTACAGTTATAATCTGAGGGGAAAGGGAGGGAGGGGGTATGGGGGTCGGGGTGGCCGGGAGGGAAGGGGCGTATGTGGAATGGGGGTACATATCTGGGGGGGGGACCACACATTGAACAGTTTTCAAAACCGCCACTCTGTAATACCTGGAGAAGATTATGTCACTATAAACCGTTCGCGAGAACTTCCCACTCTAGACACCCTAGCTAGCCCTCGACCCTTCATGCCCCGACTGAACAACCTTGCATACCCATTATAAAGCCATGCGTAAAACCATTCTTTTAGTTATTCAAATGTAGCACGGCAGAATTATCCGCCTTTGGTTGGGTTGGGTGGGTCTTATGGGGCGAAATTATGTTCAGCACGATTGTTTCGTCCCGAAACGTGCGAAACTAGAAGTAAATAATTTACCAGCAGACCAGAGAAGTTTAAAATGACCGCCGGGTTGGGCCGTATGAGGCGTTTGCGTCTCAAACAATTCGTCCAGCCTCGAAAACGCGCAAATCAGCCCCCCCCGAAAACTGCTTTTTTATAGAAATTTCGCAAACATTCAAAGGGCCGCCGGGTGGGATCGTATGGCGCGAAAAACATAAGTTGGTCTCAAAATGATCTCAATGCTTCAAAACGCGCAGATAAGCGAGAAACTCAGTTTTCGCAGAAAAAATCCAGAATGGCCGCCCGCGCGTAGAGCGTCGGAGCGCCCACTGTTTCAATCATGCCATTACAATTTTCATATCCGGCGATCATGTGTGCGGACTTTTCATATGGATCCGACTAGCCACTAGGAGTTATTGTATAAATACTATCAATTCATTTTCGTTGAGAATCCAAGATGGCTGCAGCCAGAGTGGTGCAGCGATGCCCACATTCGAACTTAATCGAGATTTTCGTACAAGGGGCGAACATGTGTGCAGAGTTTCTTGTCGAATCGGACATTGTGTTAGAGATTATTGCGTTAAAACGAAAATCTTCCGACGGCAGCGGCGGAGGTGGAGACGACGCTGCCAAACCATAATTCCCCAAAGTAGGGATATAATTGAAGGTAGGCTAATATAGTAGCTATAGAAAGACTAAATGCGTCAGTTGGAACCCGACGTCCTACGACTTCCCGTTGCAGAGATAGAGGCTTTCTAAGTTTGGATTGTGTATGGCGCACAGATCGCGAAGCCATCCCAGCATGCAATATTAATGAGTCATAACCGGGTACTGCACCAACCCTGCAACTATTTCTTTTTTTGCTAATGAATTTACCATCATTATCACTCTGAATAATAGTTGGTCTAGGTTGTAGGGTTGCTGTAGTGGTGATGGTGTTACTGGTTATTTTGGTGAAAGAAAGCCAACAGAACTGTCTGCGGACCTGTTAAAATTTTAAACACAATTAAACAAATGCGGTAAACATAACATCATCTGTGTCGTTCGACAGGAACATCAACGCGTGATTGCGAAATGAGAATTCTCTCTGATTCATTCGCATAGTGGACGAAACTTTGAATGGTAATAACTCCCACAAGCAACACTACATGAAATGGGTTTTAACCGTCCTATGATACAGTTGCTCAACGTTATAACTCGTTATATACAAAGAATCCTGTGGGTTGTCCTTCATTCATCCAGCACTGACAAGTACACATGTCACCGCTCTTGCTCGAAATGCCTAGAGCGCAATGCCTAGTGGACTAGTCCGATCCATTAAGCCTCCATTCTTCCTGCGGTAACGGGCTTCCCTACCCCCTTCCCCAGTCGTCGCAGACCCACTTGTGTTTTCCGCTGCTGGAGAATTTAATGGCATATTGGAAACAATCAAATGATCACCTTTGGATGGAAGAAATGCCATGCACGATATTTCTGCAAACAATACCTCATCATATTAGTGTTTCCATAAATAATACAAAATAGGAAGTTCGATGCGGGCAAACTTCCATTGAGTGTATAGATATGCGACTGATTTTGCGGCCCAATTAAACCGTCAATGAGCACAAATATTTCGTGTTAAGAGAATGATGTGGCTTCAAATAAAGTGAATAGTTTTCCTCGTTTCGAACATTCTAGGCAATAATTTAAAATAAAATTGAATACATTTTTCTCCTGCTTCGATTCGTTTCCTCTTAGCGGTATGGATAACTTCATTGGTCCCGAAGGGCCGATTAGGAATTTATTTTATTCTTTTGCGATTTTCACCTTTATCTACTGTTTGTTTGTTGTCATGGCATGGATGCTATGGTAACACTTGTGGTGGTTGAGTGGTATCCGCTGAGCGGTACTCTATAACGGGGTACCTATGGGTGCTGGATGGTTAAGCATGTGCGATGCACTCATTAATTTGTTCCAACAGATGAAGTTCAGTGAACTTCAATAAATTTACAAGATTGCCAAAGAGGTTCCGTACACAGTCGTGATATTCTGAAACGCCTGGCCCATTCATGCCTCGCCATAACAATTAGTATGATTTTGATAGCCGAGGCAAATGTGTGGGAAATCGCGAACAATTGATAGTGAAAATATTTGTTCGACCAATGTATTGAAGTAAACAGTGCAGTTCACCAACTAACCAGCACAGTTGGAACGCGATTTTGTTCAATTCACGATTTGATTTGATTTCTACGGGTTCAGGAGCTAAGTGAAGCTCTCACGGAACACTGGCCGTATTGATCGTGGATCAACACCGGCGATAGCTCCCTCCTCTTCTGACTAGCGCTCACTGTATAACAAGGCAGGGGTGGTATCAATCCCAATTAACCTGCCCCGGGACCGACATTCCACGTCTCATCCGCATGGACGATCAGTGGACTCCCGGACCCGACCACTTTTGGGAACCTAGAGGAGCGGAAGTTGAAGGTCGGGACTGCTCAAAGCCGACCGATGAGACTTATTGTCAACTCCCGTGAAAAACGGCAGTACTCCGGAAAGTCTACTGCATTGCAGTGGAACCATGGAGTGATGACCAAGACCTCGCCCTTCCCATGCAACTGTAAGTAAAGCTACCCCCCTTAGAGAAAAAACGATGATGGGAATCGAAACCTGAATGAAAATATGCATAGAACGCCGAACACATTCAAACAGTGTGATTGGCGTATGTCTGAGCAAAGTTCAACAGATCGCCAAGTA
Source organism: Sclerodactyla briareus (assembly GCA_026419785.1). NCBI lineage: Eukaryota > Metazoa > Echinodermata > Holothuroidea > Dendrochirotida > Sclerodactylidae > Sclerodactyla > Sclerodactyla briareus. Next base: position 200,260 of record JAODTK010005612.1, on the reverse strand, counting down.
TTTCATTAGGTTCCTCTGACCATGTAAGCTAGGGTTGGAGCACTGTTCTCCTCCGCATTTCAGTTGTACGGAAATCTAATCCTGTTCGTTTTTCGATTTTGAAGTGACTGTGGTTAATTGTAACATGTGTAACATCACGAATGGGGTTCATGATCTTCAAGTATCAAAAGAGGAAGCGGTGGTCACTAGTTGTGTGTGGTTACAAGCGAGATATATGTGTTATTGGATAATTGACCAATACCTTGCTGCCATCCTTGGCCGGCGAAGCCGGCACAGTTACCGAAGAAATGGCTCTGACCACCCAGCCAACCGAGGGAACCACGGCCCATTAGAACATAGATCGAGCAGAAAACGACAGAAGATATATAAGTAGCTGACAGTTCCCCTCCCTCCGAGGAAGACCACTCCAATATCCGTCGAGCGATCGATATCGAAAATGACATCGGTCCCTCGGTGATCGCCGTTGCGGCTTTTATATGACAAGCGAGAGGAAGTCCCTGAGAAAGAGATCGTTAAGTGCTTAGCGAGATGGAGCAGAAGATTGCTGAAGATTGAATCAGTAAACACCCCTCTCCCCTTTAGTTCCACGTCAGTGAGATCCCAAGCGGCCAACAAATTCGAAATTATTGAAATGCCGGCAGGATCTAGAGCGACCAACTTGCCATGGCATAGGTTTCCTGAGACGACGCAACGAAAAGAGAATGATGTCCGTCTTTACGCACCGACACATAGCGCAATACCAGGATAATTCTGAACATGAATACTTTATTTAAAAATATCACAACAAAAATACCATTATCGAAAACATTATGTTACTTTCAATTGCTTAGGACTATAGCGAGTGGACAGAATACGTATAGGATATATAGGCACCACCGTGTCACATAGGTTATATTGTAACGAAAAAGTACTACACGTCATCTGTGCCTATATTCTTCAGTTGTCTCCTAGAGCGTGGGAAATGGAAGAAAGTGCATGGGACAATACCGAATTCGTCGGAAGAAATCGGCGATGGATGTCAATTGTTGATCGACCATAACAAGCCTAATATTGTTTTGTAATTATTTTGTTTTCATGGAGGGAAAATATATGTGCCTCTAAGGTTATGAGGTTGAAATCATTTTCACACGTATGTATAGTTGGGTATTCGAATTTGATATAAGAATAGTGACAGCCCGGTATCATAAGGTTCTATATTCAAAAGGTTCATCGTTCAAATGTTTATTCAATTTGTTCATTGTCAATATGGTTTGCAATCCATAATGAGCAAAGCTAAGTTATGTTCATAAAGTCCGTTATTCATAATGACGGAAAAGGTTTGGTATTCATAATGAAGCAAAACGGCGGTGTTATTCATATATCAGTAATGGTTCGATATCCATAATAAAGCAGGGGTTCGTAATTCATATAAAACAAAGGGTTCGATATTATATTCCTAACTATTGGTACGGTCGCTAAGGTGGTGTGGGTTATGAATTAACGAAACCTCTTAATAATGACCCTTATGGTATCGAACTTTATTGATATCGGTCGGACCCCAAAAGGAGGCTCTCGTTCGTATGTCCGGTAGTTCAAGTCATTGTTTGCTTCACTTTACGCTTCGGGAAATACTCGTCTAGATACAGCACTGGTTAACACAGAGCGCATAAATCATTTTGAAAAAAGTTATAACCTAGGAGCATTGGAATTGGCGAGGCCACACGGTCGCACCTCAACGATCATGGGTATATGCGGACCCGACACATAATTCACATAATGTATGATGATATTTCGAGTTTTCGAGCATCGATGGCTGTTCTGGGAGCTGGAAAGTTGCAACGTAAACGTAACAGCGAATTATGGGCGACTGTGGATCACCCTAATAGACATCAGCATAGTTCAATTGAAGTGGAATACTGGAATACAGATACTGAAGAAAATGAATAAGTTGCAAGGAAAGGACCTTATGTCATAACTTTGAAGCTGTGGAATTAGGACTACCTTTCAAGAGAAAACCACTGTTCACCAGGTTCTCATCGTTATGCTACAATTCAGTTGGAGTTTCTCGATGATTATGAAGAATAGTTTGAAGACTTCTGAAAAGTAAAAAAAAAAACGTTTATCCAGATCTGTCCCTCAACAAGTTCCAAATGGTAACTGATTTTTTCTGGAATTTACAGGCTATCGCAAGAGTCGCCAGGCAGTTTACTTACTGTATGTACAACTGTACAATGTGATTATGTGTGTGGTCATGATGCATAGGGGTCTGCGCGACTATACGGCTTGGGTCGTGCCCAATTGGAATTGAAAAAAAAATGATTCCAATTGGTAGATGTTAGGCTCAAAGTTAATAAAACAGCTCTAATAATATTGGTGAAATGGTTTAGCATGGGCATTTGTTAAGCTTTTTACGCTTAATTTTGGAAAGAAGAAATAGTTGATCGCGCAATCACCGTTAACATTTGACGGGAAATCGTTAACTTCGTATTCAAATCAGCATTGGTGTTAGTGGCTAGTGCGATCTCCAATGGTGGAGAGCCTGGCTGGGTCCTACTAAGGCTCACTTTATTGATATTTGCAGTAAAGCTTCAGATATTGATCCATGACAGCCTCAAGTGTCAACAGTCAACAATCGAATATAAAAACGACCCCAAAAAAAATAATATGATATTTGCCAGGTAACAAATTGCAGCAGTTCCGTCTAAAATTTTCGAGAAAACGAAGATATATCTTAGTTTGAATAGCTTTAATCATGGAAACTTGTCAGGTCTGGACAATTAGCAATGACTACCTTGAAATTGAAATCTGACTGATCGCTGTAATCCTCAACCAAGCCATAATTGGGACGACAAACAACTCCAAGACCGTCCACCCTGGCACTTAATATTCGATATAGGAATATATAGGTAATATGCGTTTGATCATTACATGATTATTAAATGGCTGGAAGCTTTAGCATGAGTCACCGAAAGTCTCCATTAAGGTTCTACGCTCCACATGTGTTGTTACTAGCAGAGCGCCCCCTTCAGAACCTGGCTATAACACAGGTTGCTATCCGATGCAAACGCTTCCACACGCACAGTACATCACTGGCCCCACTTTCCTGATAGGCAGATGTGTGAGAGATGTAATTACTCTAGGAGATAGCAGACGTGTGCCTCCTTTTTCACCACTCGCAAACAGTATATAAAGCAACCTGATACAAATCGGATGTATAAGCACATTTCCACAGAAATTAGGCCTGGCGCATTTCGATTTTCCGGAATCAACACCAAGTATTTTAACGGACCTTCAATACCTCGTTTCACCAAACTGCCCTAGTAAAAATATGGGCTGAAGTTATGTTTCCTAATCATTGTGTTATATGTTTTGTGATAGGAATTTAAAATAGAAGATTAGAAAAATAGGTCAAGAGCCCCCTTTGCCAGACGCTTCAGGCCGTCTTGCAACACGCTTACCGATGACATACTCCTTCATTCGGAAATATTTGGGAGTCAAACGGTTACAAATAATGTTTTTTTTCTCTACCATGGTAATCGCGCCTTCAGGTAGTAAAAGGCACCGCTCAGTGAGGTAGCTGCCGCTCAGCGGATTAAACAAGTCGGAAGCCTGGTAGCGCGCGACAGCAAAATTCCCGTGGCGAATCACACTGCTGTTGTTCGCCATTTCAATTTATGTTTGTTCACATTTAACTGGACCTCTACGGACATCTGTCATAACATGGAATGACTTGGAACTGTCTACCACATTGGCCTAATCTTTTGCTATCAGTGCCATTCCTAAGACGTGGCAGTGAACAGTGGAAACACACTTCCCACAGAAAATGATATCGGGACATTTGTTGACACTCATAGTTATAGTGAAACCACTACCACAAGTTACCAGTAAACAGCATTTAGGAGGGGGGAGGGCGCAGCCCCCATTCTAGGTCATCAAACTTAGGAAATTTGACCAAGATTGTAATGTAAACAAAAGCCTGTGGAGGCAGGGGCTAAATTAAACTGAGGGGCAAGATGTGATGAAAGACAAATCCTCTCCCCCTGGACAATAGGTTTTATTGTCAAATATTTTGAGAAAAGGACCTTCTGACAGATAAGATAAACACTTGCTCAGCAGGGATGAGTAATGAAACAACACTTGCCTCGGCCAGTGGAGCCATCAAAATAAAAGTTGGAAATTGGGGTAATTAATTTGATTTAATTAAAAATCAATAAACACTATGCGAACATAAATGTAGCTAAGGCTAGCTAGTAGTCAAGCTTCAATCCCACCCACCAAGTTTCAACCATGATCGCATTATGGTTTAGAAGTTATGAATGAACGTGACGAAAGAACGGGACAACGAACGGACGGACGAACGAACGAACGAACGAACGGAAGGTGAGACATGATGACTTGTAGAGCTGCTCATACCCGCAGCTCAAACCGCGTTGTGCAGTGAAACGAGCTGCCGCTTTGTGTTAGTAGTCCAGACTCGACCCGTTGTGTCTCATTCATCTGGGCGCTCAATGTTGCTCAAACTTGCCGCATTTTGTAGTAAGCTAGTGCACATGAAGGTAGTAAGCAGATCCATTGAGTGACCGTTTTTCTCTTAATTTCTATATGTGCAGTATTATCAAGGTACAATGTTTACCGTTTTCTATGATCACAGGAAGGGTCCGTCTCTGGTTCCTTTTATATGGGAGGAAGGGCGGCGCGGCCGTGCAGATCACCTATTTATAATATATACAATACAATAGCTTAGCTGTGAGATAAAGAAAACACACAAAAAAAACGCCTATCCTGCGTGGTGTATAAATAACACGTGTATGGAAGCCCATCTTAACATAAGTGTGAGTAATTGTCCACACAGCAGTAATGTAACTGGGGATGTACCAATAGTTCCATTGGTGTTGTCATAAATGGTGTGAAGTCATCTCTTGGAATTGCTCATCAGGGGTCCAAAAAGGTACAGGACTAGGTCCATTGCTGTTCTATCTATACACCAATGATCTTCCGACTGTTATAGCAGCCACTATCAGAATGTTTGCTGCCTGATGACTGCATAATCTACCGGACCATCGATGGCATCAATGACAGGTACATGCGCCAGCAAGATCTGGATCAAATTTCGCAATGGAGTAAGGACTTGGCAGATCGATCTGAATGCCTCAAAATGCAAGTCAATGATTTCACACACAACGAGGCACAGTTGTAAAATTCAAATATTGTAATTGGACGATACTCGCCTGAACGGGCTGATGGTTGAAAGAAAACATCACTATCTCGGAGGAACCATCACTTCGAGCTCTCATGGTCAATTTTTCCTTATAAAACAATTATAGTTGGTAAAGCTGACAAGATCCTCAATCTGATCCGTAGACATCTGTATGACTGTGATACTAAAACGAAGCATTGCTTATGAGTCTCCGGTTCGTTCTTGTTCGGAATATAGCTCCTCCAGTTCGGAATCCTTACCAAGCTTGTAACATTAAGAAGTTGGGAAATGGTTCAACGCAAAGCTGCCAGATTCGTTTGCAGGATACCGCAGTCAACCAGCGTCGCAGGGCTCCTGCAACTTCTTGCCTGGTCCTAGGCCTAATTGCAGGCGGAGAAGGCGCATGGACGACTCACCTGTTTCATAATACCATTAACGACATAGTGGGCTTGACCGGTTCCTGTTCGTGGAGAGTTACAGAACTACTATCGCACACTGTCATGATCAGTGAATGGACTTAACTAAAAACATGTTATTGTTAATACCGACGTCTTCAGGTGGTCATTTTGGCCCAGAGCAATTCAAGATTGGAATGCTTATCTAGTCCCACTATGCAGGAAGTAAGTGGTCATGGGGTGTTTTCTGTTTGAGGGTAAAAGTCTTATCTCATCTTCAACTCGACTCTTCAATACGCTTGTGCTGTTGTGTGCTGCCCTCTATGCAAGTGATAACCACTAGTTGGTGTTTGCATAGAACCAGACAAGACAAGACAAGAGGAGAGTACGTCGACCCTCCAGCATGCGCCTCGGCGTTTAGTGCTCTACATGGGAAAGTAACAGAACTTCGTATGTAGGACAGATCTGCCCTCAGTACAATTAAAGAAAAAATTTTTTTAAAAGTAACTGCATTCCGCTTCACATTTACTCCTACCTATTTGTTTATTGAATTACCAATTCAGTCACATGAAATGTTCATCTAATCATCCTCACGGGAATTACAGGAAATCTAATATATGTTTCCTGACCTGATTTAATTTTAATGGACTTTTAACTAGTTTTTTTTTTTTCCAGGATATATGACTACTGTCACCCAATTGGCTGATTAGGCTTTTCCCACTGATTCCACACAGCAGGGTGTGCAACGTCACACATTGTTGAATAATCATAGTTAGTGATAGGTGTGGTCTAAGACCTTTGTCCAGTCTGTTTTATCAAAGTGTACAGCTTACGCAACGCGGCAAAGTTTACACCACTAAGCGGCAGCTTCGATTTCTACACAAAACGACCAGTGGTACCGGTACTACACAAACGAGGCAGCTTGTTTTTCACACAAACGAGGCAGATGGTACTGAGCTAAGCGGCAACTTACACTAAGCGGCAACTTTCCTTACGTAAGAGGCAGCTACATACAACCCGGCAAACTCTACGCTAGGCGTCTTACAGCGTTCTTCGAATTTTAGTACACTGGTAATACTGATAGACATATCAAACTCCAATCAGATCGGATCAAATATTATACTTATCGTGTTTAACAGGTTTACAGACCCAACATTAATGAAAAACAAACGGACGTTCGTGGCTATATAAAGATGTGTAGGTTTGTAGTAGTTTAGCACAATTACCCCCAATTCTGTACCTGTCCGTAATACGACGGGCGTTCCATTGCGAGTCCAGTGATATGGGGCCCTGTGGTGATTGATGGCCGAGCAAGTATTATAGCCGGTATTTGAACAAATTAAAGCGTGAAAATACACGAGGATTACACATCACCACTAGCCAATCGGATTTATGCGAGTACAACAAAAAGGTTTCGTTGAATGACAAAAGTTCTATTCGGCAACATTGCTTCTCCATGTAGTATTTGTATAATCAAGTCGGCCTACGGCAAATGTATATAAACAAACCTGTTTTACATGTATCATAGCTGTGTCTGTAGTCATTCATGAGTTCATATACGAAACTTCAATTATGTGTCCGCAAATCGCAAATTAAATTCATTTCTCGAATCTTCGGAGCATGCATTCCTCCATACTTCCGTATGAGGAATGCCTAAGCATAATTGTACGCACCATAATTAAATATGCCTATCCACAAACAACACAGCGAGCTCTTTTCTGAAAGCGGCCGAGTTACATTCCTGACGGGCATGTAGTTGATGATGACGCTAACAGAGGTTATGGAATATATCGATCCGCTCCGGCGGTACACTCAAGAGATTCGTGCGAACAAAAACGTATTCGTAGAGTACGTAGCTGAACAACCAAGATTCTCGGAGCCCAAGATCGATGCCTTCAAGTGGCGGCCTTTCATTCACTGGTATACTTGTAAACATGCTACAAAGGACGAAGAAAAGATCGAGACGATACGCACTACGAAATAATGGCGCGGTGGTGTTTTAATTTGCATGACCTGAAATAGGAAGATGGAGACAAGGTCACTATAGGTGATATGATGATACAGATATGCTCAATCGAAGATGCGGAACATGGGGTAAAAACACCTCGAGTACACTGGGCGGCGCACTGAATACTCCTTCTCTTCCGAACAATCGTTTGCCAAGGTGAACAAATGTTGGACAAAAACTAGGTAATGATTAAAGTAATCTGATATAACATCATCCTATAGAGGAAGCATCGTCGTACCCCGTGAAAAACCAGCCAATGCGAATTAGTGATGTAAGCACTTGCTTGCCGGACCTGAATGAAAACAGTCGTGGGAAAGAAGTTTTCACGCGATTTTGATCTAGACAAGACCAAAGAACAAATGAACACAAGTGGGGATGAGATACAGGAAAAGAAGCCACCTACAATCACTGCGTAATTATCACAGATCTAATAACATTGTCAAATATCCAGGATTGATCAAGTCTGGAAATCAAACCCTAATTTACCCTAAGTATATTACAAATTGGAGGCCAATATCAAATGTTGAATGTTGAACTCACAAAAATAGCTGCCTCATGCTTGGCCAAGCAGAATTAAGGACGTATTGCCAGGAATTATCATTCTGATCAACGGGATCCTTAAAACAGATATATAGGTGAAATATCCGACTCAATTAGCAGTTCTAGTACCATACAATGTGCAGAAGATAATCAATAAAGGGTTAATTCTGTTCATTGATTTCGAGAAGGCCTTCGATAGTGTAAACTGGGACTCATTACATCATGTATTGTATTCTTTTTACTTTTGGTGATGACGTCTCGATGGGGGTTAAGGCGTCTATACTAATAGCGCGCCAGTGTTTTGAACAACGGAGTGTCTTCTGGTTTTTCCGATTGAAAAGGAGATGCGGCAAGGCTGCCCCCTGAGCCTTATTTATTTTTTATTGTGTGCAGAAATTTTAGCCAATAAACTGCGTAACGATCGTATTTCAAGGGGTACTGTGAAGATGTTACCATAAAACTATCAATGTATGCAGATGGCACAGACAGTTTTCTTGGATAATGATGACCAATCGTTAAAAAAGGTTATTCGAAGTTTGGGGATAGGTGTGTATGCCGGCTTGAAGGTCAATTTTAATAAATCAAGGTCTCTTTCCATTGGGTGTCACTCTCCGATTTACAAACTACCTTCTCGGTATAACATATTCTATTTCACGTGGCCCTATCAGGGCCCCGGTGTCAAATTACAAATGATAGGATGATCTTTCCTTTAAATTATCTACCAAAGTTATCTCGACTAAAGGCCTTTTGAAATATGTGGTCGGCACGCGACCTTACTCCTATCGGTAAAATGACTAATATAGTGAAAAGTTTTGCTTTGTCACACACAGTGTCCTATTTCAGTGTACCTGAATCCCCCAGAACCTTTTTAAGGGAACTAAATAGCTTTGATGTAAATTTATTTGATGGGAAAAGGATAAGATTAAAAGAGTATTATAATAACACAGTACACATATCGAGAGTGGCCTTAATATGGTTGATGTGTTGATTTTATAAAGAGTAAACAAAATTGCGGGTTAGAGGTACAATGATCTATGAAGGGAATTGGAAGATATTTTTGCTCTTTTTGAAAAGTTGTAGCAAACAATTTATATCAGCGGTAATTTCAAGGGGGAGATTACTGACGAAAAATGAAAAATGAAGTTTTTGAAATTGTGTTATGCATGGAGTGATCCTACTTTTGAGAGCCAAAACTGCAAATTACAGCGATCAGTTATCTGGAACAATAGTCGTTCAAGATCAATGGACACGTAACTCTGAGTTAGAAGGTGATACACATTCAATATCCTTATGGGAGGGATTTGTTTAACGAGGCTGGCCGCCACTCCAGGATAATGAGCTATTGCTAAATTCCATGTCCAAATTTCACATTCATCAAGTTAAACGGCTTATTACACGCGTTCCAGTACCTGGCGACCGTCCAGGCCTCTTATGGGAGCACCCACCTCCGTCTAGCCAAGACATAAGGCTTGCTCAGGTGGGAAATAAAAGTAAAATTGTGTTACCACTTTATAAAATTCATTAACCGTGTATCCACAGCAGCGCTGCTGTGAAAAATGGGAAATATTTTTTACAAGCGAAGTCTCGATTGGTCCAAGAATTTTTGGGTCATGTAATAGTATAAGAGATACTAAGTTCGTTCTCCAGTACAAGTTTGATCCAGAGGATTATTCTACGAACCATTGGTCCAGTGAAATAAAGTGATAAACAACCCGGTTGCACTTTCTGCTTTGAATCAGAAGAAAACATTAGGACCACTTATTTTGGCATGTAAGGGAAGTAGGGATGATCTATGAGGACAGACTTTTTTCTGAGCTCTTTAGGGCGAAAGTTAATGTTAATTGTGAAACTGTTGTTTCGGAACTTACGAGAACGAGATGCTTTGGTATAGCATTGTAGTATTCTTTGTGAAGTTTATATTTTTACTAGTAGAATTAACAAAGCAATTCCAAATTACGAAACGCTTAAATAGAAACTTAAGTTCTTCCAGATGTGGAAGTGCATATTTTAAAGAAGAACAAAAAGTGCATTGACCTCCAGAGATTGAGAAACTTTCCCCAATACTGATATGTATATTTCTTTACACTCCATTACCAGTTTAGTACAATGTGATGATATTACTGTTATTTTATAGTAATGGTTGTAGAGCCCCAATTCGAAAATCGAGGAAAGGCACGAAAAAGGCGAAAAAAAAAAAGTCTGGAAATCAAAAGGTCTATATAGTAATAATAGTAAAGTAGCGTAATAATACTAATAATAATAATATAATAATAAGATTTAATAATCATAATAATAAAATAATATAATAATTAAGCGCAATTCTAGACACGCTGTAACTTCATGAGAAGATAAAGGGTAACCCCAAGTCACATAGCGTACATTCACTTCATCCTCCCAAGAATGGTGGAAACAATTTGACATCTTGTGTGGAATTCGGATTATTTGGACCAATGTATATAATAACACTATATATAGATTAGTCCTACCTATATTCACGGCGGCGTTTCTCGTTTCATAACACATCTAAACTCATCGGGTGTGATGCTGCGAACAATGGGGCCTAAAAAAAGGAAACGTCTTCTTCTCTTTTGAAAAGTTACTGAGCAACCAGAACAGTAGCGTCGAACTATGTTCGTGCAACTAATGAATTAATGCGAAATAACGAACCCTGAGACATAGTCCCGATACTAACACGAAAACAAACAACACCCAAACTTTTCCTCGCTATCTGGATGTACATATTTCGCAAGGTACGGTATGGGGTTGAATCTCCAGTCCCATATATCAGTACAAACCTGGAACTAAGGTTAATCTCAAATCGCGGAAAGAACAAACCGATCGTGGATTGACTGACCGTGAAACAAGAAGGCAGAAGAGCATGAATAATATAGGTAATCGACCGACAGATTAGATAGATAGATAGATAGATAGATAGATAGATAGATAGATGCGATAGATAGATAGATGGACTAGATGATAGATAGATAGACCCCCATTCCATGCTTCAATTTCGCGCGATTAATTTTGCTCAAAACAAAATCCACTCAGGGGATCGCAGCCTGGAAGGCACATAGCCGATCCATCCAACCGTGCCAAATACATTCAGCCTTCTGAGAAAGCGACAGGCCTGAGCCTACCCATTCCTCCTAACTATCCGAGGTACCCGCGCAAGGCTATGCCACGATAGGCTAGTGCCGCCCCGGCTGCCAGCCCCAACCCAAGAGCACCATGGACGGGATCGTCCCCCGGGAGGCGCGCATATGTCCAGAGAAGCGCAGTTTGACGATGCTTGATCAGCAGAACATCCCCTCCCCGCATCGCCAGGTACTCTGTCGTTGGCACGGTATCAAAAGATACGGCAAAATGAGGAGCCAGAAAGCATTCAAGTCTAATCGTCGGTCCAACATGGGCATGGGTCTCACGTCTCCTAGAGTATAAGAAGACCTTGAAGCACAATTGATCTGGAAACACGGAGCTTGGTACTCTGCTCAGAACAAGCATTAATATATCCTACGGATCGACCTGTGTACCCTGCTACTTCTACTTCCCTCAACTGACCTACAAAACATTAATAACTAGGTGTGATCGACATACTTGTTTACGGTTGCCTTTCTTTTGTCTCTCTCTTTCCTTTCTTCACATGAGGTTAGGGTGGAGTTTTTTCGCCACACGTCAAGTCTGTGGAGACCCCTCCCGCGGACTTCCCGTAACAACCTCTCCTCTAATAATTCTATCGCCTCCCCTGCTCCTCTCAAACACGGCCACATAACCCCTCCACGGCCACTCACCAGCCTTCGCAGTGACATGACCACTTTAATGCTGGCCGGTGCAACACGCCCACCAAGCCCGCCTCAATGGTCACGCTCCTATCGTATATGCGGTAGGCAACCATGTATGCAAACTAAAATCACTTTTGTAGTTCCTATGTATGGCGGCAAATATAGCCGTTCAGCTAACCAGAAGGCCAATGTCTGTCCTGTATACGTCACTGCCCCATCTATTCATCAAAATCCCCGACATCTCATCTCCCACTTTTCACGCCAACGTCCCCCATACCAGTTTTTGCGGTTCCGTACACTTGGTGAATTGCGCAGTTTAACCTGTCATTGCGTAATTAATCTCATCCGATAAATTTATCGGACGATGAAATGATCGTATTGTATCGTATCGCACTAGTTGCGACCACTCCCATAAAAAAAAAAACTTTTTTCACATCGAGTTCTGATTAAATGATCGTATCGTATCGTAATCGCACTATGTGACGCTCATATAGTCCAGTGAATACTGACATCTCTACAAGAAAACATGCAGCAGATGGTCAACCATAGCTAGGTTCTGAAATCGGTAGGTCTATCCCCAAAATCCCAAGATTTCTCCTCCCTCAAACAATACCATACAGTACCATTCAATAACCAAAATTTAAACGAGATTCATTCACCTCACACCACCAGATAATAATCTAAAATATCTCACCTTCAATAGGCCCACTCGACGACGCCAAATAATTCTCAAGAGTCACGAGCTATAATTTCCGGGCCCACTGCCAGTAATGAACTAGACCGACATAATACGTTCTTCTGCGGCAACGAACCTAAAATATAGTAATAAGCAATATTTGAATTACTGTCTACTGCATGCGCTTTGTAACAATATTCGTTAATATTTTTTCAATTTTCTCTCTTCTCCAAGCCAAGGGATCCTGCTATGAGCGTTCATTGTCCATTAGCTGATACCTTCCATATGGAGTAGAATCGACCCTAACTTTAACATTGATTGAACGTGGATTTTAGGAAGGTCCGCAAAACTGAACGAAAAATGGCAAGTCAACTAAATCGATAACTGGCATGTTCCCATTATAGACAGTTTCAATCAAACGACCCACACTCCTGCCGTTCGAAAGCACTGCCGTAAAACGAGTTCTTGTTCTATAAAAAAAGTTTACGTGCTGTATCGATTGCGTTCGTAACAAGCGTGGGTCCCTCAACTAACATACTATATTAATAATACTACAGTATTATATCGCGCTTAATGCCCGAAGGCCTCTAAGCGCTTTACAAGAGAAAAGTATCCACAAGCCATGAAAAAAAAAAAAAAACATCAGAAAAGAACCAGGTGCGTGGTACCTACAAGAGCGATAAAACACTAGATAGAATCAGAAACAAGTGGTTCTCACATTTTGTGAAGATGGTAGTGAGGCAGCATCCCTGTTTGACTGCGGGAGAACATTCCAAAGTGTTGGCGCGGTATGCAAGGTATGGTGGTGGCAATATCATGAAGTCATTATAACTGTATAATCACCATAGGATCTTATAGCTATACTTCTTTAATCGGCACCGTTTAGCTCGTCCCGTCTCATAATTAGTTTACATGCCACCTCGACGCCCAATACCAATCTTGCCGCGAATTTTTGAACACGCTGAAGTTTAGCGATAGCGCAGTTTGGAGGCCAAACAATAGACTATCATCAAGGAGATACCCAGTAAACACAGACCAGCAGCGCTGATCCTTGTGGGACGGAACAGTCCAAATCAAGAACTAATGACAGCGTTGAGTGTCCACAGTTGAAGAACATGCCTTTCAGATTCCTCGACGTGGCTAGTGGTAACTATCTCGTGATTTCTTCAGAGGTTTAGCGTATTTTTCGAGCCTAGTCAGCGGAGAATGATTGGACAGTACCTTGCCGCAACTGATGACTGGTGAAGCTGGCATAGTTTAAACCACATATGAATCCGGCCCACCCGCCTATAGCTACGCGGTCGACATGGGAATCCGGACCATCAGGACGATATCTAGCAGACCTGACAGTCCTAACCAATCGTGGACAGCTTTGCTCGAGGAGACCACTTCATAATCCGTCGAGCGATCGATGTCGAAAATGGCACGGTCCCTCGTGACCGCCCCGAGGCGTTTCATACGACAGGCGAATGAAAGACCCTCGGTGAGATATCGTTAAGTACTTAGCGAGATGGGTCGGAAAATTGCTGAAAACTGAACCAGTACACCCCCTCCCCATTTTAGTTTCACGTGGATCCCCAAGTCGGGCCAACAAATTCGAGATTATTTGAATGCCGGTTAGAGCACGCGATACGAACCTGCAATCGTAGGATTGTCCCCAGGCGATACGGAGGCCTTGTTTCTCCAATGCGATTAGCACCTCGCATGTTAATCGTCTATTGTTTGCACTCGGTACGGGAACACCAGGCCTATGTGTGTGATTTTTGGTCGGCCGCTTCCTCAGCAAGCTTTCCCTGCTCTATCGTAGACGGAATTGATTCGTGTACGACTAAAATAGCCCATGTATTAATGTGGTGCAATCACACAGCTCCTTTGATCTTTCTATTTTTTGCTTGTGTTTATACAATGTTGCTGTTTATTCGGTAGCCTACCCATAGGACTTTTTTCCTCTTTTCTTTCCCTTTAGTTTAAATGTTGTAGAGTATCGCACGCATGTGGTCCGGTACGAATTAAAATTGCTTGCCAGTTTTGTGTACTGCAGATTGAACCCCATGTTAATAAATTTAGACTTGGGAAGAAAGTTGAAAATACGATCAATTTGAGATTTCCACATATTGTGCTTACGGGTACGATACATATATCTATTAATATACGTAAACACTATTTAAAGTGATGCGAGAATACACAACACTGTGAAATAAAATCACCTACCTCAGTGCGGTGTACAGCAACAAAAAAGGTTAGTAAAAATAACACTAATTGTGCAGGTTATACACAATGATGAGTAAATTCTTACACAACACCGAGATAGGTGTGCTAGTTAGAAGTGCCACCATCTGCTCTAGTACGCCCCTCGGGTATTCCCCGGACGCGAGTACGTCTAAGGTAAGAGTTGATCGTTCACAAGAGAACTATGGATGTTTTGGGCTGTCTGAGCAATTCACTGTATGAGGAAGTATTGAGGCGTTTCGGTCTTACTTAGGACAAATAGAGATGAGGCAAATTTATTCCAAGATTTGATGTTTTTGTTGTGTTTCTTGTTAGGAGGTAAATCCTTCAGCAGGCCCAATACTCAGTGTTGGAAATTACTGTAAAAGCGAAATTAGATCCATGTATAACTATATGTGTAGTGTGCTAGACGGTGCATGCACGGACTGACTGGTATGGACGTGTATACCTGAACTAAAAAGAGTTATGAGACACCCCTCCCTTTGGACCCCTACCAACGGACGACAAACCACATGATACGGCCGGATGGCAATGAGTTACGACAATAACGGTTAATAGGTAATTCCGTTAGCATTAAAGCTGTAACCCTACAAGCCCTAAAGGCACAAAAAAGAGCATCCGTTAGTTCATTATCCTACTTTACGTTGGAGTGTTTCGCATCGTGAATCCCTAACTGTTCACAGGACCACCCGACAATCCTAATTAATTGCTGCATTAAATCCTGAATTCCATCAAGCGAGACAGTTATTATTCCCATGGGTTCTGATAATTTACTGATATTCCATTGGCCAAGGTCTTCTCTTGAAATTTTGATGCTCTAATCGGGGACAGATAGCGTTCATTTATATGAATTCAGATAAGTTTTTTTTTCTTTTTCTCATCTTCCTTCACTACGGCGATGCCAATGCAACGTAGTGAGGATTTCAAGAGAAGTGGGTGTGTCTGACCCATTCATGGACGTGTCATGAGATTGAAGCTGCAAGGTTTACGTTATTGACAATGCTCTAGGCGCGCTCAACCTCTCAATACGAGTGGCTTGAGTCAGTCGCTCCAGTAACATCGTCGGACTTTCTGGTTTGGGAAGGAATCTGCAAACTGTGTGGCTCGTCTTTGTGGAGAGCTAGGGTCTTAAGGGAGGGGATGTCACCCTCGTCTTTCTATTTTTTTTTTTTCTCTTTAAATAATTAGGGGTCCCAGATGCAATCTGTTGGCTAACTTTTTTCGGTAGTACCACTATCGTCGGGATATAGGCCGTAACGAATTTTCGAGAAGGATATAGGTAAATCCATATTTTTTCCCCGTACCCTACATTTACCTGAAAGGGACTGTGCGGTTCATGTCCAGAAGAATCACTGCTTTTCAATACAGGGGTAGCCATTTCCTTTGCACGCCGTGAGATCGTCGGTGTCGCTGTGCGTTCACCGTCCGCGCAACGCATTGACTTTCCTTGGCTTGAATAAGCTATGTGGACAGGATACAGATCATCAGTGCATACACCAATACAGCCGAGTACAGGACAACAGTGACGGTACCACTGATCAGCTAGAATGAACTAATGAACTACTGAGAGAAATGGTATTCCATTATCGGGCCAAATCTGAACTGCGGACTTGACCAAAAATGTTAGTTTCTTCTCGGAAATCAGTGATATTTTTTTTCTTACTGTGATATAACATTGGTAAAAACATTTCCATGTTTAGAAAATCGTTGATATTCTCGGACCCCCTAATTACGATTGTGTCAAAAAATCGGTATATTCGGGTATTTGTACCTCATTACCGGTAACCCTGTTTCATCACTCCATATTTCTGTTACATATTTCAAAACCTTTCAGCCATTCCTATCGATTTCCAACTTGATTTGGCCAAAGATGCCTGAGTTCTCCTCAGAAGTCAGTAACTGGTTTCTCCTGTGAGGAACACAAGTTCGGAAGCTCATTATGCTATTTCAATTCAAAAAAATGTAGTAGCGAGAAGTGGTGAGAAATCATATGGATACCAAGATACAGGCAGGTGAAAAATCCTTTCACTTCTGACAATTGCAAGGATAAAAGACAGTGGTAATGTATTGAATTCTCGTCATATTTTGCAACCAACACATCTCATTTGATATTGATTGATGTTTCCATCATTCACATGACGATATGAACGTTCCTAAAAACTAAGAACCTTTTCTCTCTGACCTGAAATGCACCCTCAGCAAAAACAAAAAAACGGAAAATGAACAACAACAACAACAACAACAACAACAACAACAACAACAACAAATGAGTACGTTACCCTTCATATTTGCAATTAACTGCCTAATCAACACTTTATTATTGTTTTTTCTCACGTTTCCCTTCACGGTGAAAAAAATGACATTCATCTGGCTCAGAAAATAGCGGGGGTCGTCTTCTTCGTATCTGTGAGCTGTTCTCCTAATTTGATCTTGATAAATGTTCGCATTTTTCCAAATGTGTGTTATCAAACATGAATTGGGAATTTTACCTCTTAATCATAACTGGTCTCCTGAGGAGTGGAGGAGTGGGATGTGTCCACTTCCTATTGCAGCCCACATGCTTGTTTAAACCTGATATGTTTCTGTCTTCGTATATCGTCGTGTCTTGCTGGCCTTGAATGACCTCGAACTAAGGCTGAAACTTTAAAAGCTTCTTGCAGTAATTTTTTTAAACAATAACAAACATTTGCAACACCTTGAACGACCTTAACTAGCACCGGGAATTATCATTGTTTCTCAGTTTCTTCGACAACAAGACATATATATCAAATGCTGTTCTAGTTGACTTTCTCACAATCTTTTGACCTTAAGTTGGCTATAAAAATAATAGTTGTATAATGTTCGCAAACTTGATAGACCTTGAACGAGTACACCTCTACTTCATTTCTGCAAATTACATGCCGATTTTCGAGTCAATGGATGTATTCAGATCTGATTAGTGATAACATGCTTCTTCGGGTGAACCTCTCCGCCCTTGAATAGCTCTCCAAAACAGGAAGGTTCTCCCATCATATAAGCACCTATATCTACTTTTAGACTAATTTACCTTCTTGAGTTCTGGAAGCGTCACACGCATACACACACGCACAGACACACACGCATCCACAAAAACACACAGGCCGGCCTGGGTGCACAGATGCCGCCTGCCTTCGGCAAAGAATAAAAATACTGAATTTCACTATACAAACCGTGTAAAACCAGTCAGAAATTCAAACACAAACACACGCGCGCACACAAACACACGCATACATGCAAAATCGGCTCCATTCAAGTTATGCCGAGGGCGTGTCCTTTTGTACTAACTCGAACCATGTTGCACAACTGACGATATTGTCAACAAACCACAATTTGGATGATTCCTGATAACACGAAACACCTGGAGTAAAAGCAAACGCATACCGTGGCGTGAAGTAGTGTATGAGAAGTACGCAGTTTAATAGACGTCTAAAACCACTGTACAACACTGAGATGACACAGCCTAGTCTATGTGAAAAGTTAAGGGGGCAGTGTCGTGTTGTCGCAACTGGCGAAATGCGTCGACAGCGTTGCATGAACGTCACGACGACAAATCGCCACAGTGCGGTCCTATATATAAATTACGATATATCAGCTATAAATTTCGACAGTAAAAAAAAAAATATATATACATGAGACGGCTCTTTGCCGTGACGTCATACAGACAGCACTTTCGATTTTCTTTGCGGCGTTGGGATACAATGTTGCTTCCACATAATTGTATCAGGTTACCCACCGTATTTGATATAATTTATTGGCGAGAATCGATGGTGATCGAAATACCAGCCGTCCTGTACATTTATAAATCCCTCATAACGCGGTATTGTTCACACGCAATGGATTCTAAATTCAACAGGGTCATCGTGTAATTAAATACGGTTAGGGATTGATGGCGCGCTTCTAATTTTCTATCCCAAGATACATCGTGAGAAGCCTTGCGAATCGGTATTGTACGTAGGCGTACTAGTGGAAATATAGTAGACGAGGCCCAACTAATATTGTTTCGGGGAGTAACGACTCATCTTCACCCACTGTCGACGTGTAGAATTAATGTTGATACTGCATGATACACAGTTTCAGTGGAATCGTAACTATCGATGGACGTTTCATGATTGGCGAGCACGAAAGCACAATAGAAAATACTGATAATCGTGCAATAGTGTACGACTTCAGCAGATAGCCTTTTGACATACGTGCACGAAAACAAAATAAAAAAGTAAAGTACTGATAAGCGTGCGATACTGTAGGACTATAGCCGACAGTGTTTTGACATACGCGCACGAAAACACAATGAACAGTAGAAAATACTGAAAAAATCGTGCGATAGTGTAGGTCTTCAGCCGATAGTATTTTGAAATACGCGCTCGGAACACAACAAACAGTAGGAAGGAAATAGTGATAAACGTGCGATAGTGTTGGCGATAGTATTTCGATGTGATAAATGACGACGAACTGGTCAACATCTTTTCTTGCGGTTCCTTCAGACTTCGGAATTTCAAATCCCAATTGGCATAAAGAGCGGTGCATGCGTTCTTTTTATTGGATAAGGGATTCTTTATGATTTTTTTTTATTCTACTTCAATGATTTGAGGGAGTATTAATATTTGTCCATACGAGGGAAAAGGCTGAAATAGTACATATATAGCACTGGATAAATCACCGATCTAGGTGACTAGGAAGTAATTCCAGGAATACCCTAACAGAAGGAGAATGATATGCACATACGAGCGTGCTTCGAATAATCGATAACACACGCCTAAGCTCACATTTGAGGGCAGTTAGCCTAGCAGAACCTTCATAGAGATCGTATCTGGTACGATCATATCTTACAAATGTTGGCGTTGGATATAGAGCTATACGACTCTCGGTATTCGGATTGCTGGGGTCGGGTAGTTCCTACGACTAGAATTCCCCTGCACATGTAGTTAGGGCCTCTGTCCAAATGATTGGTTCATTAGAGACATCAGAGGGAGAAAAATGTCTGCAGAAACTTGCGGAAAAGAAATTGTCTAGGCTAGAGGTACCATGCATAACATAGGTCTGTGCCTCATCTCAAATTACATCCGAAATATGATTGGTTCAAATTTATATAGCATATGCTTGTGTGATATTTGGAACAAGTATATCTATCATGTGCTTGTGTTAGATCTGGAGCTGACCTTGTGTCAACATTTCCTTCATATCCTATCTATTATCTAACGCTACAACTTCATCTCCGATAACCTATGCTTTTGTCACATCTGCAACTGTGTCCATTGCAACTAGAATAGCTCACAACTAGAAACGTGTAATATTTCAGTTGGGTTGCGTATACTTTCCTATTAGCGAGTTCGATATCTAACTTATGTTTGTGTCTATCTATCAATAGTTACAAAATATTGCACAATAACTTGTGTTTTGTCTGCAGCCACAATATCTAGCATAAGCTTGTGTCACTCATCCCTCCCCCTCACTCACTCACTCACTCACTCACTCACTCACTCACTCACTCACTCACTCACTCACAATAATATCGTGACATCTCTACGGCAATACATTCTCTAACATATAGTTGTGTCACATTTTGCAACTATATGCAATGTCAATATCGGTATTATCTTAGCGATACTATCTAACATTTATTGTTGGTCACACATCAACAACATACGATACATAACATATGCTCGTCTCCACATTTAAAGCTAGCATTTGCTTGCGTCATTTTTTGAACAAGTACATCTGTCACATGTTTGTGCTGCAAACAAATTACTGTGGTATGTACATGCAATCACAATATCGTGCATACATCTGTGTCTCATCTGCAAGTGACCATTCCTAACATATGCTGTTCACTAATTTGTTGTCTCATCTGCAAGTACAATACTTACAATATGCACAAATTGCACACATTACTGTGCCACATCTCTCATCTGCAACTACTGGACCTAACATAGGTTTGTGTAAATCTGCAACCCTATACGATAACTAGCCTAATTATGCTTGTTACACATCAGCAGGTGACATCTCTAGCAAATAGCCATGTCACATATACGGCTAACATATCTGAAATATGCATATGTTGTCGTACATCTGGATTGGGCGAATGGAATCATGGAAGTTATCGTGTTCTGTCTAGTACCATGCATCGTCCCTCGACAGATACTGGTTTCAATGGATACTATTCCGTGTCCATTTCCATGCGTATGTGCCTATCTATGTATGTGTGTAGTTTGTGTGGCATTTTCCATACACGATACGCAGACGATGCAGTAGCCTATTATACGGAATGGCTGGAAAATGCAAACGGAGATTCTATCCGTTGAGTGGAATAGAACGTTCCATAATCACAGTACACCGCTGAAGGCGGTCACTTACGTGATGAGACTAGGACCTGAGCGTCGCCGCAAATTTAATAAAATTCCAGCCCATTGCTCCCTGTCGTCAGGAAACACATGGCGCTTTAGAGAGTTAATTTAATCAGCGCCTGCGAGGGAAGCCAAGAAGGCGAGAAACACAGAAGGTGTTATGAGGCAGGGAGGGAGGGATTGCGAGAGGAAAATAGGGAGGGGAATAGAAGAACATACGAAGAGGAAGGTCGATTGTTTAATATGCACGGCACAATAAATATGCCGGTTTTTTCTCGAAGGGGAAGGGGAATCGGAATTATAGTGAGGCGGTATTTGAGGCAGTTTAGCGGCAGGCTATGGGCAGTGTGGACCAATGGCTCCGCTTAGTATTTGCGTCGCAGCACTTCGAGTAATCTATCTATCTATCTATCTATATATCTATCTATCATCTATCTCCGAATGACTGCCTGATTGTTTGATTGTTTTTTTCTGTCTGTCCGTCCGTCTGCCTGTCTGTCTTTTTGTGTGCCTGTCTACATGATATGGACAGACAGACGTCTGTCTGTCTACATGTCTCATTCTCGTTTGGGGCTTTCCCTGCTACTGTTGAGAATATACTGTTAGGTAGATATATATAATCTGAAAGTTTAAACGAAATTAAACAAACATGAGGTACTCGTTGTGACAACTATATAGGCATTGATGCTGGTTCACGGATATAAGTGAAAGTGAAAATTGAGATCCGAGACAGTATGATCTGCACGTGAGGGAAGCGAGCCTGGAAAGGGAGGGAATCTTACAGGAGTTTCGAGACTGCATGTTCGCCTCTCCTCACAAAAAACAAAGAAAAATATAACAGATAAATAGCAGTCAGCTCGTGAAAGTGGAAAGTGATAAAATACATTTGCAATACTAACCCAGACCTCGGAAGCATTGGGGGTAAGGGGGACCTGCGGTGGTTGCCATCGTTCATCCCCAGGTACCGACTCCGCTTAGTAAGCCCCGTGACCAAATAGCGGACACCACACGGATGTAATAATGTGTATACTATAGTCGAATGACCAATGACACAACGGAAACCGCAGCTGGCTCCCTCCGAGATTCGAATTCACGACCATTCAAATAACCAGCCCGAAGGTTTACCTCAAGTCTCCGACGCTCTTTCATATTTAGTTTAGCAGAAAGATACGCTTCTAGTGTTGGGCGAGGAAATCAAAATAGGCAATGTTTAACGAAATCTAAAACCGACCCCGGATGCTACGTGAACCCTAATGTCTGTCTAATCCTGAGTGAGCTCAGATTAATTATATATATAACACTTCTCCGAGATAGACGGTGATTGATGGCGCCGATGTGAGCGAGCATGGGGAAATAAAATAATTTTAATTAATATACAGAAAGACAGGAAATAAAATAACACAATTAATGCGCTGGCGGGGTTACGGAAATATACATCCATTAACGAAATACATATAAATTTTTCTCACTAGTGAGGGAACTTCTCGCTGAACTTCATAGGAAAACATTTAGTTAATGATGGGGTGTGGGTGGAGTATTTCAGGCAGTACTTGAGGGAATAACTTCAAGCCATGTAAACATTCTAGCACGTGGTGAAAATGGGTAAACATATCGCTGAATGGTTCGAGAAAACTGGTGATTCCTTAACTTTTGCTAAACATTTAGAAAGTTGCTCCGAAACATCTTTAGCCAAGTGCTAGTTTCCCCAACACTGAGTAAACGTTCACCAAAAATGTGTGCTTCTGTTATCAGAGGGAAGAGTCATGGTCATGACAGTTCCTCTCAGTATTTTTTTCTTTGCGGAATCCGACTCTATTTAAATAGATGAGAAATAGAGATTATTAAAAGTACGAATTGGATTAGGTCAGAGACAATGATATGATCTGCATTGGCCTAGACGGTCACGTGACATGGAACAGATCGTATCTGAAATGATGAAAAAAGAACTAGGCCTAATGGAAATCTCAAAATTTTGCAGCTGACGTTTCGATGGAATTTGCACATTATATTCTAATTCAAACTCCCAGTTTCATGCGTTTGTCGCAGGGCTCGCAGAAATATAGTTTTGAGCCAGGATATTCATCTCATATTGAATGACCTCAAGGGTACAGCCATGTACTCAAGTAAATCGCAGAATTATACATGGTTGCAGGTCAACTGTGCCTAAGTATAGATAATTTCCACAATGACGTGAATGAGTTATTCCGACCATTTTTTGTTTTCCACACATAGCTCATGGATAAGAGTACGCGCTACACAAAACCCAAATTACGCCACATTATGCAGGCATTACCTAGTATTACTGGAAGGCGCACCCCCTAGTTCTATTCGCGCTCTCCACCGGTATTATCATTCAAAACCCAAGTTGCGTAGGAAACTCCATCGATGTACCGGTCAGGTATGATTTGATCTAGTTTTGCTCGAGGTTTCAGTCGCGCTCGCCTCAGTCGCTATGTTAAGGTCACCGGAGGGCCCTTTTGTTTTCCTACCAGCGAGAGAGATGGAGCGGGAAGAAACGTTGGCTTGAATTATGCGGGTTCGATTAGTGATGCGCATTTTAACTTTGGTTTAATTTACTGTGACCCCGACGATTGCAGCTGGCATAAGCACACAGTGATTTTCTTACTACGAAGGCATGCAGAGAACATATTACGGTGGTACCACATAATGACCCAGGATACTGGTGGCAGTTTAATGAAACAACTTCAAGTAGATGAATCCTGATTGAACTGAAATGTGAAATTGTAGAAGGAACCATCCCCCCCCCCCAAGAAAAAAAAATCCTCATTCGGGTATGGAACCATCAATCCCATACTTCTTCAACTAATCGCGAAACCGATTATGACAACAAGAAGTTGTTTTCGGGTAGATTCGTATCGTGGATATACAGCGAATGCGAATATTATGTGGACACGTTTGGGACTCATACCAGTTGTCAAATGAAAAATATACGCCCACTTATCCCTTCTCTGACTAAGCTGAAAATACAATTCTATATTGACAGTGCATGGTTCTGCCCAACATGTACGCTGTTATAAATCTGATGCATCAGTCGGGTGGGAGGGCATTGGATTAGAAAGTCGAATCATGCTCTTTGAATATGGTTTCGAGAATCTACCTCGGTTGTGTTCGATGTTCAGCAATATGGCTGTATGAGAGTTGTCGTCTCAAAATAATTGTTTGAAAGTACTTTTTTGTAAACACTGCTTTGACTGCAGTTTTCGAATAGTAAACATAACACGTTTCGAGGACGTTGTCCAACTATTATATAGGGTAGTGTAATGCCTGAGATTTTTTTTTTAATTGGATTCGGAAATATTATCAGTAACCCTTGACAGAAGTTTACCAAATGTCACCGTGTTGTGTAATTGTGTGGGTAAGTGGTTGAGTATATCAAGTGCCAACGAATGAAGGCAACCCCCACCTGGCTACACTCTTAAAAATGCTGTGTAACTAGCACACCTATCCCGGTGTTGTGCAAGGATTAACACGATCATTGTGTATATTCTGTATAATTTGTGTGTACTGTTTACACAATATTTACACCAGGGCTAGTTACACAGCATTATGTAATTCTACACAATACTTTGTGTACATGGCGTTCGATATGCACGTATCCTGCCAAGCCATCCATTGCCTTTCCTTCAAAACGCTTCTATTTCACGTTACTTACTATTGGCCCCCGTGCTTCATTTATCACTGTCCCATTTATTTGGATCCGTCGACAACAAATACAGCACAAGTAAAAAATACTACCCAACTCCGCCCACAATTGGATGACGTGAGTGGTGGTTTCGCTGTTTTACGACTTTCTCGTCACGATTTCTACTCTTCGTCTTGACAAAGTGGAACTGGAGAGAATTACGATATAGTCAATAATATCAACCCACTGCAAAATTAATTGACAGGAAATCGTGCCTCACAATTAAGTTCATACTGGAATAATAACAAGGGTCCCTTTAATGCAAACTCGTTAATTAACCGATCTATAAGAAGATTACCGTTGAACGCAGAGATTCGATTGCCCCACCGCCCAAGCCGTATTATCGATCATCCAATCAAGTTATAATTTCCGCCAGTGTCAATTCTGTTTACTTACCCTAATTCTCGGATCGGAGTGAGTTGGAATAAGTCAACGCCAACACCAAACTTGCCTCTGCACGACATTAGCTCTGATGGTTGGTGGCTGCAGTTCCTCGATGTCGATAATGTGCAGGACTTATATCGGTATCCACTGATTGTTTAGGGCAGTGGTTCCCAACCAGGAGGAAATTTCCTTCAGGGAGGGGGGGGGGAGGGGGTTTTTTTCAAGATTTCAGGGGAGAAGAAAATGTATACCGAAGTGATCATTCCTGCTAGGATATTTTCGAGTTGTGAATTCTTCTCGTTTACAAACACAATTACCATCGCAAGTTTTAAAACCTTTCACGCATCTCCTCACCTATCAACCTTCAATTATAATGTTTTCATGAGGGGACGGCTCCAAGCGGAAGGCAAGGGGGAGCTGGGGAGAAAAAGGTTGGGAACCCCTGGTTTAGGGGGAAATATCTTCAACGATTCATGCCTTGTGAGGGTGAACCATTAGTTGGAAAATGAGGGTGGGAGGAGGAGGCAATTTCACACAACAGTAATAAGCAACTGCTTGTGTATACGAATAAGAACCTGGGTGTGGGGCCCGATGAAATTGGGGTAGGACCCCCCTGTACCCTGTGGTTTCGTCTTTGGTAAGCTGTTCAGGAACTAAACACATACCTGACACTATTTGAGCTTTCTCATATGGTAAATATAACGTTCTGAAACGTGATGTGTTCTCAATTTTAAACATATATTGGGCCTGATTGCTAAACCTGTGAATATTTTAAAACCCTATATATGGATACTCGCACTAATGAACATGTTCAGTATTCGTTAATTATCAGCTAGTTTATTTCAATTTATCTCAAACAAATATTGATTAAAAAAGGGATGCAGTCGATTGGATAATTGAGCCACTTGTCGAGGGTTAGCTTTGAGGAGGTAATGAAAAAATACAAGGGGCCAAAGTCTGCATTGGTAATGAATTATTTGCTGATTTCAATTATAACGAAGGTCATGGAGGTCAGTTCTTTCGAACATTCAGTTCCTGGCAGACCATCAGATTAAATGAGACTTTACAGATAGAATTGAGATCCTTTGCTGGGGTTGCAAGTTAGCCTCAACTTCAAATCTTGGACTACTGGAACACCATATTTCCGACAGGCAAATCTATTTCCCCAAAGGAAGATACATCCGAATTTTCCGATTCCATCCCAGCGGACGGTTTTGACTACAGGTGGCTGTCTTCGCAGTTACGATGGGCGCGGGCTTTATCTACGCTGACTTGATTCTAACGGGGGGGGGGCGGGGGATAATGAGGGTTTCTGTTAGTTGTAGTCAGGCTTGATAGTAGAACTTTCATTGCTCCTGTGGCGTCCCGAGAAAGTGGTGGAATTATGGAGTACACCGATCGAATATTCAAGATAATGGATTTCGCTGGTATAGCGCCTGATATTTGGCAACCCACATCTCAAAGCGCTTCACAATCATACCCCCTGATCATTGCGAAACTTTACCCCCACACTAATAGTGCACAACCCTTGCTGTTCGCACAGGGCACACGAACAGTTATGCCACATCACCGTTGTCCCCGGAGGGACTTCCCTAGGTGCAAGCCACATTCAGCCGCAACGCTGGGGCATAAGTACCGATCTCGTGATAAGGTTGGGATTGGTTCCACCCTCCCTCGATATCATTGGAGCATTGGTAGAAAAGTGATCATTACTCAAGTCATTCAGGGTTGTTAGATGAGTCTTCAATGGCGTCCTGAAATCGAATCGCGTTACTGCATTGTATTCACCTAAACAAAATAGAGGTGGAAGTGATTTAAAGGCCTGTCACGTTCCATACGTTAGTTAGGCACTGTCGAAAAGAATATCATGCTCATGTTATAGTAACATCATGGGTACTACAGAAAAGGAACCCCTCTTCAATTGGAAAGAAAAATGTTGAAAAAAAGCGACACGATTGCCGCATTTTTTTCAAGAAAACTCACGAGTGGACCGGTACGCATCAGCGGGGACTCTATGGTAACTATAAGCTATTCGATCAATTGAGCAGTAACACTTGGATAGGCTTTTAATGTGTTGTTTCCAAGTTATCAATAGTGTTTGTATGTTTTGTTATTTGTACACTATGTTCATTACAAAAGCAGATGACCAAAATGAAAAAATAGTTGGTTACCTTAAAATTTGTTAAAAGCACCAAATGAACTAGTCCACTTAATCTCATTAGATCACCACATATTCAGAATAAGCCAGTCCACTATCGAGTACGCAGCTAGAGTAGTGAAGTCACCTGACCACACATAGAATGATAGCCACTAAATAATTGTTTACTCATTCAGATACGTACGTCTGTCATGCTTATTCGAATTGGACGGACTTGTGAAACGAAATGTCGGAAACCAACGTGCCACGGGATGAGGAAAAGTCGCTAATTCTGTAGCTATCGTCAAATGTGGTTAAGCAAACACTCCAATAAATGTTTATTGCCTCTCTAATGATTCGCTATACGCGGAATTCCGGTTAATACTGGAGGCGTCCTTTCACGTCGACTCGGAACTATAAAATGTTATTTCCGTCGAAATTCTCTAAAGACAATATGAGGTAGTTCGTAGTGTTATGACAACAACTTTATTTCTCAAGAAGAAAAAATAATATGGAAGCGACGACGACAGATAGAATGATTATCCACGAAAAGACGAAACCGTCCATAATTTCAATCATAAGGATTCGTCCTTTGTTATTCTTCCAGTGCCGGGTTTCCTCGAATTTAGTTCAAGTAGTACGGTACCAAATTGAAATTGAAATTAAGGAGAAGGCAATATGAATACTGACGTTGATATGTGGCAAGATTTCCCCCAGGACCCAAAAGGATTTCCGTTTTATGATGCGAAAACTGGGAATGATAACTATACCTGATAGGTCTGCACAACCGTGCGGGGAGAGTTAAGCTCCCCAACTGCGCTGCGAATTACGATGAAGCAATTATATATTCTTGGATTAATAGCGCAGAATGTCATCGCGATCGTATGCCCGATCATTCCAGTGAACATTGAAATTAACGTCATCACACACTATACAGGCTATGCGACTGTTGAATTGCTAGGAACATTGGTTTGGAAGTGTCTACATGTTATGTGCGTTAATTTCTTTTTCAAATATTGACAGGGGGCTGGGGCTTGAAAAGTTCGTTCCGGATGTTACTTAGAGAATTTGTCCTAGGCGGATTCGCTGAGGACAAAAATAAATATTCATTTCACTGTCTGGATAATTTAATCTAGGTATAATCCATTGAAAAAAATGTTGAAAGACACGCAATTTCGTACAAAATCCTACCGGCTACTCCAAACTGGAGTTACAAAACTGGCAATTGCAATTGAATGTAATACCGACACACATAAACACATAAGAGAAACACATTTCGAGAAGGCACCCGAACCTTGCCGATATTGTACTGGTCGCCGCAAACCGACCCGGGTCTTGTGTAGTCAATCCATGGGAGCAATATCATCCACTGGAAGGTGCAACAATAATAACATAATAATAATAATTAACAGCAAAAAGAATGCCCTAATAAAGAAGTGATGCTTAAGTTCAAACTAGAAACACTATTGAAAACAATTTGCTGACTTAATAGGAACAGGCATCCCATTGAAACAGGACGGCTGCAGCAGTCTGATTAGGTCTCACCAAAACTGACTAGGTTAACACGAGGCGAACATACACATTCTGGCTAATCGAGCTAACGACCCTAACCTGTGTGTGGGGTCGATGAATTGGTGGATTTTATTTCGGATATAATCATGACATTTGCAGTTTACATCCTGGGCTTTGAAAGCTAGGCTTTAAAAGGCATGTATCCAATTCCTGCTTTTCTGCGTTACTTTTGACGGAACAACACTTCGTGATCAACAGTAGTATTTTTCCTCCACGCATTGTGAACAAAAGTATCTTCGTCCATTCTTGCTCCTCCGACTAACTGCAAACCCAACGCACTAACCGTGACGTCAGGCACCGACGGCACGGCGATCGAGGAGAGGATAATCCACATCAAGAAGTGGCCAGTGATAATCACGGATCGGGCAATATCAATCATCCATCAGCCTCCCCGTCATCCTGACGTTAAACACCAGACTCCTGCTAGAAGTGACAAAGGATCACAACGTTAGTCGGAAACCATAAGGAATATATTTGTCTAAGGGCAATTCTCTTCTCACCCCTCCCAGGGCGGCGCTGAGAAGGTGGGGTGGGGCGTTTGAGAGAGGACCATCTAAGCTAACGCAACAGAAGGTTGCAAGGATCGTCTACGGTAATGTGTGTGTTGTTTTTTTTTAACCCTCCAAAAATGCCGGAAATGGCAACTTTCTGAGAGTACATCTTCAGGTCACCACCCTAAATATGGTCCTTCTATCTTAAGTTTCACTATAATGAGAACACGTTTTTCTGGGTACAAATCTGAGAAGTACTATATATATATCTATACTATAATAATATTATATATTATATAATTATATATATATTAATAATCTATATATATAATATATATATTATATCATATATATATATATATATATATATATATATATATATAAAGTGATATGCTGCCATGTTCCCATGTCTATCACGGTGCATTCATCGCTAATTATTCCCCACGGGTCGCATGCGAATGCTATCTGTTTCAACCCCTGCTGCAAAAGTGTGTGTGCATGGTTCTTTTTTCAACTATGGTCTAGCTATGTCTAGTCCTTATGTCAAAGTCCCCAGTTTGGCTGGATGGAATTTTTCCACAACTGAGTAAACAACCAGTTAAAAAAATACATGCAGGTGAAAAATAGACACGAGTCCCCAGAGAATCGGTTGCCCATCGGATTGCAAGGTCCGTCCAAGCCTGGGGCGGTGTGATTCTCGGATAATGTCCTTGGAAAGACAAGTTCCACGAGTGTGAAGCACGAACTGTAAAATCCAGCGCGCCTACCCAAGTGGACGCTTACGACCACGCAGTCGAAACGTCCTTGGTAGTTCGGCAACATTTTTCTGGCGAATACACTGCAGGTTTTTCACCATTCCCATTATATTGTATGGTCACATTTAATTTACCTTGGAACGACTTGCCCATTTCCTCCACACTGGCCCTAATATTTGGCTATATTGTGGCCGCGCACAACTTAAATGTACCCAACTCATTCCATGCCTGTAGAAACGACAGTGGAAACTCACTTGAAACTGCCTGTGAGCCTCTCTCACAGAGAAGCTCAATTGGAATAGGTGTGGTAAAGGCTTGGAGTAATTAATTGCATTTACATAACTACCAAACTGTTCGGTGTTATTTGTAATCAGCATGTAACCCCTATTGAGTGGAATGCCACTGTAGGGCGAGGAGCGCTGCGAGCGTAACCCCAGAACATTTGGTTTTCAGGTTCGTCAGATAATTAATCCCCCGCCGACCGAAGTGTCCGAGGATATTAGGGTTTTTTTGGATGTGTAGCCGCCGCCTCCCAGGCTCCGCCGCCTCCGGCCGCCGGAAACTTAGGCGTTAGCGCAAATAACTCTTTAAACTAACAAACGCTTTATCCATTGCTTCTAACTTGGTACGCAAGTCCGCCCTAGTAAAATCTCGGACGAGCTCGGAAGTGGGCTATCACGTCAGTCAGCACTGCACTGCTGGGGTCCGCTAATTTGCATAATTTATGCGAAATGTTTTCAAATTAGTCGGATTCTAAAGATACTTGTTAGTAGGGACATATTTTGAATCCCTGAAAATAGTGGATGAGTTTCAAGGGTCACCGGAGGTCAAATTTGCGAAATTTGTGCAATTTCGCATACCTCGTCAGATTTGAATTAAACTTTGGTGGAGGGGGCTACAGTTGTTCGCTCATAATTAGAAGTCATTTCAAAGCCCTCATGGTCCAACTTTGCATCATTCATGTGCTTAAACTTCCATGGTTACAACAAACTTGGTGGATTACGTTTATCTTGGTTTCTGACCAAAATGGGGGTCTGTAGGGGGTGGTTAGATACTTCTTCCCAATGATTCCTCAATAGCGGGGATATACACTTTGGCGGTTTTTACCCTCCTACCCATGTCTAGTTAGAATAGGCGTTTCTGGAAATAAAAAAACACCCTCGGGACACGTTGAACCGCAATGTGTGTGACACGGATTTGGAAAAAAAAAATTTTATGGCATGAATGACCACAAACACCTGTGTCGGTGTTCCGTTTACCATTACAGTGCATGGCCGGTCTGCGTCCAGTTTTGATTTATTCTCGGAGCTTCCACTAGATCACTGGAAATGCACGTTTTATGCATGAAGATGCCCCACGCCACGCGAACCATGAGTGACTATAATATAGGTGTTAGGCTGCTCCGAGTCCGAGGAAAACATTTGGAAATTAACCGCCCAGGTAGCGTTGATGATTTATTAATCCGTTGTCGTATCGCGTATTTTTCCAGGATTCCAAATCCAGGAGAGTTGCCGTATATAAGCGGAACCCTCTAATGAAGCGGCCATAAGCGTACGGAATGGCATTTGTATTCGATACCCTTAGATCACGAAAACTGTCCCACAGACCACTTGGCATGGAATTAGTCCGTGTATCAGTCCTGGGGTAAGAGCTTTGGAAAGATTGAACAGAGGGTTATAACGACCCCGAATTTTTCGGAGCCGTTACTGGTTACTATCTATCTCGCCAAATGTCTATCAGTCGAGAGCAGACGTATCAAATTCAGTATTCTATAGAAGGGTTCCGATAATTGAGTGCCAACAGCAGGGCATCACTGTTAACCTATTGCCGAGATATCTTTATAGTTACAATAACTAACCAAATTTCTAATCATGTAGGTCGTCAGCGTTGACAGAAGACAGACAACTGACTGAAAGAGCCCCGCGCAGGCGCGCAACAATATTTTCATCTTTGGTGGAATTCGATACATTGTGCCTATTAAAGGACTCCCTAGACTAGGCGGCAATTCAGTCCAATTCACTTCACCCTACCGAAGGTGAGTAAGTTGAATATATCAAAGAAATCTTAGATATGTTAATTTAGTGGAATGTATCCTCGGTCTTTCAATGACTATGGGAATGTTTCCAGTATTACCACTACTGAGCTTCTGAAACACAGTAAGTGATTTACTCTAGTTTTCCCTGTATCTGATCCGAATATTCCTATTGAGTAATGTAGACACATCCAACAGAGAAGGGGAAAATAGCGAGAACAGCATATTGGGACG
Organism: Sclerodactyla briareus; assembly: GCA_026419785.1. Lineage (NCBI taxonomy): Eukaryota > Metazoa > Echinodermata > Holothuroidea > Dendrochirotida > Sclerodactylidae > Sclerodactyla > Sclerodactyla briareus. The sequence continues at coordinate 167,790 of JAODTK010005612.1, read as the reverse complement.
GTTTACCGTACAGTTCTGCAAAACGAAGTTATCGTGGTAAGTGTCGCATCTATCGAAGATGCCGACACTTACCACGATAACTTCGTGGCCCATGACATGGGAAATCTGGGAGATTGTCTGCAGATTTCTTTTATCCTCCCCACTATCGGGACTAACGCTCGCTTTCGTAACAATTCTGGAAAATGAAATCCGTCCTTATTTATATTGCATACGAAGTAAACTGACAGCCCCCATATCTCACAAGCAGAGTGTATAATGGGAATAATAAAGTTTTCTTGCCTATTGTCTACACGAGAAGAGCTAATTGGCTTTATCGAAATCTCAACTGATAATCTGCAGATCCGAAGGATGAGACGTCCTGCCGACATCGCCATGGGATTTCCAGGCGGTTTTTTAGGTGTACATAATCACAATTTGGTGGTCGTTTGGCAGCAATGTATTTTCAGAATTATTGGTACTAGTACTGGATAACGACTAAGAAAAGGAGACGACTCTACCAGTGAGAAGATTATATAACTAATTTGTTTCGATACATAGTGGAAATGTTAGCATCTATTAATCAAGTTGAGCTTGTTGCTTGTAGTTTTTGACAGCCTGTTCTCAGGCTATAATTTCAAAATCCGAGAGTAGTCAACACTATATTCCGGAATTCTGGAAAATTCAAATATTAACCAAGTTCAAAAACCGAGAGAATTTCGAAGGAGAACCCTGTAACTGCATAAGACAAGTTCACAATCGTTCAACGATTTAACATGGGTCGGTATTTTGAAATTATCGTAAAGATCACTACACTCGTAGAGGTTTTGTGTTCTTTTTTTTCTAGTATTGAAGTCTAGAATGTAACCATTTTGCCAACGCCACAACATCAGTAGAAAAGAAAACTCCAGTGAGGGTGATGGGGGTAAGTCGAACTGATTGATATTCCTCAAATAAATTGATGGCACGGATCTTCAGACTGGTTACATTAACTGGCTGTGGAAAAATACATCAGTATTACCGTTTGTGAACGAGTCATTCATATTATTTTCAATATCGGGGAACAAAAATGCCCACATTGTTCCCGCAATGATCAGTTTGAACATCGAAAAAAAAATACGGTTGTGTATCAACCGTGTGGGTAATTATTTCGATCCGTGATTTACAATAATCCAATCAACGGTAGCTAATGTACCTCGAAGAGCAGTTTACGTACACCTATCCACGTGACAGAAAAATCTGTATCAACTGACTGGGTATGGTCAGTGAGATGAGCCTTGAACAGTCGCACCTATACATTTGGGCCAAGAACGTTCACCTGGTATCTGAATACTCATGACAAACAGTGTACATTGCTGTGTCAGTTCACGGACAACGGAAATACTGGGATTATATCCTGCCTAGCAGGGGCACGTGTTGGAAGGAATGGTTCAGAGATGTTGGAGAACATTGGCGCTCCTCTATATGTTATGTTTGTAGGGGGAAAAAATCCTCTCAACCCCTCGAGCAATCGCAAACCGCGGAGTGTAAACATGCGGAATGAGTAACGACAATTACGCAGATTGAGCTTTCATTCGAATTAATCAACCTAAATCCGGTCGGTCTATCGACTCTACAAACACCTTTAATGGCTTTGTGTTACTTGGCTGATGAGGTTTACTCCCAGACAGACATTTCCCATTATCGTGGATTTTTTTCCCCCTTTCCTCTCCTGAGCAAACATCTCCTCTATTATCATCCCTGTGTTTTTCCCAAATGCGTACTAATGTCCTGAACCTGCCAGTTTTGGGGTCTCCATCTTCCGCCTTGCCTGTTTTTTCGCTCCGTACGGCGTGTGCTGATTTCGCCATCGCTCCCTCTTTCGCTGTCTCCTTACGCAGCTATGGTGTGCTAACTCGCCGCCATCAGATGAAACCTTTTAGGCGACGACAAATTTATTCAGAGATAGAGAGGGAGTGAGATTGATAGAGAAGTAGAAAAAGAGGCCTCACCACAAACCTTACTTAAATTAGGAAGTAGGCTCAGATTTCAGCGCGTATGTAATACTCAAGGCAGTTGGAAGATGACGAGAAACCGCCTGGGAATTAACGAGGCGTTCAGCAATCACGCTTGGACGTACGCGAAATGAGATTACCGAATCTCCGCCATGCATCGCCTCTTTACTGACCAAAAACGTGGGCACTTAAAGATTGCTCGCATGAATTTACAGCCGCGATATCGAACGCGGTGTGAAATTTACTGGCAAACGAAGCATGGCGAATATAATATTCATAACGACGAGCTTCTTAAAGAGGTATTGGTGCCTTTCACTCAGAATGTATACCGTGGGGGCTAGATGCGGCAAATAGAGAATACCGGCAACACGTGTGGGTGTGAAGACGCACAGAAGCGCATCACATTGCAAATGAGAGCACTGATTCGAACTACAGCTAGAGTTTGGGGGTACAGAAATGCAGAAATAAACCTATCCAAAATGAATAAGATATAACCAAAGCTTGATTGTTACATACATTATTGCACCACATCTGGACAACCTTATTGAAGAGTGAATGACATTTTATTTTGATTGGAGCTTGCATACAACTCGTTACGAACTCGGTTACCGGCGACATTGTCTATTCTGTCTATTCTGATTCTGGCCTGAATTCAGCTTGTGGGGTGCTACTATCAGGTTGTTTCAATGTATATAATATAGGTGCAATTTCTATAATGGTTTGTACATCATTTCGCAGATGGGGAGACAGCACGCTTATTCCAATCGACAATCGATTATATTACTTAGGACATTCTTACTCTTGTCCATTTATTCTGTTCACACTGAGGACAAACAAGTTTTGAAGGGTATATCCAGGGCGGGGGGGCGATCATGGGGGGGGGGGCAGGGTTGACGGGCATCCCTCCCCCAATATTTTTGGTGGGGACGCGATCTTTCGTCCCCCTCCCCTCGTCAATATTTGACCGCGACTGCTATTTTTCCGTTGACCCTGTTCCGACATATTAGGCAGCAACCGTGTTTAAACAAATGCTAATTACCTAATGATCAAGTTGAGTAACCAACGCAGGCCTATTTGAGTGATGGTCAGAGAGGGTCAGTGCAACGTCGTTTGGTCCAAAGTTGATCAGGCAAAATCTCGACCGATATTGGTTGTTGCCATTGCTTTACCATTGCTACTTTCATGACTGTAACCTAACTTGCATGCAAGGCGTATTTTAGAATGTACAGCACCCAACGCAAAACCTTGAAATTGTCACTTACGGTGAAAGGTTTTTTGGAGAACCCGTCCTAAAATAAGTATCAATGTGCGAAATGCTTCTTACTGTCCCGTGGGGCACGGGAAGTGTGCCGTTTTCCTGCAAATTTTGGTGGTCCTGGTTCAAACGAAAAAAAAATTCTGGTACGCTACGTGCCAACCAGTGATGGCGCGCTCCGCGCAGATAGTACTCATCTTGTCTCCCCTTCCCCTTCCCCCATCAACAACACAACGTTTACTTTTTGCATCGGGGGCCCGGTTCAGATTCGACTGGTTAGTTTTTGGGGGGACGAACCATTCCCTCCAAATTCCTGGTAACATTCTTCGTCGAGGAAGGACTGGAACGTATGTACAGCAATGTGCACGGCCTCGCGTGCAACACCTACACCTGACTTAGCCTCGGAACTGGAGTTTGACGGTTGATTAACTGAACCCATTTGGCGCTGCGTCAAACCTATGACTGTTTTGCTTTGAATAACCATACCTTCCATAGAGAGCCTTGACACTGTCCAATGATTTCAATGAACTGTTTGGTATGAACGGAGAGAATAGGTAATGATTTGTTCGCCCACTATGTCATGACTCTGCCTAACTACATTGCAATCGTTTGTGAAGCATAAATTCACCATATTGTGTGAATATTCGTTATTCTGTACTCACTGTTGGTTAAATTGTCATCACCGAGGAGGGTTGGATACCGAATATATTTCCTCTATACTCCGGATACACTAGTTCCTCTCTCACTCGTCCTTCTACTGTGGGTGGTTCGGCCACAATGTAGCAGAGCCCTATCATAACCTGTTTATGTATTAGGTAGGTTATCGATACATGTTAAAGGACACTGCGGGGTGAAATAAAAGGGGCTAGTATATAAGCTGGAGGAAAACTAAATGCGAAATTCGGCCCAGTCCAAAGACAAAGTTCATACGACTTTCCGTTACGGAGTTACAGCCTTTGAGTTTTGTGCATGTGTAATTGCGCAAGATCAAAAAGTAATCCCATCATGCAATTATTAATGAACTGTCATACTTGCACAAACCTGTGGCAATCAATCTTTGTTTTCTATTGAAATTCACATTTCAAAACACGTTGGTTTTTTTTTTTTCCCTTTCGAAATACATTAGTCTATGGGAGAATGATTGCCTGTAGTGGCCTGGTATGTGTTGATGGTTATTTTGGTGGAAGAAGTGTCAACAGTTTTAATGAAGATGTGCGTAAATCATAATTTCTTCCCACTCAAAGAAATGTTTAAACCTTGGGCGGACATAGGTGCTATTTATTTGGATATTCCGAAGCTTTTGGATTCATTTATCATCTGGACACGCGTTGTAAATAGCTGGGTATTGCGGGATCCTGACGGTATTCCTGTAAGTGTGAAAGGAGTATTCGCGAGTTCGCAGTGTCTTCACCAACAGTTGAAAATGATGAATCATCGTCTAGAAATGTAATGCCTGGATCGTAACACGACACTTTACGAATACGACAATTTGTAAGTACTGATGCATCATAGAACGCAATATTTCAGTTTCTGCGCTGACAAACCAAAAGCTTCGTCGTTCTTGTGGTGAATTCTATTTCAGTTATTACAGTGAAATCATCAGACGGCCTCTGGTGGGGGTAGATGTCAACATTGTAATCCCTCCGAGAGCCTGTAATAAGTGGGTTAAGAGGCCGACTAACAATTGGAATATTCGCCTGTCCAGCTATCGAGAGTTTGGAGAAAGGGAGTAAGCAATGAAACGAATTGCTGCAGTTATGTAAATGAAAAGCTTAAGGCTAAACCTATAAAGAAGGAGAAAGAAAGGTTAATGACTTAGCGCATCACTTAAACTGATTCATTAGTTATCTGGGTATTGAACCTGATGTAATATAAGGCTCGAAACGTGGCTGTTGAACGCCGGTTTCGGGGTAGTTTACCATGCACGACGCCGTCGTTTGTTTATGCTCATCTTCCCGGAGGACGAAGCGTCATGCTACTCCAGAGTAAGTAAGCCCATGGTACAATCACCGCAGATGGTGAGCAAGACCGCGATGTTTGAACATAAACAGTTTGATGAAGTACAATTGAAGGGTTCCCGAGTTGCCAAACAGACGTCTGTAGCTTGATAATGAGCCTCTACGAAATATTTGCACCTCTGTTTAGTGTCGTTAAAATCGATACTATCGGTATTACTATTATATACACAATTGTATAGCGCCAAACCACAGAGGTGTTCAAAGGCGACTTACAATGGGACTGATGAAACGATAACAAAAACATGCATATGAATAAACACATGAAGGAGATAATAGGGATAACAGATAGCAAGCGAAAAAAAAAACAGGAAACAACCCTTCCTAAAAGTCAAAGTGATAGTAAAACAAACATGAAAATGAAACTCCAAATACACACATACAACACACACACACTGGTCTTCTCGAACCCGAGAAACATGATACCTTTTACTGTGGGATTTGCATCTGTACTTGAATAACGCTAGTTCTATTGTTGATGCACTATCCCCTCCAAAGATCAAATTTGATACTTTCCTACCTGGGCACCAATTGGTACCCACTATAGGGAGTATTTATGTTAATACAAATGCTTAATGCAGTGAATAGAACATAAAACGAATTTTACAAAAAACAACTTGGGTGAATAGTGGGTGTCTGTTGGGTTGCTCGAATACACAGTTGTATATGTGCGTAGCAAAGTAGAGAGTGATCCCCGGAGCAAGCTCTCATCTTTCATCGGTAATCCTGTGAGGGTATCGTTGTTAGGTATAGATACGAGGCAGTGAGTTGGCGACGTCTCGGATTGGTACAATTTCAGTGCATTTTTCACCAGACAGCAGGTTCAGCGTTCCATTGCTTCCTTCCCATTACCCTCGAAAGGCCGGGTTGAAGGTGTATACACGCTGGCTGGAGGCAACACATCTCATCTTCAACTTCAACAGTCACTTCACGGTAATGGTTTTGAACTGCATAATGTCGATTGCGTCAGGAGGCAGTTGCAATGCATAGTTATAACTTAGCGAAGAAGAAAAATGTGAGACAAATCAGCTTTCGGTTCGATGGCCCCTATCAGACGAAAAAGAGCAACCAGTCGCTACCAGAAGACAGTGGAGCGAATCCCCATCGGGGTTTGACACGGCAACAATTACTGGTGATATCGGGGGAATAGAAATAGATACATATACGAGGGGCGAAGAGTTACTTATGTTTGAAGAAACAATTTTGGCCGTCGTTCTTCTCCTTTCGATAATTAAATTCCTGTTAAATCCCCTAAGCTCATCGTGAGTTCGGGTGAAGGGAAATACGAATTCCCGGGGGACGCTGGCTTAGATATGGATTAAGCAGAGGTTACCCCCGCGAAATGAAAGTAATAGACTTGTTATCCCACCAAGTAGGCCTACTGCATTTTTTTTTGATTGAGCGGTATTGACTAGGCAGATAGAGCGGCACGCTTTTCTCAGCGATTTCACCATCCTATGACCATTAATCAAAAGCTAATACTTTGCCTGAGATGCATTCCCATTTCAATTAATCTAATAATCTACCAAACAATTTGAAGAATATTATTGACGACAACAGTTGAGATTAATGAGAGCGGCATTCCCTCGTTTTATCAGTAATTTTTTCTTTCACTTTTGGGTGAGCAGTGGAGTGGAGGAAATTCTTAATGTACATCCCTTCCTATTTATAGACTTATAGCCGTTATTCCGAGAGACTACCGTAATACAGAATCCCGTTGGGGTGCAATAGCTCTGTTGTTAAACACATTCACTTCAAATCAGCACAAAAAGAGGAAATTGAAAACACGCACCCGGAGTTCAACATGTAGTTTGTTGGGGGTATTCGAATTTACTTTGAGGATCTGAAGCTCTGTTCTCTGCACGTCACAGGGCCGCGCGAGGCAACGAACCCCGCACATAGATATACACTGTAAATGATGCAACTTCGAACCTTGATAACGGAGAAGAGACGAGAGCAGGTATTTACGTAGAACTGGATGAGCTGTTCTTTAATAGTGTGAGTGATGCTGTTTTTCGTTGTTCGTCCAAAAATACGATCCCATCCCGAAAGTTCGTTTGTTACTGGGCTGGCATTGGTTATAGCAGGGGGACCGCCCGTGACAGCATGAGGCGATATTTGACAATCGCCAGATTGTTGGTGCCTTACTGGTCATTCGGATCGGCTGAAATTCAATCAGCGGTTGCATAGCGGGTAACAACAGTCAAGTCGTATTTGCATTACGATAGGTTTTTTTACAGTGACCATCCACATTCGCATTCTGAAGTACACGGTCAGAAAAGCCTCCGGGAACACTGTAAGATACTACTTCAGGTGCTGATAAAAAAAAGGAACAATAAAATGAACACTTCACCCACACTCACTATACATGACCCTTCGGCCGTATCGGAGTGTAAGGAGACTCATCACTCTGATGGAATTTTCGACTGTGCTAGCCTTTGACTTAATTGTCAGAAAGGGTGCCTTCTATTCTGCTAATTTCCTTTCTAGTTGAACTAGCGATGATTGGTTATCTACCCAGTTTGGATTCCTCCCTAATTTTGCTGCACCATTTCACTTTGGAATTGAAATTGTTACATAATACAACACGGACCTCCTCGGACCTTTCAAATGCAACTGTGTTCACGTGGTGAAAGCCTTTGTTCAACAATACAACTAGATAAGCCGGAATCAGGCACTGAAACACCGGTAGCCAAAAAATGTTTTAATAAGTTCGAACTACTCGAATGATCGCCACGTGGGCTCAAGAGAAATCATAAATCTCAAAATCAGTAGCCTAATCAATTTCTAACATCAACTCACATTCATAAAAAAGCTTGTTGACACGATTGCCTACAATGACTAATGATCAGCCACATTGACTACTGAGACACATGATGCAGCCTCGTTTCCCGGCAAGTCCGGAGGGAGCAGCACAAGTAATATTTCTCTCGATGTGCCAAACTTACCGGTTCCATTTGATCTCATGACCATACTAACTATAACGTTGTAAATGGCTTGAAGTGAAGAGACACACCAAATAGAACTGGAACAAGAAGTAATTAAGCGACACAAGTTTCTGCTCATCCATTGTTACGACTAGACCTGAGTCAGTCTGGGCCGATACATGCTCACATCAAGGGCGCATCACTAGGGGGGTCCGGGGTCCTGACCCCAACTTTTGGGAAGGCCATCTCCCTACATAATGTTTTTTTCACACACAAATGTTTTCCCATCCCCATGCTTCGGACCCCAAAATTGGCTTTGACACCCCCTCCCCCCCCACCCCCAATTTCGACCGTGGCTGCTTCCCTTGGCTCACCATTAAGTTCCATTTGATCCAGGAAAGATAAGATGCCATACAAGACACAACTGGCTACAAATCAACCTGGTCACTGACGGCAGCCCCAGATGCAGCAATGCTACAGGTTCTGATCAATTCGGACAGAGCCTCCTCGAGTAGTTTCTTGGCTCAACCCGCAATTATAGCCAAATAGCAAAAACTTCAGGGCAAGTGTTGCAAAACACCAAACCTGGGCTAACTGAGATGCAACAGAAACTGCCTGAATGATCGTCTGGACGTCTATTCGGGAGCCCAGCATGCAATAAGACTGAACATACTGTAGCTCACAAGCCAGAGGGGTACATTCACATTTATGAAAACAGATTCAACAACGATACAGAATGTTCACGAGGGACGACTCAGTCCCCTGCGTTCCTTCACACTACAGTTCATAGACATCTTTCACAGACATCTTGATCTAGATGATTGAAGTGTAAAATTGATCACCCGACACTCGCAAAGTCATTCAGTCGAAAATACCACCTATATTCAACCCTCCGGAGGCTCCGTTTAGCCTATGGAAATTTTGCTTGATACGAACAAGTGTGTGTTTCAAATTTCAAATTGTGAAATTCCGAACCTTAGCTTCGCTTGGCATTTGACACTGTTTTTTATACACCCCTGTTAAGGTCTCCGCTGTTGTCGATTGTCGATCATAAAATGTGAGGGGAGCAGCATAGGATATGATAAAGGCTTGTTTTTATATGAGTTATCGAGTAGTTGCTTGTCTATTACGTGCATTTCCGGGAAGTAGACTATATCACTCGAACTAACATACACTAATAAAAAAAATATTGAAACAGACGTCACACACGCATGACTCAACCCGAGGAATGAGCTAAAGTAGTTAATAAATAGGATTTATCAAATTGACAGTTCTTATATTAGTGGATGTAGGCAGTAATGCACCATAGCAACTGCCTAAAATATTTTGCCCATATCTTTCATTCCGACAGGTGGCCTTGCTATACTTCCAATGAACAACTGTCTAATTCGACTGTCGCATCAATCTCTCTATCGGACGTGGAAATTTCGATTGTTTGAGGGGGATTTCGTTCCTTCCAGGTACAGTTCAAGTTTTTTCGATCAAGATATTACATGAAACTCGAAATCTCTGATCAGGCCTCTGCCTAGGTCTGTGGAAGTATGGATGAGATACTCTCCAATCATGAAACAATTCTTATCATACACATATCGTCACATCTGTTAATATTTGCTAACAGAGTGGCAATAGTGGGATTGTGAAGGTACCATTCTCTCACAGCAGTATCACCATAAGCGACGATTTTTTCTATATCGAGGCTGAGGAATTTGGCTTTTTCTGATATATCCTGAATCTTAAATACTGTCATTAAATGCATGTTATACCATGCCCACTTGTTGTCTCGGTCATTGCACAGAAACATTCGTTAGCATTTTAACTGGTGCGCACTTGTTATACGGAGTGTGTCTCTTCTGATTGGCTAGGTGTATTGTGTGGTATCAATTATATTCTTTGTTAGGACTAGTGGTTGCTATTAGGGATTATGGTTAGCGTAACCACCACAGACATTCTCCCAAAACAGTCCGTGCGCAATAACTCTATCATTCCTGTGGATTAGTAAACCTCATGCACAACTCAATAGGTGTTAAGTAGGCAAGGTGCTGCTTGTGTAATTCCTATTTTTCGCCGAATCTCTGCAGGGTGCTGGCCATTCTGAAGTTCAAAGATGAACTTGGCCCGTTCGTCAATCTGTACACTGCAGAAGCAGCATTTATTAAACAGCAGAGATGACCGTGGTTATTCGGCGCCGTTACGAATTATACTCATGTTCTGGTGTCAGACCCAGTTTGGATTAATCTCCCTACTTCAGGCCGCTTGTTCGTACACGTATGTTCTGATATAAGGTCACCATATGTTCAGATGTCGGAATCACAGTGCCAAATTACCCTAGTATTGTGGGGTAGAGTGGAGTAGATATCACGATCCCCGAAATAGCTCCCAGGTCTCTCCCAGATACATTCATTGCATTCAACGTTGCCTCTGGCATATGGCACGATTCCCATATTTTACATCGTTTTGTTTTTGCGCTAGGTTAAAATCGTCTAAAGTGCTCACGCCGTTCGATATATCTTGTCCGTTATACCCGTTACGATCACTCGTTAAATGCACGCCCACAGTTTGGCATAATCTTGTAAACTAGGTTGTAAGGTTTCCCGAGGTATAAAACAAATCCTTCGATTTATTCGAGAAGTGAGTGTCTTGGCATCAAACCAAAGCAGCAACCGATTAGCGTGTTTTACGACGACGGAGTCGTGATAGCTATTTATGCTACACACGTTGCGCGGTAGGACGATGCGAAGACGAGGTGTTGGTAGAATGAAGCTTTCGCACTGCTGCAATTGTGAATTGGCAATCGACTGAAACAACTGAAACAGACAGGCTAATGTCGATTGTCACAAGTCACGACACTTTCATTGTTTGTATTAGTTTAAACACCTACCTTGCTGTTGGGGTTCGATCGACCTAGGCTGCGGCGTTTCAGGAAATTGAAAGAGAAAGCTAATTGCCAGGAACATAATTGCATCCCTTGCCACAAAATGTCCTATACCAACCATTTGAGTATGAACCCATGGCACTTCCGAATAAACCCTTCGACGTGTGCACCATTCGGACGCAAATCTCAATGGTACTTCCGTCCTTAGTGGAATGTCAAAGTCATGCTGCTTTGATAACCTGTGCCTTGTTAATCTTGTGATTCCCTTTGTAGTTGGTTTGTGCAGCCTGAATTCCAAGTAGTCTGTAACTAATGCTTTGCAAGAAACTGCGTCTGCATTTAGTGAATAGGGCGTTTACCCTCTTATACCATTCTGCGAATTCCTATATCACCAGATCGCCAATATGACGAGTGGAACTGCAACCCGAGGGAAATATTCCGTTTGTAAATAATCTATCTGACGCAGATGGCCTTGGCCGTTCTCGTTCGTTTTCTGTTAAAAACCATAAATTTTAGGCTCCTCGAGAGATTACCGGGGGCGGGCGCATTCACTGTCCTTCATGCGGGGTATCATTCGTCTCCTATTCTCCTCATATTGAACGCTACCAATGACAGCCGGCGTTACCTGCAGTTCCTATTGCTTCAAGGGGTGAACGATCCATCCCATTGCGCGCTAGAGGCCTCTTTCTTGGCAACTATCCAATATGCCATTACTCCACTTCAATCCACAGATTGGGCAGCAACCAATATAAAAAAACCCAATTAGTCGACAACTAGTCCACGGAAGAACAGTGCAGGAAATTAATATCAGTTGTCGTAGAATATATAGGGGGTGCAGTAACGGGGTATTGCATCATGCTCATGCAATGTGGGGAGTTATTACGTGTCGTCTAGGATTTCTTGATCGAGACGAAGAATAATCTGCTGTCCACGATTACCTGCCCGCCGTGCACGATAGCTCAATAAGGCGGGATCACGGGTTCCCTTCACTATTTTGACGGTGGATTTGCGCCCACCCAACCAGGAAAATTCGCTCCTTGACGTGCCCCTCTACTCCAGAGTGGAGTTAATATGTTTGCGCATGTGAACTCGACGAGGGTGAATTTCGATATATATATTGAATATCGGTATTCTGGAAAAAATTGCGAATATGGCCACATGTTTTTTGTCTACGGTGTCTTCATAAGCCATGACTGCGCAAAAGATGGAACTATCTAAACTTGTCTGTGTATCATCAGTGTATTATCCAGGACGCACAGATTCCAATTTTGCACAGGAGTTGTATATGTTTGCAGAATGCAGTGCAGTGGAGTGCAGTTGGCGTGGGTTTGTTGGGGGAGTGATTCCAATTCCATTTACGGCCACTCCTGTGAAAATTGGTTAGTTAGGTAGGCATGCGCCGGGGGGACGCAAATGAGGATCTGTTCCGGGAAAATGAGAGACTGAAAAGTCGACCAACGAATGGGCGAAAAACGGGACCATTTGTGAATAGGGAAAAAAGACTTGAATCTCCGGAATCGTGCCCGAATACATGGATTTACCCACCAGCAGCCTGATTTCCTGCGCACTAACCCGCGCGGTCGTTTCTTCTTTTTTCTTCTTTTCAACTGCGGGCAAAACTCCAAGATTGAGACAATGGGATGGCCACATACGCCCATATGCTACATAAATGAAACATGGCCCCCCGAGCGTGAGCTACCTCCAACAGTCGGAAAAGGACCAAGAGGGCACTGTTTCTCCCATACTGCTGCTTAATATATGGTCGGTAGCCAACAAAGTGATACCCAGGGACATGGCTCTTCGGCGGGCAAGAATTTACTTTCATCGGGATGAAAATTTCGGAACAAAATAACCGATATGGGACAGCCTCAAATGGCCCAATAAGTGTTGTTTCGCTTTCTGTGAGTCTTTGCCAGGCTCAAAATTCCCTGGACCGCTCCGCGCCAACTTATGGGAGGGCGCTCCGCTTAGATAGTCGATCGCAACCCCCTCCTCGGAATAATTACGCCCACCACTGAACAACTTCTAGCTATGCCACTGTGCGTTCTGACTATTTTTTAACGCCATGTGCTTATTTCGGCCTATTCAGTGTTCGTTTGACTTCATTTATATATTTTGTTTTTGCCTCGGTGGAACCAATTTCTATCTATCTTTGCAATCAATAGGACATATTTCAACACGGCCCCGTTCAGTTCGTTCACGTAAATTGTCGATTTTCACATACGTACCCGATCCGCGTACGCATCTATGGAATCACAGCTTAAGTAGGTATGCTTATCGTGAAGCATGTAAAACTCATACTCGCCTCCTCCTCACTCGCGCTGCAGTTCAACGAAAAATAGTCCATTTGCGAGATGCATTTTCAGTGCTTGGAAATGAAATACAATCGATTTTATACCCTTCAAACCATCCCATCCAAATTCTACAAAAAAAGTCACATTTGTTATCAACACTAAGGCTGTCATGTCATCTATCAACGTGAGCGCCGGGGAACACACGGACGATGACTGTTCCAATATAACAATGTGACATGCCGAAGAGATGGGAGGCCACAATCTCCATTAAAACGACCCAGTGAACGTGACTCCGAATAGATGCACTTTATACGGTACCACCGTTCGCAGAATGCTATAGAAGGCAATTCAGTTTGTGGATTGGATCACTAAATTTGCGGTGCGTGGGCCAGAACCAACTGTGATTTTTTTTTTGCTGTTCTGGGGAGGATTTTTTTTCAAAATATACACTTCTCCGACTATGTAGCTCTCTCAGCTACATCATTTTGGAGTACGGCACCAGGACTTTTCTCAGTAGCTAGACCAGGCATGTTTGGTCCATCCAGCAGTTGATGAATTATACATACATGTATGAATGCCACGTCAGGTAGTCATCGGCTGTATCTCGGCTGATCACATTATCACCCTGCTGGGTTGGCTAACCAATTCAGCCGATTCCCGGCCACCTCCATGCATACAATATATGTATGCTCAACCGACTGGGACTCCCTCCATGCGCGAGGCTTGTGTGTAACTTACTAGAAGACCGCTACCAAATCCAGGCGCATTTTCATCGGTAAGAGGATGATCTGTAGTTTGGATCTTGTACTGTACTCGCTCGAAACTATATCATTATGAGGACTACATAGGGCGACTCAGTGCTCGTCGCGGTGTGGTTAGACTGTTACCGGACAATTCCTTACGTTTCGAAGAACTGTTGATGTGTCGATATAGTATACTTCGCATTCGTTTGAGAGCATGGGGGTTAGGATGGTTCAACAACTATTCTCAACTGTGTAACGATTATTCCTCTTATATCAGCAGGGAACCTGTCTTTATCACGTATGTTCACAGTAACAGTAGAAAATGAATCTAACAGTTAAAAGCTTCTGATCTACCTGCTCTCTTCTGTGTAGTATACCGTACACTATAATGCGAATTATGACAATTATATCCTCGCTCGTATACCGGGACAGGTAAGAATGGCCAACGGACTTGTACACCAAGTCTGACTACAACCAAGTGTTTGCGGACTCTCTGGACACCGGAGACAACGCGTGCATAGCTTTTCCAAGCTCTTCCCCCGCGGCCGCTCTAACTTAATTAATTGGATGTTTTCCAGCCTAGCCCTTTGGGGATATTAAATTAAAAAGGCTTCCGGAGCATTTCGCAAAGGCTTTGTGCTTCGGGTGTCGAATGATTACAAGAGCTCTTCCCCCATGTTATTATGTTTTATTCCGCCTCATTATCGGACGGAGGCAGTGAATACAGCCTTCATGGCTTCCAGACTCAACATAGTCGTCTTTGAATAACATTATACGAAATTCGGAAGAATCTGCATTATATGCAAGTGGCGCAATACGGTTTCATACTGCAGGCCCGTTGTAGACAACATTTCCGTACCAATTCAATCAAGAACGGATTATTCCTAGCTTGAGGAGAAATTGTGCTCTTCGAGCTCAAAGTTGTATTAGAGGAAAAATGCTTAAGTAAAATAACGAAGGTATTCAGCAATCTCACGGATATCAGAGATGTAATAACAAGTTTGAGGCAGAATGCCAACTATATACCGTACTGCACCACAGCAGTTCTGAACATTTTGAATGCTTCTGGAGTTCCCAGAACTTTAACACAGTTATCTTGCTCCCAGTGGAGGTTCAGGACATTGGAATGTAAACATTATAATGGAGCTGGCATGACTGATCACAACAACGCCCACATCGTGGACTTGGCACAGGCGTTCTCTCAAATGACGGCGTCCTGACCCATTTCTCTTAGCCCTAAACTTTGATCATGGGTTCATTAATATTCCCAACGATCTATAGAATCAGTAAGTTTTATTCTTTGATATTCCTCTGTCTTCATTACTTCATTACTACGCTGAATGCATTTTAATTTCAAACGCTCTGTTCCGACAACTGTAGACAATTCAATTGTATTAACATTTAACCGACCACAGTACAGAGCAAATGTTTGTTAAGGAGTTTGCTTTGCATGTCTGTTGTTAGCGGGTACCTATAGTGGTCAAATGGAACGCATGTTTCCATTAGGACTAAATACTGTGGGTGGTAAAGGGTCTGAAACCATTCCGCGGTACATGAGAGAAATCTCACGCCTAACATGAATATTCGAGCGTGTCATCACTTATCACTAAGAAATGGAATCCCTTCAGGAATATTGTGACTGTCTAGTCACACATCATTTTTATATCGAAGAGGATGAGATGAATACTGGAAAAGTCGCAAATCGGGAACAGGGCGTGTACTGAAATTCAAAATTAGGTATGATATATGGATTCACGTCACGACCTGTCAACTGAATATTTCATGTTTGGTGAACCACTGAAAGGACAATCTGTGTATCTGTTATTTATATGATATTCATATTCATATCTCTCCATATATCTCTTGCATTTTTCTCGACCGTTCATATAGGCATAGCATGTAGGCCTATTTACTATCAGCCTTGATTTCCTGGATTTTTTGCGACAAATTGCGGCAACAACGGAGTGAACAATACTAATGACAAGAAACAAGCCATGTTGTTAATGTAGTAGTAACGTACTAACGCGAACATGATGCGTTCGTGCGCCAACTTACAACCACATAGAGTGTTATACTGGGTCCACGATACGTGTGTGAATATATATGAAAAAGGTATGACCATTCAGTCTGCCACTAGAGGATAGGCGGTCGGTCGATATGCCACGCGTTATTCCTATTGATTAATGAATAATGAGTTTGCAGAAATATATTAACGATGCTTCGAGATGTCTCGAGGACGAGAACTCTTACTGTTATTCATTTCATTTACCCCCGTTCCCCTTGACCTTTTTTAACGTCATCCAATGTGACTAAATCATACAATTTGATGAAAACAGTAAACGTGTTCATGATAGTAACCTCTAGACATATGTTACAATAAGGAAGTTAGCGTGTCGAAGTCCCAGCAACAAGGACGTGTGACACGGGGTCTTCGATATGTGCAAACCTGTAATTACTTCTATCTAGCCATCTTATTTTGGTCATTCTATGTCAATCAGTCAGAAGGTTCCACTTGCTGCATACTGCGGTACTTCGCTCTGGAATAACATGTTAAGTTATGTGGGTAATTAGGCTACTGTCCGTTTCTGTAGATTCTATCGCTTGTCACGTGATATGCTTTCTGCCGGTTTATCGCAATTCATGCAGCATAATTTCAGCCCTACTCCAATGATATTTGAGACCTGGGTGAACTCAATCAAGACATAGACATCTGAAAGCTGTCGGCTTTTCAGCTGGAGTAATATGATTAACATCGTATAATGCTAGACGCAGAATCGATGCATGCTTGTTGAGTATAATCATGAGTTTGTGAGCTTTCTCACTCCGACGCTTACGATGATCAGACCTGCTGAGAAAAATATCAGTAACTCTGACGGAATATTAATAATTATCGCCTGAGCAAGTACATCCCATAATACCATGCAGTAACACATGTGCAGTAATAGACGTGGCCCGCATGAAATTGGTTAAATGTTAATTGATTCCGGTGATTTCGAGCACATTTGCACATTCCTGAAAATGCTAATCTCTGCTAGCCTGCTTTCCGAGTTAACAAATTCTGGACCTTTTTTGCTAAACTATGATGATAGACTATAAGGGGACGATAACTGCTATTAGCAGATTCTGCCTAGAAAAGTGTCAGTTATAAAACAGACTAACAGGTGGACAGAGCGTATGCATTTTACTTACAATAATACAATTCTTGGTTTGCTAATGCTTTTGGAGGCCGGTTTGCTTTCTATAGGAGCCCATCGTTTTCTTTGCCTCTGTTGCTGCGATTACTCGTGAGCCCCGGAGCAGTTCATCGAAGGGAAAATTATTCTGTTGGATAATTGCATTCATGTAACGCACGACGGTGACTCAAATCCAGAAACATGCAGGCTAATTAATTAGCTGCATGGAAATGAGTACTGGAGAATCGACTAATAGCCTGAAGTAAAACCATTGTTCGGATCCCAGTGCGCCATTACACGTTAATCACCTGAAGATATCATCGTAGCATGACACCGTATTCAACACTCCGGGTTTTTGTGATCATCAATGAATGGATTCTTTTATTTCCAGAAGAAACCTAATCCTACTGATTGCTCCGAATTCGCTGGTTCTGACGTCACGAAATGAGAACTTGTTATCATGTTACACAGTTGCTTTGCAGGAAACACCCTCACCGGTGCTGATGCGCATCGCCATTGCATGCGAGAACACTGTTGCCGGATATCCCCCCCCCCCAGACAAGTACCCATGGTCGGTATACACACGGACCTAAGTACCCTGTCAGCCTGGACAATTACCTCCCTGGACAATTAGCTCTCGGAAAAGGGGCCCCGAGGGAAAAAAAAAAAAAAAACCGAGGACGACTACAACCCGGACAACTACCACAACATACATCCCCGAGGACAATTTCCCTGGGGACGAATACCCCCAGACAAATGGGACACATACCCCCAGACAAATACCCCCGAAGGATAACCCCTAGACAATTACTCCCGGGGATTATTACTACGCTGGCAATTACATGGAGGCAAACCCACACGTTGACTCGGACTTGTCTCCAGGGAATATATCGGTGATGCGTTCTCAATTATTCACGGGCGTGAACTGCAATACACTGGATATCTTTCAATTTGGACAAGAAAGTTATGACGTACGCTTATTTGTACTCACTTACGCAACCAGACGTCTGTAATAAGTTCTTTACTAGTCTCCAAATTTTAAGATAGGCCCTAATTGATTTACATGCTAAATTGGACTACCTCAGATGAGCTGACATTCATACACAGCATGACACGTCCAATTCACTGCATCTGGATCATCTGCATCTGATTCATTGCTATGGTTGCCTCTGTTCATCTATGATTTTCAGCTCAGCGATTCAAGCTGGATTTTGTTTTAACGTCTACTTTACCAATCTAGAAATAAAGGGAAATTACGTAAGCTCACGTAGACTGGCATTTTGGAGCTTACTGGGGTACTCCAAATGGGCCCAAATGACTTTTCAGCGCACTTTTGGAGGGAGTCAGAGTACCTCAAACTGGAGGACTACATCAATCCACAGCAGTGTCTTAGCCTGACACTTAAAATTGGGTGTGTACTGTAATATTTTCCATTATTTTCCAGTTAGAATTGTCGAAAGAATTTTAATTTTGCGTGGCCATTCAACAGTTTCGAACAGTTCTTGTCATCAAGAAAGGAGGGGGCACGTGCACCCCTCTGGAAACCCCTTGCCCATCCCTCCTTGTGCCCCCTAATAAGGTCAGGGGGTTGCGAGAGAATAATTTGTAATTAGAGCATTACCACAAAGGCATCAAGAGGCCATAAGCCAAGAAGAGAGAAGAAAGAAGTCAGAGATCTCAACAGAAGTGCGGGAAAAGCTTTGAGTACAAAGAATCCAGTGAACGAGCGAAGAAGATGATGGCAATAGCAAAGAGCAGTGCTCAACAGGAGGCTGAGTGAGACAGCTGGGAATGGATGGATGTTAGAATCATACGATTGGCCAAAACGAAAACAAAGGAGTCAGCTGTGGTCTTACCAAGCCAAAGCTTGTGAAAGATGTCAGATGGGACATCGCTGTCAGATAACGAGGGAGCGGAAGCTATGGTGAAGAAAACTAATTAACCAACACAGAATGTAGAGAACCACTTGAAGAGTGATTCCCGTCACCCCGCACAGCCTGATCACCCCGCTGACAAATTCCAATAAATGAAGAGGGGGGAAGTTGTAAGATCACTGAGGAGGAGGTCACTGCAGCACTGCGAACAAGAGAGAGGTGAGTGTCTTCAGCTTTGTGTCGGCTGGATGACTGATACCATCGGATGATGTTGCTATACCTTATCGCGTACCAGCGAGCCTTGCCCCGCAGGCTCTCGGCCTTCGGGAACTTCGAAACTTAACAGTAAACTACCAGGGAATATCTTAGCAAAAGTATTGGCCGTCCGCTCCGCTTGTCACTGGGTTGCCAACCCCGCTGGGCGCTCGTCTGCAGGCGCGCCAACCAACTTATTTTGATCAAAACGTTCCAGACTGACCTCTGTGACCCATGTAACTTTGAATTGGGAGCCTCAAAGACATTGGGTAGATGTTATCATAATTCAATTTGCCAAACTATTCGTTTTTGACAATCTTTTCGTTTTTATTACTTTACCTTACCTCAAAAAAGGTTTATGTACCCCTTCATATGGGAAACCACATACCGAGTGTGAGCTCCATCCATCCAGGGAGGGGGGGGGGCGCGTGTACCGATCACAATCAAGGCGGCCATACACACACACGCACATACACACAGAACCCTCACAACTAGCAGACTGTATGAATCCCCCGTCTTCCGTCGAAGAATAGAAAATGGATCCTCTGACATATACCAGGGCAAATGCACTTCCCCCGTATTCTGAGGGGGAAGGGACGAAATGTTTTCATGAAATATTATGAATTGTTGGCTATAATTTCCGCCACCGATGACACGCGCGGATAGTTCGCAAAGCACCCTTCGACCTCTCTAACTTGATTAATTGCATGTTTTCCAGCTTAAGCCTTCGGAATAATTAGGAATTAAGGCTTTTGTAGCTATCAACCAAACAAATCTATGCCTCTCGGGGGTGTTTTTAAGATTATGTAGTTATGCTTCTCTTTCTTCATGCAGTATGTTTTTTCGAGACTAGCACTATAGGTCGTGCTACCCGTGGCACGGCAAAACGGCGTTCAGTGCTGAATCTCAACTGTCTGCTGATAAACGGACGTCGACTAATTAAAGCGCGAAGGAGAATTTCGATACCGGACAACGACCACCGTGATCAGCGTTTTTATTCCGTATCTTCTGCATCGGCAATTCTATGGAATTGCAGTTGGTATGATGTTTGAACGCATTTGAATATGGTTCCCCAGACTTCATTCGGAAACGAATCAACACACGAAGGCGTTTGCTGTATTTCGTGCCTAGTATAAAAAAAAAAAAAAAATTGAAGAATATGTCGAAGCCTATATGTTGAGAAATATACCGTGTGAACATAGATACAAGGAACGTTCAATTGAAAACAAGCTCAAGCGTTTTTGATGATGTTGCTGATTTTTTTTTTTTTTGGTTCTACTTCAGCAATGCAACCGAGGAATCTTTCAAAAAAACGTTTCGTTAGCTGGTAAAGAATCGAGAGCCATCGGAGTATTAAGGGCACGGCAATGCAGTGTTCTAGATTAAATTAAACATCAAAAACAGTGGTGAACAAAACAGAACTAAACTTGTAGACTGGCCTAAAGTGGGATTGACCATGAGCAAAGGTCATCTTGTTTTTTTTTTTTTTACTCTATTAATCATTAGTCTCTTTACCTAATGAATCGCGTTGCTCTTTGGCAGTAATGAAAGTTCCTGACTAAGTACGTGGCATCAATGACAGGGAATCACTTCTGGTCTGCTCATATGGATTCTCAACCGAACCAGAAGTGCCTATTGACTGGATAAAATTCGCTTTAACTCCCAATTACCCCAGTATTTAATTAAGAGCAATATGTTCGGCGGTTATGGATTATCGAGCTCCGCCCCAGGATTCAACTGTCCATCTCACTACCCCCCAGTAAGAACTTCAACTCCGAAATCGTTGTTTTGACACTGGAGGCAATTTAATCAAGCACGATCGGCTTAATAAAATACCGAGTACGGTGGGAAAACAAATTGTGGTTAAGAGGTTGGACTCCCCCACTTGTTTCACTCTACCTACGGGCTAAACAATTGGAGTTTCACATTCTAGATAAATCGCAATGTTTAATTAGATCCAGACGAAGGAAGAGGTTAGAGGCTCGAAACACTCCGCTATACGTGTGATGAATATCACACTTAATATAATTAAGTAAGCATGTATTACCAAGAAATGGAACCTCTCAAATAATGCTATGCCTCGCGTGCCCAATCAATTTTCAATCGGGGTAAATTTGGGTTGAGTACTTTCTTCAGTTCGTAAGCAGAAAGCGGGATTCATGGAAAATATTGAAATTCAAATTAAGTAAGTTCGGTAGATCAAGTCCAAAGATGAAGTAACGCACTAATGTTCGTATGTTTTTCCAGTCGTAGGAAGGAACACCTGTTTTTTTCTTCTGTTTTTTCGTGGGGGGGGGGGGGGGTTGCGGTTACAATATTTTGAGTTAATAAACTCGACTTTTCAATAACTCATTCAATACTTACGAATTTATATTTGCATGAATAATTTGTATCTACCACATAAATTATTTTGTTGAAGAATGAAATGCGGATTTCCAACTTAGGCTATTGGAGTAGGGTAGGTGTGAAATATAAATTTGCAATTATGACACGTTTTTTTTTTCCGCGTGAACAGCTCAATAGGGAGGGAGCGGTGCGCGGAGAGGGGACAGAGAGAGCTACAACATAGGGTATTAAGGTAGCGCTCAAGACGGCGGGAAATGCAAACAAAAAAAAAGTATTTTCCTGTCATTGAGTGAGAGCTGCTATTAGGAAAACGACTTTTCGGGGGATATAAACCCAAGTGTGTACTAATATCAATGAAAATATATTAGTTGGAAATCGGGTGAACGTTTTCATAAATAAATTGGAACAGGTGCATAAGTTTGAAAAAAAAAAACACAGATGGAGATCTTGTGACCCTTCGCGGTAACTCGGCACCCCTGCCTTCTCCTCTTCGCTACGGGGATTGGAAACGCCGCATTGACAATGCAGGACATTGCTCATTTGTTCCAAGTGTTCAAACTACGATCTGCCCCCCCCCCCCCCTCACTCTTGTGTGACGCAACCATTCCAGCATCCTTTTGAATTATCTTAAATTATTTGAAATTATAAATTAACGCGAAGAGACCAGTCTCTTGAAAGTATATCGTGCTCAAAGGATACCAGGTTCCAGATAACGCAGAAATATAATCAAGATCATGTGCTCACACTCTGCTTTCTTGTGCAGTCTTCGAGGCGCAAACAACTGTTTTACTACATTGCTACGATTTCTCAAAAAGTGCCGGACAGTCCGAAGCAGCTAATTGAACAATTATTTTTTTGGGAGAATTCAGGCAACCTCGAATCTGACTTGAATTAGGTAAAATGTTGGCTAATTAATTAGTTGCTCCGGGGGAGGGGGGTGGGGGGTAAACGAGATTATCGAATAATAGAGGAGAAGAAAGAACTCCCCCCGAAAGCTAGTAAATGGATTTAGTTGTTTTGTTTCCGAAATTCTACTGATTACTAAATTCACAACTATTGATGTCAAGAACAAGCGGAATTGTTAGTATGTTACATCATGTAAACTCACCCGACATAAAGCAGAACGAGTCGCTGTTGTTGTCATTCGAAAATCTACTGCAAAGTAGAAGAGACCCATCATGAAAAAAATACAATAGGAAAGGTTAGTTGATGCCTCCTACATTCTGTGAGATTACAGTGCGTAATACCAAAACTTCCAGGTGGGTACAAACAACCGGCGGTGCAATCTGGCCGAGTATGCGATGTTATCAAATTTGAAGTATGTAGGCTATATTCTAATTACGGAATAGACGCAATTACATTTTACCAATCACAGGGGCCCCGTGCAACCTTCAGAGACAGTGATACTGCGATAATACAAACTTATGGCAACAAAATACAAAATATTAATAGTATTGTCGATTGACTAATAGCTCAGAAAGGTACAGGGTGCCAACTCACACGCGGGTATTGCACAGGAGAGTAAAAAATGAAGAGGTATTCATTAAGCTATGTATATTTTGAGGATTTAAAAAGTTGTTATCGGTTACTTTCGGGGTTTATAAAATGCTCCAGAGTGGCAGAAGAAGAAGCATACAGATATGACTGTGTTACATAGTGTTTAGGGAGGCTTGCGGTTGGTAAATGCTGATATAATCACTTCCTACGTCGTCATTATAATTCACCTCTTTTTCATATTTTTTTTATTATCG
Source organism: Sclerodactyla briareus (assembly GCA_026419785.1). Lineage (NCBI taxonomy): Eukaryota > Metazoa > Echinodermata > Holothuroidea > Dendrochirotida > Sclerodactylidae > Sclerodactyla > Sclerodactyla briareus. The sequence continues at coordinate 144,315 of JAODTK010005612.1, read as the reverse complement.
CCAGTTGCCAAAGTTGAAGCCAGACAGACAGGCAGACAGACAGACAGACAGACAGACAGACAGACAGATAGATCGAAGATAGATAGCTAGATAGATAGATAGATAGATAGAGAGATAGATAGAGAGATAGATAATTAATAGAAGATGCTAGATAGATAGATAGATAATTCCAACTCCAGTCATGTATGGTCCTGCATATTTCGATTTACGCAGATTTGTGGGAACGTTCACATTACGCGATTACGAGCACTTTCGCAATAAGTAGAAGTGGTCACTCGGTGTCCACGTTAATCCACGTGAACACATTGGTGGTTAACGTTTGGAAAACAGTAACTTAAATAGTAGGCTGCTAACAAACGACATGAACGCAACTACTTCGAATGGACTAATTTTAGACGACCATTCATTCCAGCCAAAGTTAGCGGAGGAAGTTGAAAACTACACAACTTCATGGAACCCAATAGAGATGACTGAAAATTGTACTGGTGCGAAGGTTTGTGTTTCCCTAAAAGGACTAAATGTTTGAAGAACAGGATAAAATGATGCGACATGGCTAAAGGTTCCAGCCTGTCTAGCCTAGCCGATAAGGGCCATGTGCTTGTACACCGTGATAATACAGGTGAAACAATAAAATGGGGGCTAGACAAAACGAATAAACTGATCAGCTAATTGATGTCCCATATGATTCATAATTGATTTGCATGAGGCTTCATTTCCTGGTGGTGATGCCGCGAAGTGGCGCAAATTGTCAGATTATACAACAATGAGTATGTAATTACTTACACAAACACCGGGATAGGTGTTCTAGTATATAAACAATTTTTAAGAGTTGTACTAGTTTATTCGTATATGTAAAATTCAGGAGTCAGTATTAACCAAACCACATTCATCGAGCATTGGAGCATCATTCTGTTCCGCCAGTGCCTGGTAATCATGTCCCACCATTGGCGGAGAAATGGAATCCACGTCGGGCCATTATTGCTACACATTGGGCCCCTCTATAAATGCGAATCAAGAAAGGAGTCGCCATTATTTTCCAAGATCCCCCATGACCTCCGAAAAGTACCTAGCTTTCACAGGGTCAAATCGTCGGAGGTCAGTTTTTTCCTACCCTGACACCCTGTGCGTCTTAGGAAGTAAACAGGGCCGACAATCCCATTAACCTTCTTACTTTAATCGCTCAGGCATAGAGGCTTATGGCGTTTTTTCTAACACTCTATGAACCAAATGACGTGTTTATGCACTATCATTTCAACCAAGAGAGGTAAAGCTGTTACTTTACGATTCATAATTTGAGATCGATCCTTCACAGAAGTAAAAGAACTACGGATTTTACCGGGGACAAAAAGATACAAAAGTCCATGGAGGCAACAGATCAGGAAGTGAGACACTCGAGATTCGAGAATAGAATAGTATTTGCCCATGTTACCAAGAGTACTACGGAAGTGATCGCAAGTCATTCGATAACATCTCGAGAATCGAGGAGTACAGTCCTCTAGATGAAACCTTTACCCCCGACTAAAGAACTTGGGATATGCCACTGGCCAAGGCGTGCGCGAGGAGCGAATAAGGGGGTAGGTCAATAAGTAATGTTATTGCCCATCGTCTAAGCGCCTAGTAACTTCAAGCGGAGCAGGACTATTGGAGCCGTTGACATTTTGGTAAACTGACGTGGACCTGGGAAACAGCACTTCTCATCAGACCTTCTTGGGCGTTGGGTTTTTCAAAATGTCTTTCGAAAACATCGACATTCGTGATGAGAGGTTTCTGCAGAGTCTTCACTTCGCTAGCGTTGATTTCTCGAAGGAGCTGCATCCTTATGAATAACAACCGTTCCTTTATACACAGGGCCTCTGACACTGCGGCCTCCTGAAATCGCGAGAGTTCCTGATGTCCATATCTGGTTAGGCCATATTTACCCTTGGCATGTGGGTTTGAATTGAACTTAATCGTCTAGTCGTTGATGAATTAGTATTGATTAGTTTTCAACGGACACATGAACTTGTAAAGTAAGGTATTGTCTCCGTAGTAATGAAATAGTCAAATGTGGGCGATGAAAACCGGGTTGAACCGCTAGAGGGCACTCGAAGCGGGTTGTTAAGACATTTGGTTGACACTATCCGGGCGCCGGGGATTCAAGGGAGTTGGGGAAGCAACCTCAAGGAGAACTGATAGAGAACCTGAGCATTGATGAAGTCTGATATTTCTTACCTAAAACGACCTCGTGCCCAGAACAACTCGTTCAAAGCAAAGTTCAATCCAGGAGAGCCACGCAAGGGTGAGAATGAACAATGAAAAAGCCTATGTATCTAGTGGAACTCAATAACATATTAGTCATGTTAGTGGCAATGCATCTACCGGCTCCCAATGTGGCAATCATGAATTCCGTATTATAGTTCCCACAAAGAAAATACCGACATGATGTGGTACAAATGGTGAAACTGTTGAGTGTGACAAGTAAATACCTACTCACTCCTGCCATGTTAACTCAACGAGCAACTTGAGCGCATATATCATTCACGAGGTGGACTGTTTGTTTGCTTGACTGCTCGAAACCACATAGGTACTCCGTGTCTTCTTTTATGCCATGGAAAAAAGTTTGATTCAAGCGTTGTAATACCAATGCAAGAAATGGATTAATATTTGGTACATATCACCGCCCTGGGAACTCAGGCAAATTATGATTTGTAGATAAGGTAAATGTAAGTCACTATTACACAGGCCGGCCTTATATGCCTGATGAATAATGGCTCCGAGAGTCTGAAACTGATGTGCAAAAAGCGCATGGGCCTACGTCCCTTATTACTCCCAATGTCTTTAGTCCAGAAGACGACGACTAACAAATGATAACTCAAGCCAAACCGATATACGTACAGACAATATCTATGGATAGTCCGCAACACGAAACCCCACCAAGTGAGCCATTCACTAGTCGCTGTGATCCGGACGCAATATGTTCCAGGCACCCTGAAGGGTTGGGAACTACATTAAGATTTAGGTGCGATTGAGAGTAGTTCGGGGGTTTATAGTCTTGGCACCACCCAGGATGCCACGTTTTACACGTGGGTAGTGTGGGACATTCGAGGAGACATTGCCTTGTCCAACAGCACTGCGGGAAAAAAGCCTCGGGCTTTCAATGGGAGTCGAACTCGCAATCTATTGATATCAAGTCCGGCTCCCCTTGTCACACGCAGTTTGGAAGTATCACAAATACCGAGTGTGTAATGGCGTTGCTGTATTGAAACGTTACATTACCTACTGTAAGTACGATAATCATTTCTCGACGTTGCATTTAGTTTATTAGGAAGGAAACGTTGGGTTCTCAGGATAGGGGGACGTCAAACGGCTGTGGAAAGACACGTGCAACCTAATGTGCATGCGACAGTTTCACAAATCGTACGCATGGTGCATGAAAACCATAGATGAGAGAGCATTACTAGTAGAAGGTAAAACGGGCTGGTCATTGAAAGGAGACAAAAGAGAAGGTCAATAACACAAATTGGTTCAGTAAGGTCAAACCTAATCTCAAAAATCATCAGGCAAGGTCTAAATATTGGAACAGACGTTTCACTACTGTTTACAAACACGCGGGAAGCAATTGTTACGTATTTATGTATAACATACGCAGGCCAATATGTACGTTCGAAAATTATTATGTACAAAACAAACGTCGCGTAATACTGGTAGGTAAGTATTGAAATAAATTGACACACTGCCTACGCGCGTAATGGTTTATAGCGTACGTCCGTAAACCGTATGTCGAACGTAGGAACTGATCGTCTACGTTACTCGCTACATAAGTGGTAATATGCCGGTACACATTATAATAACACATACACAATTTGGTTGAGTATACGTTTGACCAGTATGTCGATTGTAAAAATATTCCGTACGCCACGTGGAGTTGCTTATGCTAAACTATTTCGCATTCGTTTTAGAATTACGTGCAAAGCAATTATCACATACTTTTTCATGTCTGAACGAAATTAGTACAGTAGTACGTGCCGCGTGTATGTAGTGTAAGGCCTACGTCCTTATCTATCACATACCTACCGGTTTATATTCGTTCTAGGAACGTACATAAAGTACGTATAAAACATGAACAACATGAAACGTACGGTTGTCAGCATTCTTATATTTAATACTTTTACATGAGTACGCGATAATATTGCGGTAAAGCCTAGCACCTTGGCTGTTTGCACCGTATTTACTAACCATAGCCATTTACCTGGCCACTCCTCATCTACTCGCAACTGCTGTATGGCTATCACTATTAAGGCGGACTGCAGTAAGACTACATCATGCATTTCATGTACGAAATAAAAACATCGGCGAGTTCTAAATTCGTTTATTCTGACGAATTAGAGTAATCGCTTCTTCTGACGAACACCCGGGACTGAAGGACGGTGGACACCAGACTATAACTGTTGGCCTTTTCGCAATCCGCATAGCATGATTTACTTAGTTAAAAGACCATAGACCGAAATGAAAGCTACTGAGTGGGTTGGTGTGTACAATATTTCCTCCATCCAACTTACCGTGGCTAGAAGAGGCATTTATTTCTCCTATAAGCCATATTATTAAGTAGGCCTAGTCACTGACGAATCGTGAAAAAAGGAATGGGAATCGGTTGTAGCCGTTCGCATGGAATCATAGGCTCGGGTAAGTTCGTTCCACTGACCTGTTCCCGTCCGATGGTGGTATATCAGTCGTGATAATAATGATAAAACTGTACAACTTTCCCTTCGAATCTGATTGCCTCGAAAATTACGAGTGTATACTTCTTACACGTTAGCAACTAGGCCATGCATCCCAACATTTATGCAAGTGCTTGATTGGCCGCAGCCTCATGGCAATTTGCCCTTTTTCTATCTTGTTATTTGCAGCTCTAACACACGGTTTGTCCATTCATATCGGATTACAGGCAGGATCACACCTTCGGGCCTCCGCAGAACTACTTTGGTAGGCTTCCCTACTGTAACCGGTACCACAACATCACCCATTCCGAGAACGCACTGCTCTTCTCCTATCCCTTATGGATCTCACATGAGACCCGCAAGGAACGATGGTCGTCTACCTAGCTGAGTATCTCCATCTTCGGATATTATCTCTCCACCTGGGTCACACAGTATCATTTCTGTTTTGTGATGACGTCAGAGACGAGTAATTTCGGAGCATCACGTAGAATGAAATTTTCCAATAATCAATTGCAAAACAACCGAATTATTGAATACGAGGAGAAAGGCAAAAAACTAGTGTGTTGATTGAAAGCGTCATATTACCGGACACTAATCCCGTGTCGCTACGAAGTGACATTATACTATAGCCTCTGAGGTTTACCCTTCACTTCAGGGTTATTACCCAAGTTACTCCAGCTAAAGAAGCTAATTAATTACGCATCGGCGTTTCACTCAGTGAGTCAACCGTCCTTCGTGTTTACATGGATCGCTGAATTAACGCTGGATTAATCACGCCACTATTTCCAGGGAACTACAAAACGAAAATAACAAAACAGACACAGAAAAATAGACTGAGGTATGCACATACCTGGGCAGTACTAGGAGGTTTATTCGATTGATTGGGATTTGGTACTTTAGTAGCAGTGTGGTAACGCCAGATATGGGAAATGTGTACTTCCCAAATAGTGTTTAATTCAAATAAAGCAAATGAGCCAAATATATGACATAGACACGAGGTATTTTACACAGTGTAGAAGTTAAATACGTTACATACCAACACACTGACAGGTTAGCCATGCGTACATAATATGGTAACTATCATGAAGTCGCCATCGTTCAGAAGGCTGGTAGAGCCACATTTTTTTAATGGAAAAAATTTCTGAAAGTTACAGTCAATATGAGCATTTCATAGACTAGCAGAGATCTCACGTGGACCTCACCCTAAATTTCCTTCTTGGCCAACACAACATTTTTAGTCTCTCCAAGATCTTCATATCTGCAAAACCCGGATAATTCTCCATGTTAGATTACCAAAGGGCCCCCCAAACGACGACAATATACGGACGAGGGAGACCAGCCCACGGCACACCCCGTTTCTTATCAACATGATGTTGTACTATGAAGTCGCTGGTTGCACAAACAAACACAATGAAGTTTACATGGGTAAGGTGGTGAGTGACTCTACCACCTTACCACTGTGAGCTTCAATAGTGAATCAGTTGAAGAAGAAAAAAGGTTTTTATGGACAACAACTTAGCCTGTCCGTGATGGTACTATGTAACTCACCTGAACTGGTTTCCTAGACAGAATAATTACTGCCGTGTGGGTGGATGTGATGGGATCAATAAGGGCAATTGCTACAGTTGTAGCAGTTGGCGTATTTGCAGTAACCTGCACTGTTTGTAGGGTGAATAGACATGAGCCTGAGAACTTCATATTATTGCGGCGGATTGCTATAACTTCCTCCTGTTCTAATGTTGCCCCCAAGGGCATTTATTGGGCACTAGGCACATCTTGCCAAGGCTTTCCGTGCAATGCGAGGGCAATAACGGCCCAATCGAATTGGTTTGCGTAATATATATCTACACATAGTTTACACAAGTGGCCTAGAAGAGTGTACATGGCCTCTAGCCACTGGTTTACCACTCCGCTCTAAATATTTTTTTCTTGTCACATGCATGCTCAACCCTCCGAAAAAGAAATGTTGCAGCCTCAGGACCTTTGGAATAAACAGGTACACTTATAGTAATGCAATAGCAAGCAATTTTTCAATGTATTGGAAAGTGGCTGTAAGTACGCAGTGTAGTCGATTACCATTGTGGTGTGTTCCAGCGAGACGTATCCATTCTCCACAACTATTAGCCCTGAGGGCCTTATAGGTCCTAGGTTCAGTATGGTCGAAAGGTCAATGACGGTCAAGTAAGGTGTCACTATATGTAATTCGCCAAGGAACAAACTGAGATGTCAACGTCAAATTGATCTACATTAAGTGTTTAGGGCAGTTTTTCCACCATTTACGAAGTCCATTAACTTCAGATCGCGTCTGATTGGAAGTCGTAAGTACGTTAGTGTATTTGACTGATGTGTTTCGTCTCGACAGATGAATCTGTCAACCTGCACAAAGATAGTCAGCCGTCATTGTCATGAGGTAAAACGTCAAATGATCACAGAAGATCAAAGTTGGTCACTAGAATCTTCGCCCACATACAACGAACAAAACTTTCCATTACGGCACATTAGCTTTCGTTTAAATACCAGGTTAACAGGATGTCACACATACACTACACAAAAAACGCCACGACCGCTTGGTTCATTGGTTCCCCTGCTCGGCGATCCTCTTCACAATAAAAACATCTGAGGGTATCTTAAGTTGTTAGCAAAACGTTTTTTTTTCTCTAACGCAAGTGACTTGAGGTATGACAAAGAATATTACAGCCACGACATTTACGGACCATTACTGTTTCGGCAAATTCCAGGGAGGCTTCATAATCACACGGCAGCCGAATGCCTGTTGTTTGTCATCACAAATGTACTCAGAATATATGTAATATTCAGAATAACAATTCTTGTCTCCGAGTAAAATGGCTAGCTGAAGCCATGCTCTAGGTTTAAAAAACAAACATATTGCAGACAGGGCAGAACAGTAGTCTAAATAATAACACTGGAAACAGTGTAGTTGAGTAGGACAAGAAAACGATCTCTTGCCACAGGCTACTGGGAAAGAACCCTATAACTGAATTATGCAAACATTGAAAACCCCTGGCAGTTTCCCCCTGCATTTTGGTCCTTCCGAAAGAACCCCCCTATAAATCATGTCCCATAAATTTAAACGATATACTTTGTTTTGCTTAAAATTCATGGAATAATATTCCAGCAAATCAAAACATTTTCGAAACTATTTTTCCATGTTTCAGAAAAAGCTGTATGTTGAGTAACATAAATGGTATGAAAACGGTTCCATACCATTCAGAAAACGTTTTGAGAAAATATTTAATTTTTACCCCAAAAATTTAGCACCAAACCTTTTAAGAAACAATTCAGAGTGAGTTCGGAAAAAAGTTTTCAAAACGTTTCGTAAAATGTTTTAGAACGTTTCAGAAACATTTTTCTACCATGGTGTACTCAACAGAAAAATTATTCAACAAACATTGCGAGAACAGGTGTAAAAAAGAGTTTTTAAACGTTCTAAAACGTTCTTGTGTTGGCTGGGATGCATGGAAAAAGCAAGTGAGAGAACAAACAGCTTAAGGAATCGCGGAAAAATGGTTGTGTCCATTTCATCCGGCAATAGACGACTATAGGTGTCTAGAGGTAACACACGTAGCAAAAATTGACTACTTAGTGTGCGCTGTGATAACCTCGAAATGGCCACGATGAATTAGCTTAAACTCTATATCACTGACCTGCTGACTTACAAAGTTCATCCGTGTAATAAGGCCACATATCCAGAGAAAACATATGTTACAGGTAGGTACTTTCAACCAGGTTCTGACTTGGACGGCCCCCAAGTAACGCTCCGATACCCACAATGATATTACAGCTGTCGTGGTCGCTTTGTTCCAAGGAAAGGGTTTCTAGGAAGGCTTCATGCAATGTTATGCGTCGCACCGGCATGGGTGGGGGGGGTTGGAAATCCCATGACGAACAGAGTACCATTTATCTCTAAGTGGGTTCATAAAGCGATGGTAACAGAAACGGGGGTACAAATCGAATGCCCTGCCCAGAGTACAGATCGACTGCGCGTCAAACCACTTGGAAGTTCCATTCAGCCATCTATTTTCATGTCCTCCTTTCCAGCCACGAAGACTACCAAGTTTACCTACAGTATGACTGATATAAAAAAACTGCAATTATAAAATAAATCTGTCAAAACCGTAGATAGGTCAGACATGTGTATTCGTGGAATAGGCCCTGTGGCGAAAAATACATTAATTGCAGCTGCAAGAATAGGAATGCTTTCAGTGCTGTAGTTTGACTGAAGTTCTCGTTGTCGAGGAGGTATCGAACGATGGCATTCATTTCAATCTCAAGATGTTATTTTATTTAAATATTGGTTCCACAAGGCATGAATGGAACTGTGAGGAAAGTCACACGCTAGGATGCGGAGTGCAAAAAGACTCCATGGAATGCACTCCATGAAGTCCGCCAGCATGGGTGATGAAAGTGTATGCTGTATCGTGTTGAAGGGATAGGACTTAGTTCCATGGGGTCAAAATGTATTCCAAATAGAACCCTACGTAGGCAAAATTGCTACTTGTACCAATGCTGCGTTGATGGGCCCTCCCCCCCGCATAGCTGCGATTTGACTTTTAATGGCATATTTTCCAACGAGCTGCTGCGTTTGCCATGGTTTACGGCATCATTAAGCAGTTTATTTGACTTTTTTCGATCCGTTATCATCGTGAAATATAACGGGTTTTTTTACATTCATCCTGCATTCCGCATCCCGGCCCCGCACTCAGGATAATACTCTGATTAAAGTCCAAGAAACCCTACCATATAACTTAGATGTGATGTTACCTATACCTATTACTCTTTTCGGGTAGCAGCTCTTCTCCTTCCCTTATCAGTTAATGGTTCTCATTTGTATTCATGGTCCCTGAACAGTGTCCTACACAATTTTCGACGGATCAACAGAACTGAGGTTGCCCTCAATTTATTCTAGTAAGGCCATATTATGTTCGTAAGGAAGAAAATAAGACTGAAACAGATATTCTGTTTTAAAGTAACCACAGGCACATGCGTGTGATTATATAAAATGTGACATATTACTACAGTTACTGTGGTTCCTACTTATATGACCGTAGATAAAGAACGATTTTTTGGTTCACATGATGTGCGCCGAAGAAAAAACAAATCCAGCAAAACCAAAGGCGACGTGCGCGATGTTAGCACACTTTTCACACAACCCCTTTGTGTAAAATCATCTATAAACGCCAATATGAAGGCGGTAGCTCAGTCGGGATAGGAGCTCCAGATGCAAAACATTCATGGCGAGTTCGGAGCCAATTGGAAGCCCGAGGACCTTTCCGCAGTGCTGTTGGACAAGGCACGTCTCCTGAAATGTACACGTGTTGAAGTGGGTACCTTGAGTAGCGAGCGCGTATGTGGCAGCCCTATTGGGAAGTCCCCCGGGACACGATGAAGCGACGTACTGGAATGGTGCGCCGGGAGAGAACAAGGAAGAGGTGCGTGCTGTATGTTACGGATGCGACAAGTCACTAATGGTCACTTTGTGCATGTCTTTGACGTGGAAAAGCGCTAAATAAGAACGAGATCTTATTATTATTATTATTATTATTATTATTATTATTATTATATTATTATTATTATTATTATTATTATTAACATCTTCCATCGAAAAACACAAAAAACAGCTGGCGCATATCAATCCTGGGGTATGCGACCTGATAGGCATTTCTATACTGCGACTATGTATTGTCATAATTGGGGTTTTACCAGGGTCCACCAGTTTTGAAGAAATTTTGAATGGAATAAATAAGCTAAGGTAAATTATTGTGATGTGTCGAAATGATTTTCTCGTACGTACAACGTCCCGACGTCCTAATGTCGGTACACGTACGCCATCGGAAACCCCGGCAAACACGCCAAGTGGGGCCATTGCTCATGTACATACACACTTATTCCATATTAACATTTCATCACTATGTTTGGAAAACATAATTCATGCCGATAAAACATCATTATAATTCATATATGGCCGTTTGGATTTGGTTCGGCGCAACGTACCTATCACTGCAGGGTGGATTCTTACAGTATGTCCCATGTGATACACACACCTTCACATTGTGCGACTCCACCTCGAGAGAGGAGGTGTTCAAACTTATACACATCACCGGTGTAATTCTATTTTACAACGCACGAGGTGTAATTTGATCCGATATCCTCCATGTCCTCACTGCAGGGCAGTCAAACAGATGTTTACATATATAGTTATAGTTGAATAGTGAAGTGAGAAAATGTCGATTAACAAAGTAATTAGGTGAGTTAACACACTGGAATCGCGTATCTTTGTCAGGAATAATTATGTCAAGCATGGTCATTGGAAATAGAATTTTGATAATGAGTACTACTCAAAGCACACATCAGTCCACTATTTTTTTTTTTTTTGCAGACAGATATAAAAGTATTACCGTCAATCTGTAATTTTCAGGCTTAGTATTGGTACGTTCTCTACCACGCGATGTCTGCTTGAAAAATTACCTCAGGGGTACTTCATATTACACTCTGATGTTACACTCTGATGTTATCTATTGACATCTGCTTTAAACTGTCTACACCACAGCAAAGTCATTGAAGAAATTGATGTTCTTGCCACTCCGGTGAAATCCTACTCAACTTGTGTAAATGTCACACCTTCAGCGTGTGAAACAACCTACACAACTGGTGTAACAAAAAAAAAAAAAACAATGTTTTCTACACAACAGGAATGATTTTTGCACCTATCGCGATGTGCAGCACCAGTTACACCAGGGATTGTAGAGTTCCATCCAACTTGTGTAAATATTTCTTCTTGTAACGAACAGTGGCCTCAACGCCCGGTCTTTTGTGTGGATTGGATCCTCTATCCGGAAAAGTATACTAACGGAATAGTCCATTTCACACATTTGGGGAATAACATATAAAATATATCATTTCTTGCGAAACCTCAAGAGCTTAAAAAAATCGATCCCCTTATTTTTCCTTTGAAGGCCCGATTATAAGGATTTATTCTTGTCTACTGGATCCTATTTGCCTTAATCTGGAAGAGTAACATCAAGTACGGATGTGTGAATTGGGATGAATCTGCCAGGTTTTCCACGATTTTTTCTAACTTCCCTGTGGCCACAGTCAGAATGGGTTTCCCCAAGTGAAGAGTGTCCGAAACTGTCCGCTAAATAAAGACTGCTCCACTCAAAAATTCATGGTCAAGGTATGGTACCATGATGGTGCCATGATAGGGCAGTTTGTCAGCTACCAAATGGTAGGTTGAATGCGCCTGGCGCATTCCCAAATGGTCCTACAGGGGGGTGGAAGGAGGTCCTGTTAATGTAGTGAGGTCCCAGTGGGGCGTCTTATAGGGGTGTGCCACCATATACCGTATGTTCGACTGTTACCAGCGTATAAGATGGCGTTAGTTCAACCATAGTGAAATTACCATACGACAGATGCTGTGGCAAATCAGACAGGTGCCCAAATCTGTCCGAGTAATATGGGAGGCAAATTAAAATAGTTCGTAGTATTTCGTGATTGGAGCCCCTATGTTCGTTGACAAAAATATTCATTGATGTTAATCTAGAAATAATCAATGCCCCCGAAAAGGGCACTTCCTGGCAACGCAGAGCGTACTATGAGCGCTATAATAATTTGGACCCACCCCCCCCCCAGATACTTGGAGGCGGCACTTCGAAGCATACAAAGACGTTCTCCTAGTTTCGGGTGTTGAAGAACGAGTTGAACATGTTACTTTCGGTAATTTTGAAATATATAAAACGATATGACCGGAAAAAACGTGTTAGGACCGAGATATCCAAAATTTCGACCGATATCACGGTTTTGCTATGATTGCTTTCCGTCCTAGTTCCACTCCTCTTCCTCCCACCACCACACAATCTCACACACTGCGACCTAATGAAACTGCAGTTTAGATGGAACAATTAAGATCGAAATAATTTCAACTTGGCATGATGGAAAGTACGAAGATGATACCGGCATAATCGGAAAATCTCACTGGAATCTGTGATTTTCCGACGTTGACACTACTGGCTTTTTTTGAGGGTAGAGGCACTCCCACTGCCTCCGTCCCGATGACGATGGCCCTAGTGGCATTCCAGCATCTGACAAGCCACGAATGTTCTCGCGGTGTACGTTAACGACTTTTAACTGTGATACCAGCAGGTCGTACATTAGAATAATACGAGGTAGGTGTATTGCCCATGATCCGGGTAGATAACGCCCCAGTATCTAGGCTACATCAGGCAAAACTCTCTGTCACCAACAAGTCGTCACTCCATGAAATTGAAGCGTGATTGTCGTAGGGTGAAGACAATAAAATATACGAGCACTGAAGTTGTCAGGTTATGAATTTTACAAGTCGGCAATCAGACATTTAGCTAGACACGAGCCGATCTCTCCTCGACTCCTTCCTCTCTTCTCCGCATAAACGTCAACAGATGGACGTGTGCAAAATGTAAACACTCAGGTCACATGAATGTCTAAAGCATGGATCACATTCGGCAGAACAGTACAACAAGCTTTCCATGTAGGCCTACATATTGCCTGATTTTTTTTTTTCACAATCTGAATATAGAAAATTACGCAAAAAAAAAAAAAGGACCAATTATAGCAATCAGATTGTAATACTCGTTCTGTACAATTGTTGTTTAAAATGCCTATAGACAACGTTCTGAGGATTTCAGCTAGGTGCTGGTGTGTAGTTTTGGTCAAACAAATGCAGATAACACATTTATTGTTCCCCTTCATTGTATAAACTCACCTATTCCTGTTGTATTATAAGTAATTCTGTTTTGCTCCTTCCGGAAAGCGCATTGAGCAGATTTAGTTCTGGATTCTGCGCTTTTCAAGACGTATTTACAATTATTATATATACTAAAATAAGAAAACAAGGAAATACAAACAAATAGATATAATCTTTTACACAACTTTTTGCAATTACTCGTGCTCACGCAGCGATGGGAATTCGTAGCATTGTACTTCATCGCTCATTCAGGATTACCTTATCTTCGGCTGCTAACTTTCATATGGGTTGTGTTCATTTAAAATCGTTTATTTCTTGAGAAGTACTATCTTTAAATTAATCGGAGGCTAACGAGACATTGTAGCCATAACTGTACCGCAGTCGAATGGATCCAATACAACTACTTTAGCCACGGTTGGCACGGTTTGCAGAGCGTCGGCCTCCACCCGGGAGACCGGGGTTCGATGTCCGGTCGGGTCATAACAATGATCTTTAAACATGGGACCAGTTGCCTTCGCGCATACCAAAGACTTTGAAGGGACCAGTTGCCTTACGCGCGGAACGCTCAGCACAAGGGATCAGAGCAGTGACAAACGAGAGGTAGCAAGTTGCCGCCCACGTGTGATTCCCCCTTCCCCACATTGAGGTACCGCCAAGAGGCAAGCATTATTCTGGGTATCTGGTGAGGATTCGCAGCTGGACAATAGGTGCAGTATCCAGGTCTGCACCCCTGCGGGGAACCATCACTAGATTCGATCCTATGCTCGGGAAGTATACCATAAAATAACAGCATTTGCGATCCTCTAGCCCATTAAACTCCCAGGAATGCCCTAATCGCTCGCCTATCCTGCCCCATGATAACGCCTTGAACGCCTGCCTACGCAGACTATTCCACCCATGGATGCATTACCCGCCCCATAAAAATAGTTCATTAGGACACCCTACACGCCGGCAAAATACAACGATACAGACTCCCTGACACACCGATTATTCTGAAATTTATGGGACGCCCCAACCGCCCGCCTATTCTACCACTCCAGGATGCCTAAATGCCACTTTTCCACACCAACAGAAACCTTACACCTCTTACACACATCACTCAAGAACGTCCCTGGACACCAATCTATTCTACAACACCAAAACGCTTCGACCGCTCGTTTATTCTGCTATTCGAGGAAGCCGAAATCGCTCGCCTGTTCTAAGGAACAGCGATACCGTAATGCTGGCCTATTCGATCAGTAAGCCCGCCTAATGGCATCACGACATGTTCGCCCATCCCCACGCATTAAAACGCCCTGAACGATTGCTACACACAACTAGTGACGCTCTAACCAAACGTCTATTTTGTCACCCCAAGATTCAAACGCCCGCCCTCAGAGAGGGGCGTCATGAAAGGAGCCTACCACCACCAAAAACGCGCAAACGCTCCTACCATTCTAGGACGCCTGCGCCCATTTGGAGAACCAATGCTCGTACCTGCGAAACCGGACTTCAGCAAAATTAGGACCGGGATTGGTTGTTTTGACAACTCACATCTGGGCCCACATGGGAGCCGCCAATAATACAGACTTGGAGATCAGGACTGCGACCCCACTGTGAGAATGAAAAAGGGTGTTTTTGCAAACATACTTAACAATCTAAGACATAATAAATTGGTACATCTTCATTTTTCAATAGCATTTCTTGCACCTTACAGGTGTGAAAACTTGTTGGAATAAACTTTGACCGTGCAAACGTATACGGTACGGACGGTACTTACCAGCCGTTAATTGCAAGGTTATAAGTCCATTCCGCCTTTACTTTCATTTTATCCTCTACAGCCACGAAGCTACCTATACTGTAGTAATTCTATTTAAGAATTGTATCAAAACTACAATTGGAAAAAAAAAAACCGATTAGGTCCCAGTGGCGAACGGATACACATGTTACTTCGGCGGTTTTCTGAAAATTCGCGGGTTGATCACCATTTCCTCTAGAATAGAAGTGATTGGAGTTGCTGGTAATTTTGACTGAAGTTCTTCTGTAGATCAGGTATCGAACGAGGTCATTCATTTGAATACCATCGGCTATTTCTCGAGTGTTTAAGAGGCTGAATGGAAACTTAACCAAAAACCCCAACACGTTGTGTTACCTCAATTTTTTTTTTTTGCATTCTTCTTTAGGATAGGCGGTTCTGCAAAAACCAATACAGCCTATAGCCAATCCGCGAAATAGATGGGACAAGAACATTGGAGTGTTTTGCCTGGCCGACCAGAACAATAAAAAACAAATCACACAGATAGAATCTTTCGATAGTTTTTAGGAGAACGATGTTCTCGCATTATTTCATGTTATATGAAGGGCACTCCGGACACATCACGACTTCACCATCACTCGTCTGGGCGTCGCCCGCCTGGCGAACGCGCGAACCCGTCGTCTCTCGTCGTCTCATTCGCATGAACATGGACGTAGCTAAAGTGAAATTCATCTAATTTGTAAATTCAACTGTCAACAATCAACCATTCGGCATTTATACTAATTAATCTCAAAACTTTGCTACCTGCTCGTGAGCAACTAATGGTCCGCTCCGCTTTGACACCATAAAATCGCAAGAACCTACGAGGGCAAAGTAAACATTCATTCTAATGCTGAAGTAATTTTTAAATTCTACATGAAAGACTGGAGATCACTCATTTGGTCATTTTTAGAAGACCGAATTTGAACCAGTTCCCTACGCTGCACGGCAATTAATAGCAAGGGCGGATCTAGCCGAACACTGAAGGGGGGGGGGGCATCTATCAGGGGGCCCAGATTTTTGCCCACCATTATGTGTGACTATCAATCGGAGCGCCACCATCGGTTGGCCGCGGAGTGTGGCAGAAAAATTGAAGAATTGAGCCTCTCAGATCACCAGGAAAGGCCTTCCCAGCTGCGAACGGGGCTGGATAATCGTCTTATTCATTATATTCAAAATACGTATTCTACAATACTATCACTCTATATTTAATATTTTTTTTGGGGGGTGTATAATTTTTGGGGAGGGGAAGCCAAAGCCCCCGCCTACTGTACCCAGGATTTTCTGGGAAGGTTCTAATAAAATTTTGATCTCTGGGTCTGGACGTGGCTTAGAACAAAGAACAATTAAAAAATCTCAACATTATTCAGTCATGCCTCTATGACGGTATCGTAGAAGTGACAAGTTCAATCTACATACATCCATCACCATCCTGCATGCCCAAGGGTCATCTGCACTCAGTCATTTGGCCATTCTCTCAAATAAAAATGAGTTGCAAAAGAGGTGCCTTGGGAATTGGTATCACCAGACTTTTCAGTTCTGTGGAACACGGGGACCCCGACATTTGACGTGGACCAAATTAATCATCTATGCTGGAGCGCCACCATCGGTTGGCCGGAGCGTACTGGGAAAATTGTGGGTTCCCGAGCTCCCCATATGGCCGGAAATGATCCTTCCAGGGCTTTCAAGCTTGCTGCCTGTTTCCAAGTCTTCAAACACGTCTCAAGCCGGCAAAAAAATTACAAACAAAATAAAATCTGCAAAAAAATCTCTCTATATTTTTTAAGGGGCGCGCTCCGGGTGCGCCCCTTGCGGTGCTCTGGTGTTTGTGTTAGTGTCGGACATTTTTTACATGTCGTACCACGCGTAACGATGGGCGCGGGTTTTTAATAGACATTTCTAGTCTATGGGGCCAGGTATAGGTTGTTTGCTCCAGTCTTGTCATGGCATTATGCCGCTGACCAGAAGTATAGCTTAGATCCTTGGCTAAGCGAAAAAATGTATATGCTGCAGTTTTCAGCAGCGAAAAAAAAAAGTTGGTGGGTTATGGGGCTCTGTAACTATGTAGTCCTACTGAATATTGCTTAGGATGTCGACGCAGACTTTTAACATGGAAATATGATTCAATAGCCTCCTGAAGGCGCACGGGGCGCATTTTCGTGGATGGGCGGGCGCAAATCCACACCCACAATCGTGAAGGGTGCACTTCCCCTAGTTGCCCCCTGCCCCTATTTGCCCCCCCCCCCTGTATCCGCCACTGACTAATAGTGCCGTTTCGGATAGCATAAAACCGCTTGAACGTATGTGGATTACTATGATGAAATTCATTTCAATTTGCAAAGTTATTTTTCAATTCATTAACTATACGAGAAATGGCCATCTGATGCTCACTGATTGATTCGGGTTGATTTCAGTAGTTTGAATGAAAAAATGACCATCTGGAGCTTCCCTTTGGCAACGAGACACTTTTAAAACACTGAGCGCGGCAATCAAGGTGTCGCGCAGCTTAGATCACGATATGAAGTCGTGCACACTTTTTTTCACACCTCTTTTTCTTTTGGCCCATATGATACATAAATGCTCACTCTTGGTAAATCTATTGTAGCTAGAATTTATTAACTGAATATATTCCTGGATATTTCCCGAAATGAACTGAAGTTTAGTCAATTACAGGTGCTGCTTTACTTCCATTAAGTCACGAGGAGTGGCAAGTCCCGTTCCCTGTCATCTGAGGGATCCGTCAGACGGATTAATGTTTGTATGTACGCTGCACGTTCAAACTCGTAGTAGCGCTCCGTTGAATGCCACACCTGCTAACGCCCCCCCCATTCTTCACGTCACCCCTTACCACAATTTGAGCATCATCATGTGCACATATCTTCTCGCTAGGCTCCTATATTATGACCCCATGTGTTCATCACCGCAGAAACAAACGGTGAGTACCGGCCATCTATCATCTATCATCTTCATCGTCCCATATAGTTTCACCGGGTGCGTGCTCTTATCACTTGTCACGAGTCAAGAGGAATTCTCTCAAAACACTACCAGCTGATTAGTATTCGTATGAATACATTCCCAAATTTTCTGAGGGGAAACACCCATGGTATGTTTCCCTAACTCCGTATGGTTCCGTGCCCCAATTTCCCAATACGAATTGGCTTCATCAGTCTCCTTTCTTCTTTGGCACATTCCTATTAAAAATTCGCACGACACTCTCGACTATCGTTTATAGCCCTATTCATGTATTCCTGTGATTCTAGTATTGCTCGCTTATCAGCGATGTCGATACTTCTAGTTATACCGGGTCGCGTTTCCTTCTCTGAAGCCTCCTGGGTCCTTCCTTTGTCCATGTAGGACAAGGACTATCGTGCACGAGGCTTCCTCCGTCTGGCCTCCCACCTCTACTCGGTGACTGACATATCCCTTTGTGTCGATGCTATGGACCATCACCGAATGGGCTTGTCGTGCTCTTAAACCCAACGTACCTCGCATTGGTGAGGGAGCATCTCTGTTTCTCTTTCCGCTCGAAGGTTAGTCAACCGCTGCTCTTTAGGCACCTGCCTCGATATGTTTCCTCCAGAATAGAATCTCCTTTGGAGAGTACCTTCAAAATTGTCGGAAATGCTTCTTCCAGCTTGTGTCCGAGGAAAAAGATGAGGCCGAAGAAAATATCAAGTGCAGCATGCTGTAACCAATACAACTGTCTCCATTAAATGTCCTCTTCAGGCAATAGTCGACTGATGTATATACCGTTCTTTTACATCATGCAACGTACAAACATTAGTATACCATCTTGAGTTAACAAATGTTACTTACAGTGACAACGGCAGATTACCAGAGGGAATATAAAATGTCGTAAGTATCGTTGATTTGGAATGAATAGCTTAGAAATATCCCCAGAGTGGCTATCAGATTGCTTGTTCACAGCAGACGAAATCTTTTTATACGGAAGACTTTCCTCTAATCTTTTACTCTGTACCATTAGGCTCGTTGCATGACGCCACATGATCCTCGAAGTAGGCATATTATTTAGTGCAATGACACTTTTAAAAAAAAAATCCCCTTTTGTCCGCCGTAAAGACTCATTGTGTGTTTTGTAAATCCTTGTCCTTTAGCGCCTGGTATCGCGCCAACAAAATCGAATCCACAATGGAGACATTTATTTATGTATGCGTCTTTGTTAGCATAATCTAGACATATCTGTCTTTGAAATCTGACCTGGGACTGTATTTTCTTGTGTATAAAAGTAATCTAACCTCACGTTATCGTTGCATACCTGTCTAATGCAATTACGTAGACATTTCACAATTTTCTCACTTCTAGGACCACAATAAGGTCAAGCGGAACAAAAGTACTCTACAGGGGCAGGATTAATACCAGTTTGTTCCGACCCCGCCCATCCGACACAACACGCAACAAGACACGTAGCTCTCGACCCCGACCCCAACACCGACACCGTTATCGGAAATATGGAGCCTAACCCCGACACCAGAAGGGTCCGACACCAACCCCGACTCCAACACCTGAAAACAGTGTTTATGAATCAAGCACCTTTCTAAACCCATAAGGCGGTTTTTAGTACCTGTTTCATTTGTGAACATGTTTAGAGTATGTGAATATTGCATATGGCAAAATCACCACATACCTTAGCACGCTTGTACATTACTCCACTTGACATCAATACCAGTCCCATATCAGTCAAATGCATCTAGGGCCGGGGCTACCCCCTCATTTACTGCCTAATTAGTTCTGACACTTCCCTACCCTGGTTCAAGCCCGGTCTGTGCTATACCGAAAGGCCTATTCACCTAGACTATGAAGTATGACCCGACAGAGCCTTTTCCAGAGAGAAGAGTTCTAAAGATTAAGATTAATACCCTATGTGATGCACGAAGCTACATTCAACCTGCGCATATTCGAAAGTTAAGCATTGCGATAACATTGAAAATTGATGCATCGTTCGATACTCATCTACAAGAAGAAACTTCAGTCAAATTTCAGCACCAAATATCTCTATCTTGAGAAAATGGTGATCACCGTCCAGATTCAAAAAAAAAATCCTGCTAGCCGTAACTATTGTTTCGCACAGGGACTATTCCACGAATTACGATTTGACCCATATACTATTGTTTTAGATAACAAAAAAGGGGTGACAGATCTTCTTTTGCAACTGTAGTTTTTATATCGGTCAATACAATAGATTACTACAGTATTGTAATTAGTTTCATGGCTGTAAAGAAGGACATGAAATAAGGCCTGGATGAAACTTTAGGCAATTTCCAAATATATAGTTGTGTTCGACAGCCTGTGTTTTACTGCCATTCTCAAACTCATTCTTGTTAATTGATATGATATGGTTTCATGTGATTTTTCTACACTTACATTGTGATGCCGTTATAACTTGACATGTTGTTGTCAAATTACAAGTTGGAGTAACACTGACTGCAGTTCTTTTATAACTGATGTCACAAATAGTGCAAGCCTATACATATGAAACCCCTAACCCTAAATGAATCCATCATTTTACCCTAAAGACACATTCACATGAATTAGATTGTCACCTGATTAGAACATTTACTGCAATTTGAATCGATTTCAGCCGGCACTAGAATTTGGCTAGCTACATCCCTGCTACTGCTAGTCCCAGCCACCCTCATATGAATGAACCACTGCCCTTACCCAAGTTACAACTCTCTACCCTACTCATTCCACCTAATCCTAACACTAACCTTCGAACAACATTTCCACACTGTGATTGATACTGCACTACTGACCATTGCTATCTCACTTTGGGGTTCATATGTGTGCGCTACAAGTTGTGCGAAATCGGCCACACTCCAGTGTCCATAGGCAATGTAAATAATCCATATCTGGTTATTCAGTTTTACAACTTGGGCTAGAGTAACAGATGGAAATTATCTACGCAATACTTCCTTGTCAATGCAGGACTCCACCAACGACTTTGTCAATAGTTAAAATTCGTGCAAATCAGTCCAATCAGTTGCTTGTTTAATATCGCGCAATAGGTCACAACACTACCATAGGACAAAAGTTATAATCACACGGGAGTTTCAATGCAGAAAACAGCTTTCCCCCATCCAAATCCTTACACCGTGTGCACCCCTAAAATATGCTTTGTGATTGATATTTTGATAACCTTTATCCCTGATAAGATGATCGAGTATTGACAGGTTTGAGGCTGCAATTCTCTTATCAGTAATCGTACTTTCGTACTCCCTCTGCTTGTTGAGCAGAACCTTCGAGTCCATTTTGATGGCGCGCCGTTTGTGAAACAATGGTTGGCTACATCCATAAATTCGCCCCCATAAATACATTAAATAAGGTTATTCATTATTTGGAGTGCATGGATTGTTGGAGTCGCCAGTACAGTGTCCGGAAGCTAGATTGCAGCTTCACGAATTAAAGGTAGCCTAGTAACCACTTGATTAATAATAATAAAAAAAACTACTGATAAAATGGGAATCATTCAATAGAATACTGAAAAATAAATCGAATGATACCAATAAAAAACTGGGAAATCAATTGAACGAAAGGAAAAATTACGGTGTCGACCACACCGCAAAATTTCCGACAACCTCAATGGGTCTTGACACCGACACCAACACCGACAACCGCAGTGCTTCGAACTCAACTCACCAACACCGACAAAACCAGGACCCACATGTCGACCACACTGATTGATACCAAAACAAAATTTCCAGTTTGTGAGTGTAAGCCTCCATTTCTAACAATAGCGTTCTTGGGAACCATTGTCTTCTTTGTTACCTTGGGTCAAGGGTGGCGCCAGGCCTTCCCTCGGGGAATCCTGCCCCCCCCCCCCCGCTAAATGTACACACCCCGACGAGGCCTATTGCCCCGACAGTAATTAAATATTTCACCCTTCTTTAATCGTGAAAATTTCTATATTAAAGTTGAAAATTTCGGCGCGCTTCGTGCGCCTCAATTACTTTTTCATATGCCATGTTCCTTTCTCGAGTTTTAAATCAACGTACTTAAATCCTATCCTCCTATCTCTTACAGATATGCCTCGTGGCAATATATAGACCAGAGACACAAGCCTTATGGATAACCTCGAAATGTTGCCGCAAAAATTAACGTGACAATTCTGCTAGGAGGATGATCGTTCTGCCGTCTCCCAGCTTTTTGCCTTTGTGTTAAGTGGTGTCTCTCACATCAAATATTCCAAGTCTCTCCGAGTGCCCAGCGAATTTCCTGCAGCTGTGGGTCATTATTCGCCTAATATCTAACCCATTCTTCTAAGAGCACCTGATTGCATGGTTGGCCACTGAGAGTAGACAATTGCCCTCCATAATGTGTATTTTATTTTTCGTTTCATTTTTCTTGAAAAGTTCAAAACATGGAAACATAAAAATGCGGTTTCGACCTAGGGGGTAGGGTAGTTTTCGTCGGGGAACTTGGACCCCCCCCGTTTTTCGGGGAACTCGGATCCCCCGTCGGGGAATCCTTGCGCCCATCACTGCCTTGGGTACCCCCATAGATAGCCCAGGCTTGCATCGCGACACTTGCGTACATCTTACCATATTCATCTTCGTTGATATGGGTCATCATGCTTCGACAGGCGGCGCAGAAGATTGTTAAGGGAAGATTCCTTCTCAATACTGGGATCTGATGACAGCTTACGGAATTTCGAAGGTCATTGAGGCGTTCTCAAGTTTGGCTTGTAGTTCGCCGGTCAAGTTAAGTAAAACGAGAGCAATTTACCTTTATCAGGCCTTTGAAATGGACGATGTCCGATTGTCGTTTGCAGCCTCGTAAGCACGCGATATGAAAGTTGAAATCAGTTATGTCAAGTTCCATAGTAGGCGAAGAGAGACGTCTTGATCTGTGTTTAAAACTATCAAGCGTCTGGGTAAAAAAAGGTCGCGAAAGTCGAGACGCCGACTGCAAAAGTCTCCATTCTCTAATATATGTGTGGTAGCACGCTGAAGTTCTTGATAACGTCCTCCGGGTACGAAGTATTGCGTCTTGGTCGACGCGTTGGCTTGTGTTGTCAGCTTAGCAGTATGCCTCTAGACCAAATGCGTTGGCGAGTCGACATGATTTTCGACAGAATCATATGTCATTGTACCAAATGTGATGAAGTTGAGTTTGGATCTTTGGATCATTTCTAAGTGAACAGTCTGTGGATGTGTGTTTAGTTAGATGGGATATTGTGCTTTGCAAATTCGTGTCATCGAATACGCTGCGACTCGTGATGTATTCACTTGACTTGCGCGTAATCGTTTCGAATATATCTGGAACATATAGTAAGCCTGTAAGTACTACCAATTGCTCCCTCATCAACTTCTTTGACGACTTTTCCAGGTATCTCACCTGTTTCAGGACGCCAGTTACAGAATCGCTCAGAAAACATACGAATACAGGGGTGGTTAATTTTTTTTGAACTGATAGTATACTGATAAAATGAAGGACAAACAGACGAATATTGCAAGAGAAGTTAACGATGACCCGACTGCTATATTCGTGGTCACAATGACTTCATTTTCAGGCAAATGTATATGGGCTCATGGTCTAGTGAGACTGCAAATGATTGACCCTGTGCTAATATTTGTGTAAATTGCGGTCGTATCTTGTCAGGAAAAATCGATATATTAAACTAGTGTACCAGTGATGATGAAACCTAGAACCAGGCTGTACTAACTCGAATTAGAAAGAGGGCGGCAAGGTTGGTTTTCTCTGAGATATTTTTTGAGGAATTATTCATTACTTTGGTCCGTCAACTGCCTGAATTCATTATCCAACAATCAGAAGACAATCTGACCTAGTTCTCCAGCCATGTTAGTCGTTAACGGTGCTGGATGTTGAAATGATGGTACGAGCAAGTCTGTGTCGAACACCCGGTTTTGGAGGCAAAAAGAAAATGCGAAGGGAAACAACTATTGGACCTGTGGTTATTCAAGTGTTAGTTTTCGATTAACATATTTGGTGTTCTTCTGAAGTTGTGAACATTGTTTCTCCCTAAGATTTCTCGAATCATCTTAGAAGGAAGTAGTTTCGTACATCAATTGATGAGAAGGCAAGATCGTGAGGAACAAACCTGTTACATAATTGATTTCGAATTGAGCCAATGGTTTCTACGAAATAACGGCACATTATCTCATAGATCCATAAAAAATTGAAAATATGAGTGGTGTGTACTCTGATCGACAAATCCATGGGACAAGGTTGATTTCATGAAAAATGTTGGTTAAATATGTTGATTGGCGTTAATGGAGGTGTGAAGCTATAAATTGAAAACCGTTAACTAATTGTGAGGGAGAGAAAAATCTTATATCTCTATGAAAGATGATGTTAACGTAAAACGACTGTTATCTCGGTCGAGGCAGCTTTATCTCGAGCATATTTGACTAGATTCTTCATCGCATGAATCCATAGCGTCAACCACATGTGCCCTAACTGCCAGTCCGGAAACACATGTGTGTTAAGAACCTTCCTAATCCCATGGATCCCTCTGAATTAAACGAGGGATTTCAGGTATATCTCCGCGCCGTGGGTGGTAACAAACAACTACTAGTGACAGTGGCGTCGTGCCCATTTGGGCCCGGGGAAGGGGACCCCCGAACAAACATTCGGCCGACGGTTTCATACCAATTTTGTAATAATTTAAAAGGAGAGGTACTTTCGAAACGAAAAGTATAATATACGGCAAACTGTTTCTTTGGTGATCGTTGCGGAATTCTCCCAAACACTTCAACCCCAAAATATATCGGGGTTAGTAAGCCATTGCCTTCGAATATGGCTGACCTGATCTCGCGCTTGATATTTGATATCAAGGAAATGCGAGCTAATGCCGCAAAATTTGCGTAAATTACACACCGGATCCCCCGGGAATTGTAATTGTTTGTTCAAAAACGATTCATGGAAATATGTTCGATTGCCTCTCGTGGGTTCCAAATGGCGGCCCGCGGCCAAATCCGCCCTCCCAGATGACTGCCATCCCAGCACCCCATCAATACCAAATAAGGAAAAATATTTTAAGGTTTTTCAGACAAGAAACAAGCAGAATGATAACGCACGTTCATAAACGTTGGAACGTTTGAATGCATGCAATGTATTAGAATTCCTTTAAGACTATCATATTCCTTTTACAGTCAATTATTATTGCAAAACCGCTATAAATTTCCCGAGATATAGGACTATTTTTGTTAATTGATAATGCTCATCTAGAACTAACATTTGCGACCCCACAAGATCCCTTCTTTGATAATTTTTGGTGCTGCGCTGTTGGAAAAATCGTGTCCTTTTACCCTTCACGCAATCTAAAACCGGCATGACTGGAGTGGATATTCTCTTAATTTGTGAACTTTTTTATTCCATTTGTTAAAATAGACAAGAATTGCCATCTGGGCCTCATCCTCTGGCGTCAAAAACACCCAATTTGGAAATTATGCATAGCACGGCTGAGGTAAAATTCACTTTTTGTGAAGACTTACTCATATACGCTAAACGTGCGCATGAATCATTATATTCTTGCTTTGCTTCCATAAGGCACGTTGCGCGCCAACCCGTGATGGCGCTACGCTGGGTAAGTTCATCACCTGCTCACGGGCCCCCTAAAAATATTTACACGACGCCCCGACCACTGTCATAGTCGACTGAATGGGCAGCATAGAAAGAAACAGATGAACTGAACAAGAACCCTAGGGCTCACTTATTCCTAGGCGCGCCTTTAAGTAATGAAACTTACTACTAACTAATTAGTATTTCTTAGTTCGTGTCTTCGACCCTACTTCCAACGATCATCTGCGCCAAATGATAATCAGTATGAACTCTCTACATCATCTCTTGGATTTTTCTCAGTTTTTATCTTATTTTTATCATTATGTTGGCCTTCAGTTACCTTGGACCTGACCGCAAAGCACAGGAATCACTTCTCTATGGCAACCCGTGCCAAGTATGGGCCCCCTACATCGTTTCCTTGTACATTCATCACAACGTTCAGGTCTTGACCTCCTGACTACCATTCGGTGACCTCAGACCTACCTCGAAACAATAGGCTTCATCTTCTCATTTTCAACCGAGTGACCGAGGATAATTGCCCCCTGATGTAAGACAACCCGTGCCCAAGAAGACTGACAAGAGAAGAAATATCCACTGTTGATTCTACTCCAGACAGACTGGCGATTGAAAGTAGAAGGTACATCCCACCCCCGCGCACCACCTGTTTTCACATTATTCGTAACATTCTTGGCGCAGATGATCATTCTTCCTGAAGTTCAAGAGAAGCATTGTCATAGGCAGAAGAGAAGAGTGAAGACATGGAGAGGATACAGATCTACTATAAACAGTGGGTGCAGTGAGGCAGTAGTTTAAGTCAATCGTTGATGGGACTGATTACCTCTTGTTTTTCTGAATACATTCGTGCAAGTAGGGATTGATGGCCCACCCCATTTGTGGCAACCATTTTTTGTTTTAGTATGTGTGCTCAGTAAAAACAAAGTAGCTGACACCGGCAGAGTACATTCTAGCACGTAATAGATATCCAAATATCTTGAAGCATTGAGCAATAGACTTGATATGGGAGTACCAGGACAGGGTATTTTTAGATTTCCTAACCGAGAATGTTGAGAGCACTGCGGAAGATCTGGTCAGCCATGAAACAGTGAAATGACACGAGCAAGCGGAAACACACCACCTTAATAAGTGTTTCTCATTTAGATTGGTTCAGGTCCCAGGTTAGCCAAGTGGCCCACCCAAAATGGAGTCCTAATTGTCGTTCGACTGGTTAGCAACCAGAAGTACTCGTCAACAATCACAACGATTTTGAGTCGAGAAAGCGGAGTGAATGGTGAAGGTCGATAGTCATCTGCAATGGCATTGAAAACTTTGTTTGTAGATGCTTAGAAGATAATATACGAGAGAATTGGTTAGGGAAAGGATAACCATATACTTTCTTTATCTGACTAAATGAAATCTTGTGTTCTCTAGATATCATATAAACACGCCCACATATAGGAAAGTGATATCTCGAGTGAATCCGCTTGTAATACTAAGTCAACATGCTTGGGGTGAGGGAGCCAACTTGGCAGGCATGCACATTACCAGATTCACTACGTCTACAATGGTTGGTCTGCTCGAGAATTGTGTTTTGGTCTTCAAGATGTACACAGCGTTATCCAAGGTCACCAGAGGTCAATTTAACATAAATACATGATGAGAAAATAACCCCTGTTGATGAGGTGGGGTCGAGTCGCAAGTATTAGGGCACCGGAGTTTAAAGTCTGAAAACCTTGGTAGCCCAAAATGCCTGAACCCCTGATCCAATTAGGTTTGGTTTGGTTAAGTCTACGTATGGAGAAGTGCCAGGATTCTATATATTGTCTTCGGTGGAGATCAGGGTCAATTGTGGCGAAAGTGAACAAATTATACGTGAAAACAGCCAAATTATGTACCATCCCGTGGCGCGCTTTGCTTGTAGACACGATGACTCGACCAGGGTTGTGAACGAATAAGTCTAAAATGTTTGTTCCTATCAAGCCTGCATGGGCGTCAACAGATGGGGGACTGGGGGGGGGGGGGGACATGTCCCCCCCACTTTCAAAAGTGGGGGATAATCTATCGTTTGTCCCCCCCCCCCCCCCACTTTCCGGACCGTAAAAAAATAATAGGCACAGGCCCGATTTTCTATCACTCTAAACTGATTCAAGTGTGTTTACCAACAACATAATCACGGTTGGCATTTCTTAAATTCACTAATTCCCGGTGCGGTCCCCAGGTGAAGATCTTGACCCTACTAGAGACGAAGTCAAGGATAACCCAGGTTGCATACCGGTTCTCGAATTTTGAATCGAATAGCTAAAAGTGCATAATTTTTAGTATTTCGCGCGCAATAGCGTTTTTCTTCCAGGCGTTGTAGGCTACTAAAATATGCGATGTAATGCTTCGAATCATTTTGTTCACGTTCCACTTCACTTCACTTCACTAATTTCAGAAAGCCTTGGGCAGACTGCCCCCCCCCCCCATTTTTCTGAGATGAAAAATCAGTCAGGCGACAAATTCTGGAACAGTTTGGGAAGGAAATAGGCAAAGTGAAAAAAAAAATGCCTGAATTTTTTGCAGACTTTCCAATAAAAAAATGCCCGGAGGACATGCATTTTTTTTTTCGCGCCGGTAGTTCCCCCCTGACTGACTGTCAAATTCGGGTACAAATTTTTCTGGAGTGGTCCCGTACGCCTATGGCTTTTCCCTTCGATCTCATCAGAGACTGTTCGGTAGACCCATGGATCCCACGCAAACAAGCCAGATTAGATGAGATAATAAAAACACCCATGTTGATATCCGTAAATTTTTCTTTCTTAGTTGGCACATGAAACGTGTTGTCTGTCTTTACTCAAATCACACATGTAGATGGGTGCTATGAGCCTGGCAAGTGCCGTTTCCGTCGATCTGGAGGGTATAAAATCTGAAATTTTCTTGGTCCGATTCGCGCCAACCCATCGTGGCGCTCCGCTTAGATGGTCATTTCCATTCGATGTGTCCCCCTCCCCCACTTCAAAACGGTCGACGCCTGAGCGAAAACTCATTGTTTACTTTGTCGGGAGACAAAAAACCTGAGTTTTTTTATGAGGACCAGGGCTGTTTTCGTGAAGAATTGGCAACATGTTGAGAATTTATTTTAGGGTCATTTCAGCATGTAGACACAATAAGTTGACCAGGTCTGGAGGGATGAGCACAAAACGGGTGGTATGAGTCAACGGTGTAAACATCAACGGATAAGAAAAATCGCCAGAAATTTGTAATGATGCGCACAGTCCGGAAGGTATTAATGATTGGCAAAAACTGGTATTGTATTTCAGCTTTTTTTTTTTGTTCTTTAGGTCGGGGGTTAGACTCGGGGATTGCGGATGAACAATTTATCTAAATGCAAAAGCAGACGGTAATAGAACTCACGCTCGTAAGCTGTAGACACACCTTATGGATTTCGAGTAGACGGCAGCTCCCTATAAATTTTACAGACCAGACGGGATGCAACACTAATATAACATATCCACGTACCTGGAGATTGAGGTAAATAACCTCCAAAATGTTTATTATGCATTGATGAAAACGTTCTGTCATCAACCAGTCGTCACTCCGTGAAATAACCGCAGATCTCCGGAGATTGAAAACATAAAATTTACGACACTTTACTGTGAGCCGAAAATATAGCAAGACATAGGTGAATTTAGCGAATGGAGGCGCACACTCTATCTCTCTTTCCATCTAATTGTACAACTGGTAAATACGTAAGAGCAAGGCTTACTCCGCGTAATATGGTTTATTGCAACGTCACCGAATGCAGAGTGTTAAACAACGGGGCCTTAGGGAGATCATGAAAGCGTTATCATTTGTCGTTTCTTCGAGGATACAAATGAGAATTCCATCAACATTGCTCTAGGCCTACCTGATAATAAGAAAACAAAAGGGAAGGACACGACCAACTGACAAATATGTTCCTTTGTTAGCTCTGGCCAAGCAAAAAAAAAAAGGGTTTATTGCACGCATTCGAGTACATAGTAGTTAACAGGGTGTTGTAGATATTGGAGAATCAGAAAGTAGTTGTTGTCCGTTCCCGAGGACACACGAAAGTTCCATCTAACATTGCTACTCGATAGTCAATAACCCAAAAAAATTCCAGCTGCAAATAGGTTCAATGGTAGCTCTGGCCAAGCCAAGATACGGAAGAATCCAATCATGAGAGACTAAAAGGCAATAAAGCGCATCGATCCACCCGCCGCGTCCAATACCGAGCTGCTCTCTAGGCAAGCGACCAGGCCTGAGCTGCCGTATCTCCAGGTAGTAGAGGCCTATAGAAAACCTTCTATGCGTTCGATCTTGCTCTCAACTTTGCATGCACATGTGTATGTGTGTGAATTCCCTGCGTTCTATTCCGCTGGGAATTGCACTAACTACCTGCATTTTGAGGGCACTAATTGTATCGGTTTTCAGTAGAAACGACAGTCGCATTTGCGCAAGAAGGAAAGGCGATAACGTACATTGCGATTCCCCATCATGCAAAAAGAACAGACTTGCATTTTTTCGGTCGGTCTTCACTATTCCACTGTCGGAGGTATGTTAGATTGCGAACAAGTAGTGTGATCGAATCAATACCTCCTCCCTCCTCGCAGATTACGAACCTTCAAGAAAGACATACAGACAAATATTCTATTCACTATGCATACAGGATCTCAATGAAACTTTGTAGCAATAGTGAGGAGAGGAGTTAGGTGTATTGTATGGTTCGTCTTGATCATGGTGTACATATTGAAAGGGCGGATCTATATCGCTTATCTGAGTCCAATCCATTGACGCTGTCTCCTGAGCCCCGCGACGAAGCGAAGGACATTGTTCTTTCAGACTCGGTTTAAGTCGAGGGAGGGGGTCTGTGGCGGAGTGAAATTACCCATGGATATACGCCCCCTTTTTAATTTGGTCGTTTTATTTTGGCGACGGTTGTTCAGTGTTGTGTAATGCATGCCTGATGTCAGTCAGTAAGTGATGGAATACGTGACTTACATAGCCGTTGTTGTTGTTCTTGAAAGTTCATCACCACATTCGATCCATCCAATTTAAAGTATAGTTTGTTGCTTCAGTACACTAGGCTCACATTGAGGTAAAGCAGTGACGTGAGGATTAAGGGGACCATTCGCCTATACCAGAGATCCTAGGTTCTCAACGATCACTCCTTTCATATACAGGTAGTTTGACTGTACGTCGAAATTCGATCGGGCGTGGGTGGGGACCATAGGCGGCGCAAAGCGGGAGGGGGGAGGGGACGGGGGGGGGCTTGGAGGGGAGAGTACCCCCCAAATTTAGAGTGTGGGGGTCCGTCCCCCCTAAAATTTTGACCAAATGAAATTTGAAAATTACCACCAATATCTACAATTAAACTATCATTATCGATCTGCGGAACATGATGGAGTATATATAGACAATAGATATATAAGGCCTAAATAATTGTGAAAACTGTATACTTTCTAGGTTCAACAATGGTGCCGTACCGAACCCGTGCCGCCTGGTCTGCGATATTCGCAGCTTGTAGCGAAATCTGTAATCGAATGAGAAATATTTACCTCCGCGGCGCGTGGAGAAATGTGAAAAAAACTACACCAAGTCACGAGTCAGCATTTTGGCAAATACAAGTGAGACCGACTGACTGTAATGCTAGTTTCTTGACTAGGCCTACCAGATTATTCAAGATGGACAATAGTCTCCGCTGTATGTACAGGGCCACAATACTCGGCAACAAAAAGGGGACCATGTGAAAACGAAATAGTCCTTAGATTACACATAAAAAAGTGATGCTTACATTTTTGCTCAGCTTTATGATGAACAGAGAATAACCCCGAATGACCTGTGCGTGAATGACTTTATAATTTTCTATCTTGCAGTAAAATGGCTTAGTGTTACTACGTTACGTCGTCTCAAATGAAAAAGAAAACCAAACACAGCATGATTTATGTATCAAACTGTATAATACCCGTAAAATTTCTATAAATTCGCTCACAGATATGTTGCGATAACAACAATAACATAGTAATTTCGCGAAACCTTGATTCCCTGTTGTTACAACACTCGTCACCAAGTGGGAAAGGGTGTTACGTACGTTTCAAAGACACCACTTTTAATGTCTTCTATACGTACGTAATAATTTTTTACTTAGTTGAGTAAACTATTGTATAATTCGAGGAAGCCAAAGTGTTAAAACATGTTAATCTGTCCAGTGTTTGGATCGTCCCACCTACGGGAGTCGACCTAAACCCCTAACAGACTAACAATGCCGATACGCTAACCACGTGACCACAGTGGATGGCCAACTGGGGGCGGGAAAGGGGGATACCTGGGTGAGCATCATACTTACTCAGTCTCGATCATGGCACTGGGAATTCACCGTAATGAAGAACGTCGATTTTCTTAGATGGGGGGGGGGGGCAAAAGTGTGACATCCCTTTCCCCGAGATCTCCCTCAGCGGGAATTGCTGTCTCCAAACCCATCTGATATGCATTATCATTCTTCATACATACATTTTATTAATAACTACCATTTTGCAGACATGACCCCAGTTTTATGACTGGGTACATATAACTCACAACGCTCAGGAAGTGTCGTTTCCGGCCATCTGGGAGGTTTGTAAAACCAAAATTTTCTTTCACGCTCAGCGCCAACCAATGGGGCGCTCCGCTAGATAGTAAACAATCAATTCATCCAATGTTTGGTCTGCGTCCCCCCCCCCCCCTGAATTTTGTCAGGCTTCTGTCGCCACTGATGCGGACTCAAAATCGTGGTTCCAGGAGCAGGGATTATACACCCTTGCCTCGTTAGCCTCTGGTGACTACTCGAGTTGAGAAGAGAAAACGAGACTCCACCGGTGGTTCCCGGACAACTCCCCACCGAACAATTCCCACCTCGACAATTCCCACCCCAGCGTTAACCAATTTTTAGTCCCTAACCCAATTCTGACCACAAAAAAAAAAAAAAAAACATTCCGTTGAGGAGAAATTGTCCGGGTGGGAATTGTCCGGGTGGGAATTGTCAGGTCACGCCGCCCGCTTACACCCACGCTCACGCCAGCAATGGTTGTGCATGGCAATGCAGTTTTGGCCTCACAGCAGGCTCAAAATCCGGACGTTGGGAGCCGAACGCCCCCCTAGGCGCTGTTCCAGTGTACGTTCCAGTTGTAATTTCTATTAGATTGACATTTACACATACCAAAGGCTATTATTTACGAAACGTTTGTTGAGTATCTTGAGATGCTATGAAAGCATCTGACTGCAACGTCACTAAGTTGTAAAACCACAGCTCACGGGACTGATTATTCGTTTGCATGTCGAATTCCTCCTCCCCCTCAGTCACCACAATAGATTCGACAGAGGTTTTATCACACGGAGAAGAACATCACCAATGGCATCGTAATGTATGTGCTCTCTCGAGATTGGAAACAGCCATTTTTATGACTATTCGAGTTGTGAGAAATCGAAATAAAAAAGGGGACACTGCACTCTGAAAACGAAAGATGCGCTCCCCTCACTTTGCATTGCTACTAATAGAACCGAGCTCGACGAACGTACTAAGTGAGGGCGCACTACTTCTGAAGAAATTTCTGATTGACTGGTGGGTATTGCACTGTAGCTATTAATAACTTTTGTGGATCGTTGTGGATCGGATGAATCACCCACTTTTGATACCAGATGAACTAATTACAATCTCATGCACAATTGGTCACTGGCTGATATATCACATATTCGGTAATCTAAATCAACTACATAGCCAGAGTTACGCGTTCCCCAATTTCGACGTAGAAAAGCTCTATATAAACACATATCATTATTAATATTTGATATTCACACGAACTTGCAAATTCATCTTAATTGTTCAATAGTCCCCATTAGTTATCCTCCATACGGTCAATAATGTCAAAAACGCGAAATGTTTTAATATGGGTATACCCCATTCGAGTCGCTGATTTTTCGATTAACTGCCCAAGCTTAGGACTGGTCGAGTGAATGGGCAACCGTGTTTCCCTTCCCCGCAGGCACTGAAGTTATACCGAAACTCGAGCATATTTTCACGCGCGAGCTCACCTACGTACGCGCATTATTGCGTACAACGCATAATAAGGAACTGTTTAATTTATTATTCATTTTGACAAAACTGGTCATAAAAACCGATTATGAATGACTTTGAAACAACTTTTTAACATAGGGTCACGTGATGGGTAACTAGTAAGTAACTGTTATTAACAACAGTTCTACATTAATTTCAACGACTGACGGCTGGGGGAGCATTTCTTTGACACTTTTTCCCGTTATTTTCATGATTTCCTTCCTAGATCGGAATGAATCTTCAAAGAAACAATTAAGGATTATAATATGACAATACCCTCGTGGCATAAAACTTGCTGTTATAAAATGATCATTCACACCCGCGCATACAGTTCCGTGTCCGATCTGAATGTGAGCATAACAAAGATATAAAAACAGGAAGAACAATTATGTAAGAAGCTCCTGAATTTTATGGCAATCAAGTGTAGGGCCCCCCACGCTCCTGTCGTTCACGATTCCTATAAAGACGGAACATTCGACAATACTTCACTATTACGCGGTTGATATTCAAATATAGATAACATATGACAACGATGGATTAGACAAGCCTTAACGAAGTGATATCCACATAGAAGCCTTAGATCTGTGAGACAATCGCCTGAAATGTTAGAATCCGTGAATTATACCTCGCTCAACTTAGTGGCGTTTTGCATAGAAAAGATTCTTCAAAGTTTTGCATTCAATCCTTTGTTTCATGTCTTCCATTCCAGCCACCGAGCTGTCCATACTCTAGCAATCTTTGTATTGACTGATACAAAAACTAAAATTGAATGACTTTGGTTAAACGCTACATGTTATGTCGGATTTCGTATTTTTTCGTGGAATCAGTCCCTGTGGCGAAACATACACATTTGTCGCGGACTGACCATTTCTTAAAGAATAGGAATGAATTTGAGTGCTGTGATTCCAGCTGAAGTTCTCCAGTAGATGAGTGTATCAAACGGTTAATATCCATTTTCAATATCATTGATGCTGAATTTTGAGAATATTTCAAAGCTGGATGCACGACCTTATTTATTATAGAACGTCAAATACAGCGGTCAAACATCTGACAAGACGGAACAATGGAAACAAGAAATAAAATACACGAGGAGTAAGCAAAGGCCTAAGACTGAGTTGAACAGGTGGCATATCAGTCCCGCCCAATGATCCGAAAGGGCGGCGTTCCAGATGGAGTACATCAACGGAGAAGGGTCGATTCAATTACGCGTCGAGAAGTTGGTCCGGGTTGAATTGGTAGGTGAACGTTGTCGGAGACGGAGTACAATGGGGTCATCTACAATCGTGTACTCTGAGCTCACTGATGAGTCAACCAGGTTTGTTTATATTCTCCCCGTAATTCTTCTGCTCACTATTGTGTAACGAACGATAGTCGACTCCGAAGCAGGTTGTCTGAAAGAAGTAGTTGTTGTTGACCTGTGTCACAGTGATCTGACGAGTGGAGTTCGAGAAAAAATAACTTGATTCCCTGGACCCTCCCTACTCGATATTGATGAACGCATGCTGAAATTAATAAATTATAGGTTGTATTCTTGTGGAGCTAGGACTGTGGTCAACAAAGCGAGGGGCTGGGGGTTTTTTTTGGGGCTGGTAAGAAACGTAGACACAGATGTGGGGATGCTGTTTAAATATGATCTCTCACAGTACGTTGAACGCGAATCTTCATACTTGTTCTTCACAAATGCACCGTGCATGATTTAACAAACCATGCGCATATCGTATCTCCGAACTCGTCTTTTCGTTCTTCCTGCATGTATTTCGCGCATTCAGGTGAGGGTTTCATTGCTTCAGTAAGCAATTGACTGACTCTCTGGCTATCTAATGACAGTGGCGGTTAGGGTAAACGAAACAGCTGAGGGGTGTAGTGCGGGCGGCAGTGGGTAGGATGGAGTTAAGGAAGATAGAGGCTGGGTGAGCTTCAAAACAGGGGTAGAGAAGGGCGGGGCTGGTTCAGTGTTGGGAGACGTTTGAGGGCAATGGTTAACTACTATCCTGTAGATTACACTTATCAATAAGAAATTAACTAGCATTTTAAACAACGTTCTGCCGAGCAATATCCCGACCATATGCCTTAGTATAAAGCAACTGGTTCATGAACAGCCAGTCAGCTCTTCGACAAGTTTTTACACAAATACACCAAAATATTCTTCCGAACCGATAATTGTCCAAACCATATCGTGACCTCATCAGCAGAGCTCTAGACTACATACGACCGATTGTGGGTTCGGAGTCCCACCGAAGGACGGATCAGCTTTTCTGGCGTGCGATTGAGCAAGATACATTGTCCCAGTGATCCACCACTAACCAAGGCGATATTTTGGAAACCTCGAAAAAAAAGAACCTATGAGAGGCCTCGGGAGCCCTTCCTTGTTTCTTAGGTCTAGTCAATTAGCCCATGCGTTTCACATGCAGTCATCGTATCCTCCACTTCCTTCAGGCCTCTGCCACCTCGTCGCCTCTAAGTCTGTGGATCTGTGGATGTCTTCTCTTAGGTGGAGTCCATCGTGGATATCAGGATATCTAGTACATGTTTTCCAGTGGATATTCGACAGCTCGCTTCACTTAAGGTCTAACGATTCCAGACGATTTTGCGCAGTAGAGGCATGGGATATGTGTTCGAGGGTTGGATATCATGTTGCCCATTCAGCTTGGTCTTCAGGCCTTGCTGGACTCTCTTCGTGTAGGTCTGGGTAGTGTTAGCCTTAATTTCATCCTGGAGGTTTTCCAAGACCTATAGTATACAATACAAGAACAGAAACAATAATTAAAGGAGTTCAAAGTATCAGAATTGCATCATACCTAACAATAAGTATGTTAGGCAACCGTTTCCAATCCGTAATTCGTTTCCAACCAGGATTTATAACAGCTACTTATTATGCCAGGGGTCTCCCGCAACCTGACTTATTCTCGAATGAGCATTCTCCGCTCTACCTCTCAGCACCGTAAATACTCTGAGGATGACTGAAGCTGATATTTGAATGTGAATTAGTCGTATATAATATGAAAAAATTAATAGCAGCCCGTCCACTTCAGCTTCAGCTGAAAGTTTACAACGATTCACACATACCAAAAAAAAAAAAAATCTGAATTCACAGAAACTTTCCGGGAGAATGAGACATAATAGGGGAAATTGAGGTGCGGTAGATAAAACAAAAAGTTTCTGGCTCAGATACAATATCATATTTAATGATAACGTGCATCATCTAGTAACACACCTGTATGAATTGGCTTGGTCGCATAGCCGATTCTCTCCTCCGAGCAAGAGAAATCGGGAAGATTCAACGACATTCGCTGTTATGTCAGGTTCATCTGATTCAGCGGAGTGGTGCAATTCTGCAATTATCAAAAAAGACTAACAGTAACGATAGGCTCCTTCCCATCTCAGTCCATCGTATACTCATGACGACTCTTGTGCATTCAGCCAGTACAGAGCTGTGTGTGAAAGACGTTTTTCACAATAGTTCCATTAGAGCAATACGTATAAGGTATAACGTGTCTATACACGCGTTAATGATTTACGGCTGAAATCGCGCCAAGGGTTGATTTGTTAGATACACACCCGCCAATTTGATGGTAGGATAAATTATAACATTCAACCAAGGTTATGTTGATTAACTCGTTTACCAATGGACATTACTCATGATTCGAGTTTTCGACGTAATCGTCGTGGTAACTGTTATTTCATTGTCCCGTCAAGTCTACGTGGATCGAGGTACATATCTGTAATTATATCCCACTTCGGGAATATCATGGTTTTGGCATCGTCCGTATCCGCCGCCTCCGGAAATTTTTTGTGTTAACGCAATAACTCTCTAACGCAATGTCTGATTGACACGAAACTTTGCACACATATGTTCGCTCTTACGAAATCTCGGATATGGTTCGAATGTGTGGCGTCGCTTCACCCACCACTCTGGCGGCGGCCATCTTGAATTTCGATGAAACTGAATTGATATTTTTTGTACAATTACTCCCTAGTGCCTTGTCGATCCAATAAAACTTCGCCACAAGGATTGATCGTCTAATGGAAATCTTGAATGGGTCACAAAAAGGGCGTCGCCCGACCGCTCTGACGGTGGCTTTTTGCATTTTTGTTTTTCGCTGATTCGCGCCTTTGAGGCATGGCGATCTTTTAAGACCAATTTGTTTTAGCACCATACGACCTCACTGGCGGCCATTTTGATTTTGTTTTTTTGGAAAATAATTTTTCCGCAGATTTGACATTGTTTCTGTTTTTTGCACACATGATCGCGTAATGAAACTTTTGAAAAGGGTGAAACTGCGGGCGTCGCCCGACCCCACCCGGCGGCCATTTCGATTTTTTTGCGAAAATTGGATTGTGCGTCACATTAAAATAAATCTTGTAAACAATACACTGCACCCAGCAATTTAGATAAATTGAAACCGAATGTTATATTTCACGAATTTTTTCCGTCCAATAAAATTGATATAAATAACATTGAAGTATGTGATTCCGATATACCGAGTTGTGCTGCACATTACGATATTCTGTCGTGACGTCATGCAAAATTCGCCGTCGCTTGTTCGCTGGACGCTAGCAGACGACATCATTCTTTAACTTCGCACATTTGATCGTCTGATGAAAATCTCTAATGGTTTAAAAAAAGTGGGCATTGCCCGACCGCTCCGACAGCAGCCATTTTGATTTTTTGTGAAGCTAGGTAATAAATCCTCTTCTGTTAGAAAAAAAAAAACCGAAAAATGTCACTCTCTGATTGAGCGAAAGTGGGGATATACACGGTTGGCGGTTTACCCGCCAGGCAATGTTTAGTTGCTATTTGGGGATCCTGCGAGGAGACGTGTGTTGTGTAGTCCGCGTGGCATGTTGCATTGTGGCTGCTACTTTAGGCGAGATCCCCCGGGGACACGATGACAGGACGCACGTTATCACACTATGATATGTCGGGAACGGACTGCAGGGTTCGGGCACATCGACTAAGGTAACAACATTCTGTGGAGCAGTATAGACCATGGATCACAGCTGCAAATTATTATATTTTATTTTTTATATATTTTATATATTATTATTTTTTTATATTTTATAATATTTTATACTACCCTTTGAGGGATAAAAGTAGGGTTCTTCGCATCTTGCCGCGTGGATTTATCATTATTTTCTCTACTAACACATACGAGCAAATAATCGTCATAAACTAATGAATTTCCCAGGAATGAGCGCCACGCTTCTTTCGCCAAAACCCTAACTTCCGCCAACGTTGACAGCAAGTTATGACAGGATGTGTCCGATAACGGTTCTAACCTTGAGCTAATGCTCACTGCTCGCTATGGTCCATTCTGCTCAGAAAAAAAAACATCAGTTATGGATGATGCATGGACATATCAATGCGATTCTCCGTAGCTACAGTTTATAATACTCGGGTCCGCCGGGTTGGGGCAG
This sequence comes from Sclerodactyla briareus, assembly GCA_026419785.1. Taxonomy (NCBI): domain Eukaryota; kingdom Metazoa; phylum Echinodermata; class Holothuroidea; order Dendrochirotida; family Sclerodactylidae; genus Sclerodactyla; species Sclerodactyla briareus. The sequence goes on along the minus strand of JAODTK010005612.1, from coordinate 105,061 downwards.
TACCACGAAGTGATGAGCGCAAGCACACATTATTTTTTTTGCAGAGAAATTCATTCTTCGGTATCCCACATCCAACTCATTTTTTTACTTTCGGCGAATTTGTTAACCTATTTTATGCAGCTCTATGGAGCAAAATAATTCGAGTGAGTGTATTCAATCAACTCACCATAGTATGCACGTCCCATTGTCCAACTTTTGGTTTCATTACCGAATCAATCATTGGATGCAAGTGAGTGAACCCACCATAAATATGGGTAGGTTCTCAAAAAGAGAACATAGTATGAAAGAAGACATAATACATAATAGATAGTTTTGCTCCTCACACTTTTCTTAGACTTTTTCAAACTGTACAAAACGTTGGCCAAGCGTTAGAATCGAAGTTCGAGAAGGGTATATAGACCTAATATTTGCAGATACTAACGCAAAACTTCCTCAAAACCGTAGCCCCTACATTCAGGCCTAAGCAACAACGGCAACACATTTTGTGGGTAATGGAATATGAAATAATGTAGCTCGCTAATCATTAACTACGCCGGTTGATTGTGATGGGGTTCTACTTCAGACCGCGGAGCTATAATATACTGGAGAGGACATAAGACCGCGTATTGTTTGCCTTGTTTAGAGGGCCCGTCAGAGACCACAAACCTAAGTGGTTACATCGTGAACACATTCAATTTATTTACTGACTATCCTGTGAATTTTGTCAGAAATATGCCCTGACGTACACCTTTTTTGTTTCATAGTAATTATTGAATGTCTTAGTACAAGATTCTGAAACATCTTCAGTGAGTGATACTCTGTTTCAGAATACACGGAAGATATACTGGAAGTCAGCTGATTTGTAAAAGAAGCACGGAAACGATAAAAATAATTCGAAATTACAAATCGATCGCGTCTGGTAGAACTAGAGGGGGCTGTTAAACGGAACATATTCTAGAATCAGGTCACCCAACTCACATGTCACTGTAACACTACTGTCAGTGAGGACGCTGTTGGGGTATAGCAAACGGCTCCACACTGACTTGTCTTCTGCATAGGCGCTTCAGTGCAGCATGTCCGGGGCTTGCTTCAGACGCTCCTGGCGTATCGGGTAACGCCCATGTATTCTAACTAAGTCTAACCTAACGTCAGGCTAGACTCCGCTAAGTTCACCGACCATGGGCGAATGATGTCACATTTATAGATTGAAAAATTCATGAAAGCGCGCTCAAGTCAGCATGTATCAGCACCAAAGTGAAGGTGAACTTTCTCATAGAACAGTTCCTTATTGTAGTTATTTAACGTTTTTCTTAAAGCAGAGTCAGTTTGAAATGTTTTACTCACCAAACAGGTCGTGTGTGCAACGTGTGTGCTGCGAAAGGACGCTGCACGCACAGTGAATGAGTTAAGTAACAAGCTCATTGGGTAATTGAAGAGACCAAATGACGAGTTTTTCTTCTACTGTTTTGAAACTCACTAAATTAACCGGTTATTCAACTCACCGTGTGTATTTTTCGGGAAAATACCGGTAACTGAACTGAAATCGAACTGCTGTCACACATCGATAAACATCGAGGTCAAGTTATTCACCACCACGTGCGTAGACTTTTGAATCAGTGTATCTGGAACGTTGTAGTCTGTGTGTGCAGAGTAATTATGTACCTCTTTTTTAGTTTTAGCAAACCAATTAAGGGTCTATTCATTGAGCAAGTCCTAGTATCGATTGTATTATTTCTTACCCCGATCATCATATCAACCTCGTTTGAATGTATTATAAACATGGCAAGGGTTCGCCCAGTCGTTGCATGAAACGTGGTTTCCCCAACCATACTGAAAACAAATACACGATCGATGAGGCCACGTGCTCGAGTGAGATCATTGACCGAACTGCAATTAGCCATACCGTCTCTCATTGCGAGCTCACTTGGGAACTCTAGTCGAGAAATGTCATTTGCATCAGATGACATTAAGAAGAGTCAGCGTTGAGAGAATTTTAAAAATAAGAACAAATTCTGGAGGTCGGAAGTGCTTCAAATCGACCCTACATTATATTTTCTCTTTATCACTTCCCTTCCTCCATTAATAAGAGGAGGAATATATATTTCCCAGGAAGATACTAATTAACAGATTGAAAATTAACCTTCAGGTATCGGGTATATATATTTAATAATTGCTACTTTTGTGAATAATAACGATGGGAATTTGTTTGTTCAGTTAAAATTACGCAGAATAGCATGGCTCGCCTGAAATAACACTGAATTTACTATTCATTTCGCAGCAATTTTTGTTATCGACAACGTGTTCAACGCTGCAGTGTTTGTGTTAAAAATACCAAACACCAGTATGTATTATGTACTAGGCGTAGTGTCTAGTGCAATACATCACCTACATCTATATCGTAAGTCATACAGGCGCACCATCCTCATACGAATATACTTGCATAATTTTAATTAACAGTCCTGTAGGTTCTGTTGAGTAGAAAGACTGAACCGGTCTCTCCGGGATTAGGGGTGAAATGGAATATTCCCCAGGTACACCCCTCGGACGACATTCACGTTTAATTTGTTGTATATTCTCCCCGTCATAGTGCCTGTAATATTTGGCATGATAACAGTGAGCATCGGCGTTCGCATATAGTCGTGCATTCTCAATATACGCAAAGTAAACGAATAGATGGGAGGCGGATGGGGACTGAAGTGGACAGGATGAGTCATTAAAGTGTGCGAGTGTCGAATCCATGTGCTAGATCACCATTAGTTAAGTGGATTGCAACGTGGAGATCGATCCAGTGAAGTGGTTATCATTATGTTGCAGGTACCAGGTAGGCCTATCACTGAAAAGAGAAAGCCTCGAAACACTCCACCATACCGGTAATTTCATGCGCGTATCCTGGGGCTTTGGGGCGTGTTCCCCTGCGGGAGGGTAATGAGGAAATGAACGAGGGAAAGAGGAGGGGGACTTTGGAAGAGAGAGATGGAGTGAGCGGAAAGGAGGGGGGGGGGGAGAAAAAAGAGGAGGGGAAACTGAAACGAAGGAGAAGCGTCAAGAATGTTTCAGAAACATGACTATGCCTGCACGATGGACAGATTGTTTACTCGGGAAGTTCGCGGGACTATCAAAGCGGAGCGCCACTGAAGGGTGGCGCGTAGCGTACCAACACATTTCGCGTTTTGGTAGCCAAATCACCTGACAATAGCAGTTCCTGAGCACAACACTGAACAAGCTAATGCCCTCATTAGCCTTAGAAGAAGTATTCTCCACTGGTCTCTCACATTTATGTTATCGTTGAAATTGTATTTCAACCGTATAGGTTCAACTTCACCGCAGAGTGCCACCTTTGGTCGATGCGTACCCTGCTAAGAAAATTGGTTTCTATACCCTCCATTTCACTGCCCAAAATAGCATTTTCTTGCACAAACTTGCACAACCTTGACGACTCGATTCCTCTTTCAACCTTGGAACTTTTGTACCATACCAAATGTTCAAAATTGCATGTCAAGCGTCTGGCGCTAGGTTTGATCTCATCGCATTTCGCATCAACTATCCAAGTGGAGCGCCACCAGAGGGTGACGGGTAAGCGTGCGAAATAACTCGATTGTTGGCACTTTCCTCCGAACGGAAAGCATATACCAATGTGTACATGTTAACGTAGGACGGCAAACACACACACACACACACAACACACACACACACACACACAACACACACACACACACACACGAATATCAGTCTGTAAGGTCTGGACCTATATTATTTCCTCGGGTCATAGCATTTGATTTCAGTGAGAATGGTACCTGGCTCTGTTATGTTGAAAATTTAGTGTACGTTTCCTCAAAGGTATGAATGCAACGTTTTCGTAGCTCATGGGCGCCGAAAAGCTGCTCAAAACGAAGCATGGCTTCCAGCTAAAACCACATGGGGTTCGGAGAAGGGGGGAGGGGGAGGGGGGAGGAAAAGTACGTGGATTTCATATAACATTGTCCTATGGTATAGTATACCTTTTTCAAGAGACATGGATTACAACCAACAATCAGATCAAAACAATTCTACTACTTCAAATGTAATTTCATCAAATTATCAACATAATTTTGTCAAACAGCAGGACAAGTATGAGCCATCTATATATTGCATTTTAGCAGTAACTAAACCCACAGTAGCCCGCACTAAAAACACCCTCAGCTGAGGCTCTTTCACCCTTCTACAGGGGGGATAACTGGAAATGACGTGTGGTAGAAGTGTTCTAGTGCGTCGGTGCAATTAGCTCACTGTTTTTTGCGACTAGATGAGTCTGGTCGTCACGAAAAATTGACCCCAAAGGTCACAGGTAAAAGGAGGGTTCAGAAGGTCAAAAGAAGTAAAAGTAGGTCATCAGCTGTTGTTTGCATAGACAAACAAAATTCTCTATTACACCAAACCCCCGAAATGTTTTGTTGTGAAGATATATGAAGATTTTAAACGACAGACGACATAATTGGAAATAGGGGGTGTTATAAGTGTTTTAGTACGTCAGTGCAATTGACTTCAGTTGAAGACACTGAAATACAGTTCTCCCCCTTCATATATGCAACCCACACAAAAGATCACAAGTTATTATCTGCTTCCATTTACCAGTTATCGTGCGGAAACGCTTTCTGAGGATTGACCCTTCCTGACCTTGCACGACTGACAATTAATACCAGAAACAATAGAGGTCTTCCCCTACACGGGGCACACCTACCTACCAATAATTAGCTTGATACATGCTTACGTTCTTTAGATATCGCTTGAAAACCAATCCGGTCCAGCGTCACATACACACACACATACACATACACCACGCACGTGCACAGACATGACTGCATAGATTCTTTTTGGCTTCGCCAAGGAATAAAGGCAAGGATTCAATTGCGGGTTTGGAATGCGGCATCAATGATGAATCATCGCAAACGGCTCCACACTAACTTTTCTCTTCTGCGTGGGCGCATCAGTACAGCATTTCCGATGATTGCTTCAGACAAGCGTCCTAGCATATATATATCACGTAACATATAGGTCTATGCATTCTATGTAAGTCTAACTTAACGTTAGGCTAAACCCCGCTAAGTTTACCGACCAGGTTGAAAATTTCATGAAAGCGCTCTCATGCATGTATCATTCACTAAGTGAAAGTGAACTTTCTCATAGAGAGGCTTATCATAGTATTCATTTAACTTTCAATTTCTCTATAGAAATCTGTGTTTGTCGAGCAGTGTTCGTTCAAAAATGTTTTGCAACCGAACAGGCTAGGCTGTGCGTGCAACGTGTGTGCAGCGAAAAGACGCTGCTTGTACAGTGAATGAGTTAAGTAACAAGCTCAATGGGTAATTAAAGTGACCGAATGACCGAATGAGTTTTTATTCTTTTGTTGTAAAACTCACTGAATTAAACAGTTATTCACAAGATATTCACCACCACGTGCACAGACCTTGAGTCAGTAACGCTGAGAAACACGTTGGATCTGTATTATTTACTCATTTTCGTTTCTTCAATCTGCCATTACGATAATTTTCCTTCTATACCCTGTGTGTGCAGGGTGATAATGTACCTCTATTTAGCAAACCAAGCAAGGTTCGTTCTATATTGAGAAAGTCCTAGCATCGGATTGTATTATTCCTTACCCCGATCATCATATCAGCTTCATTTGAATGTATTATGAAACATGGCAAGCGTTCGCTCAGCCGTTGCCATTGAGACGTGATTTCCCTCAACCATACTGAAAACAAATTCACGATCGATGGGGCCCACGTGGCTGAGATGAATCATGACCGAACTGAAATACGATGCCCCCAATTAATATGTTAAATAGCCATACCGTCTCTCCACGCGAGCTCACTTGGGAACTCTAGTCGATAAATGTCATTTGCATCAGATGACATTAAGAAGAGTCGGCGTTGAGAGAATTTTTCTAAAATGAAAAGAGAAAATCTTGGAGGTCGACAGTGTTTTAAATCGACCCTACATTCTATTATCTTTCTTATTACATTCTCTTCTAACTTCATGAGAGAACAAGAAGATATTTCCCAGAAAAATACCAATTAACAGATTGAGGATTAACCATCATCCGCGATTTGTTTTATTCGGTGCTATATTTGTGAATAATAACTATGGGGATTTGTATATTCATTTTAAATTACGCAAATTAGCATGGCTCGCCTGAAACAACCCTGTATTAACTCATCATTTCGCAGCATTTTTTTTTTTTTTATCGATAACGGTTCAACACTACACAGTGTTGGGTATAAAAAAATCCCGATTGGAGTAGTATGTTTTAGGCCTAGTGTCTAGTGCAATGCATCACATACATCTGACGTAAGTCTATACAGGCGCACTCCCCCTCATACAAATTTACTTTGCATAATTTTAATTAACAGTCCTGTAGATTTTATCGGGTAGAACGACTAAACCGGTTTCTCTGGATGGGGGGGGGTGGAATATTTGCCAGGTCCCCCCTCGGACGACATCCACGTTTATTTATTTTTTTCATTCGCCCCCGTCATATAGTGCTTGTAATATTTGGCATGAAAACAGAAGCATCTAGTTCGCATGGTCGTGAATCCCCAATATACGCCGCAAAGTGAACGAATACGGCTAGGATTCCAATGGATGCGTAATTGCGTATTCGTGTCCGGGTGGATGTGAAAATCACATATTTACGGAAACGGAAACCGTTTGTCAGAAGGGAAAACACTGTGAGTTTATACGAAAAGATCATAAAAATGCAGCAGCCCATGTGATATTGTCATTGCTTGGCTTCTTAAGGAAGATATTTCATAGATTTCATTCGCAGTGTTATTCATCCGTGTACGCATTGGTACCTGTGCTTATATCGCCTATTCAGTGTTGGTTTGCCTTCATTTAATATATATATATATATATATTATTATATATATATATATATTATATATATATATATATCTATATATATATATAATATATATATTATATATATATATATATATATATAATATATATATATATATATATCTATATATTTTGCCTCTGTGGAACCAATATTTATCAATGCAAACTATTAGGACATATTTGGACACTGGCCCCCGCTCAGTTCACGTAAATTGGCCATTTTCACATGCGTACGGGCCCGCATACGCATCTATGGAATCCCAGTCTAAATGGGAAGCGGATGAGGGCTGGAGTGACCAGGAGTGTCATTATATACCTGCGATACTGTAAGTGTCCGAGGATGTTGTGGTTTTGGGGGTGTAGCCGCCGCCGTCTCCGCCCGCGCGCCGGAAACTCTAGCCGTTAGCGCACTAACTCTTTAACGCTTTATTATCCGATTGATATGAACTGGTAACAGGTCCGCTATAGTGAAATCTCGGAAGGGTTCAAGTGGCATCACTGCATGTCTGCTGCCCTCTATTCTGCAGGTTTTACACGAAAATATCGAGTTTATCCGATTTACATGAAACTTGGTGGGTGGGGACAAACGACGGTCCCGAAAAAAATGAGTTGATCTCAAGGTCACCAGAGGTCAAATTTGTTGTTTTTCGCAATTTTTCCAACCGTCGGATTTTAACAAATATCGGTGGATGTGGACTGTTGTTAGTCCTAAACAACATGAAGGTCATTTCAAGGTCACAGGAGGTCAAATTTGCATTAATCATTCGATCAAATTGGCAAAGAGTCGGATATTCAATGACGCGTGTAACTGTTTCGACTTACTTTTCAAATAATTGGAATGTATTTGTTACTTCAGTACTTCGAAGAATCTAACTGTTGTAAACTCAGCGACGGAAGTAAATCCTTGGCTATAGAGGATGCATTTGCGGATTCTATTGCGGATTTGGGATGCGGCAATAGTGATGAATAATGCAGTTTTGCAGTGTAATGTGTTTTAATAATAATAACAAAAATCCCTTTTTATATAGCCTTTTTATACCGTACAGTCTCACGGAACTCTAAGCGCTTCCCTGTGGTCATTCACAGTGACTTCTGGGTAGGACGAGGCAACGGAGATGAAGAGCCTTGCCCACGGACTCGCCGGAAAGGCTAAACGGCCGGGATTTGGAACCTTTCGTTCACTAGTCTTGAGCTCTACCGACTAAGCTGACCCGATCTCCGATGTTATAGCAGAAGAGATGGATACGTTCATGAATGTGCCACTACAATTTCAGCACATGTATTGGGCGTTGAATTGATGAGATGGATGTGATATACGGTTGAATGTGGAAATAACGCAGAAGCTGTTTATATCCTGGGGAAACCTCAAAAATTTTACGTCGATGTCTCTTTTTAATCATCTCATATGACCGACCCATTCCTGCCGGAGTCCTGCCTCTGCGCTATAACTTCACCTCCTAATACACTGTTATTAATCACCGTGCTGGGAAGACGACCGTGTACATTATCAATGTACCTATTAGTTAATTGCGGATAGGTCTTAGAAATTTTCACGACTGTGTTTCGAGACATATTTATAGGTAGCCAGCTGTCGCCTAATTTGCAATACAATCGGCTGATAAACCTAGGAAAATGTGTGTTAATGTCTCTATGTCCTCTTTGTATAGATTTCATCGTGATTAGGATAGACCGTATATACATGCTGCTAGTCAGACAGTTATAGGAGGGAGAGGGACGGGGAGACAAACGGAGAGATGGTTGGTTAAATAGGCAGGTGAGCTATAGTTTGACCGGCATACGGAAGAAAGGCGGGAAAGCGAAAGGGAAAGACACATTTAAAAACGACGCATCCTATGATTGTTTTTGAAAGTGCGATTTTCTTCGAACTACACTAGGTGTTCCATGCCATAAACTCGATGTTGCGGACTATCGTGTAATCACAAATCTACGATTTCTGTGGAGGTGATGCAACGGTCGAGTCATACCAAAAAAAAAGGAGCAGGACAAAAGAGAGGTAGGCATTTGCAAGTGCGGTCTGCGTGTGATTCTCCCCACCACCACTTGAGGTCGCCAAAAGAGGCATTGCCCTATCCGTGTACCTGGTGAAGAATTCGCAGCTGACAATAAGGAGGACGTATCAGGTCGCTTTCTCCTGCAGGGCCGCGAATAGGTCCAATTTTCTGCAATCGGCAAGTATACAAAAAAAAAAACGCGAGGTATTGGTATGCTCACCATAGGTCTTTTTACCGGGGGGGGTGGGGGGGTCCCAGGGGAGCACGTTTACAGTATGGTTCGTCTGGAAGCGTCGCCTAAGTGTCTATTTGTTCTGGACTTAGCATCGTCGAGGAGATTCTCCTGTTTGGGTAAATTCTGAGATTCTCCTGTTTCGGAGATCGGTATGTTAATCAGTATGAATATTCATTGTCTGAAGACCGTTAGATACAAAACAGACGTTCCCTAGGAAATGACACCCTGCGCGGTTTGAGGAATTAACTTCGAGGTTCGATAATTACAGACGTGTGTATCCATAGCATGACACGATGCCTACTGCAGTGTCAATGCCACTCTCTTTATCAAACAACAGTTACATCACAACCATCACAAACGAACCGCTGTCCGGAAACGAAGTAAACAAAATCGAATCCCAAAAAGCTACACCCGGAAGTAGTCTATTCTCTTCAAATATCTCGAAATCTTAATTGACAACTACCAATCGAAACCAAGGCTTTCTTGTTGCTGTGACAACAGGGATACTGATGTATGCATGAAAATTGAGACTGGACTGGAATAATTTCAAGAGGGGTGGAACTAAAGTCGCTCATATATTTTCATAGGGGAGAACGTTTTGCATTGTGGGTAAAATACAATATGGTAGCCTCATGAATTATTCTCCCGGACTGTACATCCCGAAACGCTTGTAATAGAGTTCGTGGAGTATTTGGTGTCTGCGCATTCAGAAACTTCAGGCGTCAGCGCAATACTCTCTAACACAGTCTCAGGTTTGATCTGAGACTCGGACACATGTCCGTATCCAGTGAAATCAGGAGGGTTCGAAGTGGGCATTACTGCATATACATGGGGCTGCCCTCTATTTATACAGGTTTCACGCGAAAATACAGAGTGAGGCCGATTAGATTAAACTTGGGTGGTTGGGACAAAAAGTGGTCACGAAAAGGCTCAAGGTCATCTGTCGAATTCTGTTTTTTTTTTTTTTTTTAGTTTTTTTTTTTTTTTTTTTCGTTTTTTTTTTTTTTTTTTTTTTTTCGTTTTTTTTTTTTTTTTTTTCTTTTTCGTTTTTTTTTTTTTTTTTTTTTTTTTTTTTTTTTTTCGTTTTTCAAACTCCGCCGTATCAAACGAAACTTGGTGAATGTGTACTACAGTTTGTCATAATAGGTGTGTTTCAAGGTCACCGGATCAAATGGACATGGGTTTTCGGACTGTGGTCCACAAAGGTAAATTTCTGCGGGGATATACACGACGCACAAGTCTAGTGTATTCTATACTATCCTACCGTGCGCGGCTAAGTACAGGGGAGGGGGGAGGGGGGGGGGGGGGCTGAACAGGGGTATGCATGTAACAGGGGTTTTAGTTGCACTAAAGGTAGGAGGGAACCGTGAGGAGGTGGGGAGGAGAGAGTTAGGAAAGCTCCCTACAAATAGAAATTTTATAGACTCGGAGATAACTTTCTAATTTGTAGACTGTGATAATTCGAACAAAATGAGTGTTGTTTATCCTGGTGCTAAGGTGGAGGACATCAGTAAGAGGATTAATAAGATGGACAATAGATAGGAGGATGAGGAGAGGGCGATCGTTGTCGAGGTAGGGGACTGATAACCTCAGAGGGAATTCCAGGACGTTTGGAGAGTTATATAAGCCTATAGGCACCAGTCAACTAGTTCAATATCGCGATTCGTAGTATTCTTCTGTAGAGGTCGAGCTTAAAAATGAAACAGCACAGGAACCTGGTTAGAAACGTGCATTGTGCGACGAGATGGGCGTCCAAGCTTGTGATGTACCGTACGTGCTTGTTGAGGGAGGACGGAGGAGAGAACCATCTCAATGGGGTGTTTTTTTTTCACATTGACAGGGCTCCTAATAGTCCGTCTGTCTAGTGGCGGGCTATGCCGGCGACACAGCAATATCAGCGAAATTAGACATATCACGCCCATTAGGATGCTACCATTTCCTGCCCTGATGTGTGCTAAGTTTCAGCGTAGAATGGGGGCTCCCGCGAGAAATTGAAATACGAAAGTTAGCAATCTAATTGTGATAAGATCACTGGGGTTTGAGTAGGTTGCCTATAGTCATATATTCGTGGGAAAAAAAATGCTTCACCCCAAACAATTGGAAGTAGCCTAACCGTAGAGGCAAGCAAGGAAATACACATTTTAAGGAGCAGTCTAGTTATGCATAGTACCTAATGTTGTTTGTTTGTATTTACAACGCATGTTAATTTATGTATGTGGCCTTTGCATATAAACTGTAGGGGCTAGGCTTTACCTATATTGCATTCCAGATCTTATAATGTATTCAATTAGTACACGGTATGATTTTCGAATGACAAGGCTCTCAGCCATCGTCAATGTAACATCACATCAGCAATGTTGTTTACAAAATTGTCAGGTATTTGGGATACATCCAGGCAATAATAATAATTATGCAAATAAATGGCAAACCCCCAAGTTGTAAAAAAAGGCATATGCGTCCCACTAACTACAAAGAGCAAACACTGGCTACCCGCGAAGCGATTCGAAATTGGTAGTAGAAGACTTTTGATAATCAGAGTCATGGACTGCATGGACGCATTGAAAATATTTATTTAAATAAATTTATATAGGGCATATCATGATTTTTTTAAGTTTTCCATACCTTTCATTCTCCGAAATGTCATTGAGTGACCGTTGATGCCAAAAATAACAGGTTATAATTTATCAACATCAATGTGTAAAATAATAAAATTGGACAATGAATGAAAACGCCTCTCAACTCATCCATTCAAAAAGGAATTCGTTGATATACTCATTCTCCTGTTCGCCTCTATATACAAGTCATATACAAATGTCGACAATGAAAACAGCCAATTTATTGGATTAGGGTGTAACCGAGTATCTTCTATAGGGTTAAGCAATAAATAACATATATAGAGTGATGCCACTCTATCCGAACCCTCACCAACATTTTCCTTTGAAACGCAGTCACTTTCAAGAAGGGCGAATATTTGCCAGTATTATGAGTATGCCAAAATCTCCAAGATGCACGGTTGTGGATTTAGGGAATCATTTGTGCGCATATCTCCAATTCAGGACTACCTACCGTTGGATATTCGATATAAGGTTTTTTTTCTTTATAAATATATCAGGAGTTTGGTACCCCTCACCTTCTTATACTGCCCTCAGATCTACTGTAAATAATATGTTTCAACTGACACCGATTGTTCAGGCGCCAGAAGAAATTTCACATCTCTAAACCTAAAAATGACTCGCGCTGTATGAAACATGATGCGTTGACATTTCAACTTAAGGCTTCCTCGCGTCCGTTTCTTACCCCCCCCCCCTCCCCTCACGAGGTATTACCTCATGTTATGAATATATAGGGTCATGTCCACTGGACCAAAAAAACAAAACAAAAAACGGAAGCACGTGAAGCAGATAGCGTTTCAGAAAAGCCTGAGGTAGTGCCGTATCTACTTTTTTTATATCTCTGATTTCTCTCTATAAACAGATAAATATAATAAAAGGAATCTCACTACGAAAATACCAAGGCATTGACACCTGTAATGGGGCTAACCCGAACAATACAAGAGTGAAGAAAGGTGAGAGGGAAGGCTGTGAGGTGAATTATAACACTAGCCGGTAGCATAGCCGCGGGACATGCACGTGGTATTGGTATGCTGGCCCGAATCTGATATTGGCGGAATTCTGATGATGCAGCATAGCACTACGCACTTTAGCAATTATTCTGTGGCCCTTTTTTGCATTTAAATCACTTTGTGAGAGGTGCCAATGGCCAGACATGGCCGGAAGTAAAGAGTCCGGTCGACAACTTTTTTTTTTTATTTTATCGATTGCTTCAATTTCGGGCCGAACAGGAGTAGTGGAAGGGGGTCATACTGTGTCATTGTGTGCAATAAATAAAAGTTCGGCTGATGTATGTTCTTTGGAGTGCACGACCGTCGTTGCGTGAAAGCCACTGTTGTATTGAGAAGAGTGCAACAGATTGGATTGAATAGGCAGCTAGGTTCCTCCGCACTCTTACTATGGCAATGTCCTGCACCTAAAAGTACAAACCCATGGTTATATTTCATGGATTGGCAAAGAACGGAATTTTCCGTAATCTCCGAGCAATTGACCAATCAAATGACAAGAATGTAATTGGGTGTGTTATACCTTCTTCAATTGAGCTGCATGCCGAAGTGATATCACATCATGAAACGATGGAGAAATATCGTACATTGATCTTTTCGCAAAATAATAGAGATCGAAACTGGGTGAATAGCAAAACTACGAGATAAACCATTCCACACCAGGGTGGTTCGACAAGTAATGAATCCGGCCATTTATTTTCCGCCGTACCGACGATGGACCTGGTGTTGTTTGGTCGGATAGTATCAAATACGGTAGCGTGCCTTGTAGGCGACGAGCATTAAAACTGGTCCTCATAGAACTCATTCAGCCACACATTTATTACACCAATGTGTTCGTTCGTAAAAAGCTATGTTGACGTGAGTGTGATAGTATACTTGACTCTATTCAGAGTGAGAAAAGTGTGCATCCTGCGCCCGCCTCCTCACGTTTTTTCTGCTAGTGTTCTTGTTTTTACTGATTATAAATGGGTAGCTCACTTGATTCTTACCTGACGCCAACCTCCAATCTGGAAGAGATTTCTGCCCACTGACAGTAGAAAAAAAATTTAAAGTGCTACAGAATGGTAATCGCCGGAGCTCTACACTTTCATAGTCGCACACCGAGAGAATTGATATGAAAAACTTTAAATTATTTGTTGTCTGCTCATGTATTGCGACAGCACCCAGTATGATATACTGAAACAGACCTTCATTTGAGTCAGATGAGGTTGGGCCTCTCCAAAAACCCCCAAAATTAGCTTCTATTATCTATATTTGCCCCCAGATTACCGAATTGACCTACTTTATTGACTGCAGGCCGCGCGCAAATTAGATCCGTTCAAGAAAAATCGCTCATCAGCTGCAATTTGTTTTAATAGGGGTAATAACTGTATGACTATTTTGGCAGCGGAAGATATTGCTATCTAATTACTCAATTCTAATTACTTATAATTACTCGATACCTCCGATGAACTCTCTCTGCGCCTAAGATATAAGCACAATATACTGTAACGACGCACTGCGCCCTCTTCCCCGCACGATAATTGGCATACACAAAAAAAAAACCCCACTACCATTGTGTTCGCCTGATCCCCAACACAGCGATCTATATTGTTCGGTATTGAATACGGTATAATATCGTTCACTATTCAGTTGATGCGAAATTCGTTTCCGTATACTGGGGAACCCTTATTTTTTGCGAACGGACTCGTCATCATATTCGCCGGTGGTGCGAGACCTTCAGCCTCCAAAGCTAAATAAGATACACATAGGTGTGGTGCTATACATTCTATCGGATTCGTCCATATATTCGCCGGGGGTGCGAGACATTTCAGCCAAAAAGCACTAAATATATTAAACAGAGGTGTGTGATACCAGTTATCGATAGTCTTTCTCTATTGTAATTTCAGTTCCGATAGATGTAATCCCCCACAATGTGAAAGAGCTCTTGCTGGAAGAGTCACGCAAAACGCAGCTTCGATTATTCGACGGGGGCTTTGCGACAAGCCCCATCGTAACTGTTTTTACATACCATTCACATCGGGGCAGCGTTCGATTCCGATTAACATATGTCGAGTATATAGAACATACCGTATACACTCACAGGAGTAATAGCCTAGCTATACATGAAATATAAATTCCATTACCATTTCATCATTAAATGTCTATGTAATAAATGTAAGAGTTACCTTAATTATATGTAAAATTGACCTAATTTCATTCATCTTCACTGAATAGAAATAACTAACACTGAGCATAATTGACACCTAATGAATAGGCCAGTTCACGGTTTCAAGTGCGCATGATCACAGCTCAGCAGTACAGTAGTCGGGTACAGACGGGATTTTTGCCTTTGCTATATCATTGTGGCTTATATTTAAACTGTGACTACTCTTCGAAACGAAACCATTCATCCCATGTTTAAGTATGTTATTGTGATCAGTAGAGGGGAAATCTACGAAGTTTCGTGCTGGTATGATATGTAGTTTCGTCAGAGGAGTTTCGAAAGATCGCCCTGCCTACTGCTGGGCTTCGTGTGTCCTGCCTCATTCCGTTCAATTTTTAAAACTACCCCGCTGACCTTTGTCCCCATATCATTATCACATCATTATATTGCAACCGCGAACAGGCTTATTCAAGACTAACATTGATTATGGAGATTTTTTACTTGAATTTTATGGAGTCATATACTTCTACTATACTGCCGCTGCCACTACTACTATTATTTAAGGTCACACAGGAATGTTGACCTAGTGTAAATGCAAATTTATTTCCTAACAGAGTATAGACTAGAGTCTGGGTTTGCTCCACCCCCTCAGCAGGCCCGTATTCCCAGAGATATTTTGGCCCCCAGCAACCTTGGTGATCCGCTGTTGTAATCTACCAATTGTGGCCCTCCTTGAAAAAATCTTGCCCCCTCATGCTAACGCTCTGGCTATGAGTCCTGCCCCTTAGACCCCTCTCTGTAGATTAGTCATCACGGTTCAGTCACATAAAAAAATTACCTCCCGAAGTCATCGGTTACGGAAGACTGATGTTTAATTTGTATTATCATGATTATATAGATTTCTGTGAAACCTCTCTACGTCATATGGCGGGGTGCGTCAGGGCAGATGTTGTATTTGAAAAAAAACGATCAGTTCTATTCGGCCATGTCGGCCGGGAATATATGTCTCATGTTGATTCTCCTCTGTGTGTACTAATAACGAGGAACTGGACTTGGTGAACGGGGAGAGTTCACTTTTTTATCGTGTATCTTATTCTCTGAATCAAACTTTTCGAATTTCCGCCCTTTCGTCCTGTTAGCTGGTTGGTCTCGGCGGTATGCCTTCCCTCATATAGGGCTACTGGAACAAAAAAGGCGCTTTTTAATAGTTGATTTGATGAATTTGAAACCAAATATATACATTCAAACTCACAATTCATTACGTATGTGCGGCTGTCACTGACTGCTAAATTAGCGTTACCGATCTCCCTACCTGACCGATTTGTCTCCCCCTAATATCATTAGACATAGGAGTGTTGCCACCGCCGATACGATGACTTACTCACTGGCTTAATTTTAATTAACCTGTCCATGAATCTGCATCGATTTGAAACGCTAACCCCCCCCCCCCATCTCCCTCTGATAACAGGATAAGTGATCCCCCAGGCGTACCCTAGACGTCACTCCCACGTGGCTCCGCTCTAGGTGTTTGTTACCAGAATGACGGCCTACCGCTTAGTCGCCAGGAAGACAAAAAATGCTTTAGGGGGGCTCAGAAGGAGAGGGTCATAACCATTCGCGATATTAAAAGCCTCAATAAGTTTTCGGTAGTACAAGTAAACCTGGTAACGGTGTACGTGAACAAATGCCATCATTTTTTTCCCGGAAACGGAATAATAATCATAATAATAATAATAATAATAATAATAATAATAATAATAATAATAATAATATAATAATAATAATATAATAATAATAATAACGTCACTACATCGTGTCACCTGGAGGACTTATAATATCCCCAATACCCAATATCAAGCAGCCAGACGCTCGATACTCCCCACAAATGACCTAACGTGAAACATAGGGCGTTTTTATATTTCATCATTATTATTATATCATCATTATCATTATTTTCATAATAATTATTATCATTATTATTTATTATTATTATTAGACATTGGATGCCTTTGTAAATGCCTTGACGTGGGAAACTAGCCAGATGACTCTTAGCAGCATTTGGTATTTTTTTAAAATTTTTCTATGGTAGGCTTTCAGTTTCGCCTGTATTTATCAACCGGGAAACTAAATGACGATAAGTACGTTTTCTATGATCGTCCAGTAATACGCTTGGCAGCGACCCCGCCCTCACCATGATGCCACTGAAGCATCAACAGTTCAGTTTTCAAATTGGATGATTCTGAGATCTCTCCCAACTAGGTTCTCATTTTTCATTACGGTTTTTTTTTGTGGGGGGGGGGGTACCACAATCCTCGATTATTTTTTTCTCCGCCCTGAGCTATTTTCCCGATTCCGTTGCGCTTTCGCTTGTACCGACCGTGTAATAAATGCCACCCTTGACCTCTTTTGCATTCACCCCTGAAGTACATTAATGTGACACTTTTTGAATCCACTCATTTAGTAAGAAGAGACATCTCCCTCTTTACGAAGATGAGACTGTGAGTACCTACGGAGAAACAATAGGATCAATTTCTAAGATAGCTGCGAACTTTCCGGTATGGTGAAGTGCTAATAACCTCTCAATTAGATCCCCATATCCCTTTGTTTTCTTGTTAAAATGAATGTTGTATTGACGTCATGAATACCTCAATTTAGAGTTTCTAAAAGCGTCGTTATATAGACAGCACAACCGGAAGAACAAGAAAGAAAATTGCCCTGAACTATTAGACTGGCTCTAACGACAACGTCCTTTCACTCAGTCACTCAGTTGTTAATAGTTGTATTAAGATCATTGTGTTGTTAGATTTCACTCACAGATTAAATGTGCACGTAAATCAAATGGACGAAGAGACCTTGCTGGGAAGACATCATTGCACCATTACGACCCAACAAAAAAAAACGGCCTGAAACAAGTCTTCGGACATTCAGTCGCAAATTCTAACACTTAGCTGATCACCCAGAAAGAAATTGGAAGTCATGGAAACAATATTAATATTACCGCGGCCCCACCGTCACCTTTCCCAATCTGATCTTCAAGAAGAAACAATACTGATGGCGTTTCCATAGCGAACCGGGTAGTAAATAGCCCTACCCGACACTCTTCAATGAACCCACAGTCCTGCAGTCTGGCAGCGTCAGGATGATGAAAGATGAACGTGGCCAGAGCGACGTGCGGTGGAAACACCCTTAGTCATTAGCCCCCAAGACGGTAGAAGTTTAACAACGGCATTTTTACGGGCCCAGGTGCTTTTTTGGCAGCCAGCTGTCCCTGAAGGGCTATTTTATGTACTTTTCTGGAGACGACCAAACCCGAGGTCGAATGCTACTCATTGTTCCCTATGGGTCCGTGCTACTTGGTGAATTAGAGGTTGTGTCACTCAAGTGTGGCATAAGGTTATAGGCGTGTGTATTCGTTTCGTATCAGAAAAGCTACGTCTTCTTTGCTCTTTTGATACGATACGACGATTTATTCCGGTACTATTTGCACTGAAGAACTTTCATAGATAGGATATTAAGCGATATGTTTTAAGGCCAAAAGTATATTGTCATGTATAGTTTGTTTGCAACCGTCTCAGGAAACGACTGGAGGTTAAAATTATGTAAACAAATCCAAACTAAATATATAAAATCTATCCGTCTCACTCAAGGAAATTATATAGGCTAGGTTATATTCTCAGGCCGATAGGTTCTGTTATAAAATTGCGGAACACCGCACAGCACCCTGGCAAATGATGATTAGTGACAACATATTTGTGAAAAATGGCATGGAAAATGTCTCTGTAAAACATGTTATAGTAACAATTGTCGTGATCCCACGGTGAGTTATAGCCGTACAGCTAATGCGCAATCTCGCACATCAGGGAAAGGTGCCAAAAGGGTGTACACTGAGATAAATAAAATAATAATAATAATAATAATAAATAATAATAATAATAAATAATAATAATAATAAAATAATAATAATAATAAACTAAAATAATAAATAATAATAGAATAATAATATAATAATAATCATAATATATATAATAATGTATGTTGTGAGTCGGCTCATTTCTTGCTACCATATCGGTTTTGGTAGTTGTATTTTACATTACGTTGATTATACGCGCCACTTTGGCACATGATCGAGTAACACTGGCTGGCAGCCACTGGAATTTCAACCAGCTAAGGTGTCCTCAATTGATTTGCTGCGCAACTACTTGCCGAAGTGTAATAATAATATGGTAATAATAATAATAATAATAATAATAATAGAATAATAATAATTAATAATAATAATAATAATAATAATAATAATACTAATAATAATAATAATAATAATAATAATTAATAATAAATAATAATAAGATAATAATGATTTGTTGTGAGTCGAAAGCCCCGGTTAAGTAGTTTGACCTCCGCCACTCGTCGAGTGGCGCATGGTCCCAAGCCACGCGCTCATGTGCCATTAACCTAACCACTCGACTAACGTATGGTGCAGATACAAATATGTCTATGGTCTGCAGGGAAGCACCAAACCGTACGTCGTGCCACAGGATTAATACCCGCGACACCGCTCAATATAACAGTACCACTAGAGATGGGGAATCTCCATAGCAACCGAGAGAGTAACTTCCGTTGATAATGTAATTAGGGACAGACTCATTTTCTTTGTAGTTGATGGCCAGATAATGAAATAAAATCCAATTACCCTCCTTGTGTCACTACAGACACTGGCACTTTGACACAACTCAATTAGAGGAAGCAGGTAAAAATTATTTTTGCGGTTTATGTTCAGCTAATAAAATACTGGAAATTCCACCGGATGGACATGGACAAATAAAAATAGGATAGGCTAACAGATCAGTGAGATATTTCGGAAGTGCGATTTGGCGCATTGTCAATAGGACCAGAAAAGAGTTTCTTCAAAATTCGACTGACTGTATTTATAACCTCAGAACGAAAAGCTATCATTTAAACCCACATTGAGGCCTCATTTCTCCTTGCCATTTTGTAAACTAAAATTAAATCTGTATCCTGACTACTTGTTGGGAACGACACACTTTTTTTGACAGTCATTTATGGTTTTTCATTAACTCGGACCGGTAGATTGGTTTATTGTAATTAATGATGCTTGAATTTACTATATGGGGCTTAGATCCGAATTCGAGAAAGGGAAATAGACCAGGCCTCACTTTCCGACCACTCTGAATTAATTATTAAACCAACGGATGAGGCTGTTGTGATCAGGCACCGATCTGTGAGCGGGAATGACAGACACCGCAGACGCCAGCACGCAGCCCGCCAATCGCCTCCCCGTCCTTTTCATGTTTTAGTCCCCTGGGTGAAGTCAAGAACGGCGTTATTGCTCATCAACGAGTGATTATGGGAGGGGGGGATCCACCCATCGCTTAGCATATATTGGAATATTGCTAGTGACTAAAATTTACCTCAATTATATGGCAATTCGAGACCCGCCATTACGTCTACATATATGGAATTCCATAGGGCGGGCTAGCTAGCAGAATAAAGAAGGATACATACCGACTGATACGCACATTTTAGCACCATGATGGAGTAGCCTAACGTAACTTGCCTCCACGAAAAGTCGAATCGACAAGGAGTGTTAAGGGGCTTATAATAATAATGATAAGGATTTTTAATAGACAAGAATATAATAATAATAATAATAATAACATCCATAATAATAATAATAAAATAAGATTAATAATAATAATAAGGAGAATAATTGATACCATACTGATACAGCTGTGAAGATACTGACATGTATACTTGGTCGATAATCGTATCATTTCAACCTTGAAAGTTCATCCGGAAAATATTCCCGACCAGGCCTCATTTTTTTTACCTGGCATTTATATACAGTCGCCACGTTTTCAGAACGGCCCACATAACATTTCAATGTATTGTTGTCACCTAATTTACATCTATACCGCTGTGGTCTCGGCAACTATAGCTTCCCGTTACCAATTCCATGTTGTGCAATTGAACTTTTTCGTTCAATTTCATTATATTCGGTGTTTGAATATCTATCAACAAAATCATCCTGCTTTGCCTGCTAGAAAAATAACCACTATGGTATAACGTATTAGCCCCCCCCTTTTTCAGTTAAAAGACGCCCCAATACTGCCCGTTCTGACTTCTGACTAATTTCACGAGGTCACGGATTGAGGTTATCCAAAGGGAGTAGGGTTTATCTTCGGCCATAAAATGACATGCTTCTCCAACTCGCGCATCGCGTCCCATTCATGTTCATATCAACATTAAAACACATTTGTTACATTCACCATCTTGACATTGCGACCACATTGCCATAGCATTATCATTGTCCCTTATTGTGGTGCGAGTAATAATGAGTTTACAGCAGTCTTGGCTGTTACTTCACTTGATACAATGCAACAGCCCCTAAATGTCATCCACAGATGCCTTTTCGTACACCATTACAACACGCAGCCCCTGTTCATTTCCTGGCGATTGTTTTTTTTTTTTTTTTCTTTTCTTTTCTTCAGATTAATGACACCTTACAAAGGCCTCGACAAAGCTTCTGCCAATTATATGCCAGGGCTGCATTTTAGGCGCCGCCCCCAGCACGTGCTGCGCACCGTCTCTGACCAGATTTCTTGCTTGGAGCTGCCTTTCGGCGAGCCCTTAGCATCGTTGGCTAAGTGGTCTTTGTTCAGTATTTTTTTAACCGTTCCAACGCACACTCCGCTGGCCACATGCTCGCCTTGTTACACAGCGCACGCCTGCTATTAATTTCCTTTTCTATTTAAATCCCCAAGCATGCCAGGGTTCCTTACCAAAAATACACCACACGGCGCCACATGCTAAATCTCGTGTGGTTCTCCTTCATTTTACTTCATTATGCAGAGTGAGGGGAGAAGTGTGAGAAAGATCGTAAATTTTAATTTCGGAGGGGAGTGTCCTCCGTCGCGCGCATGCGGAAGGGGCACCTGATCGCAATCTCTGCATAACAAGTGGTCTTCGCGCAAGCAGCGAGCGGTACGTATTGAATGACGACGGATAAGATGATGCCCGCACTCTGGATGCAACGTGATTACTTCGAAACCGCGCCTGAGAAGCACGTAGATCGCAGTGGCCGTCGTCCACGCCCATACGAATGGGGACAGTTAACGGCTTGACAGTGAAGGATTGGACGCGTTACTCTTGCTCTTCTCTGTGTTGACCACCGTGTCCTGATGATCGCACCGAATCGGACTCGGAATCGGACCAAGAGAAATTACCGTGCGAGGTGAGTGTTTATGAATTACCTACCTGATACCTTCATAATAATTAACAACAAGTTAATTAAATGAAACCGAAATTCGTAACATCCCTATTCTACGCTAGGTTTAGGAAGAAGAAGCATATACAAATATGGAATAAATACCTTCCATCTACCACTGTCTGCCGAACATTGGCCGGTGTAACAGATCACACCGTGGGTGAAATTCCAACGAATTTTGCTTCAAGTGAACGCCGTGTTTTGTATATTCGTTCATCTTTAGACTGATACGCTAAGATTTGTTGTTAGGCGTACCTATTTAAAAAATTGCTCTTCTTCTTCTGTTCTAATTCGCTTTAATCGCAATGAAGTGGATTTTGAATTCGTTTCATTGGCCCTAGAGATTGCGAGATTCGGAACTATAGACTATAGTATACATGGCAGCTTCGGCCTGCCCACGCATTGACATTTACACAGAGTGTCAGTCGTCGGGAGAGTCGCCATGCTGTTGTCTAGATCAGCGTAAACCATTGGCAGCCGTGCGTCGGCATCCTCTTCCGCAGCGGCTCGACAGCGCAGTACTGGTAGATCGCTAAATCTACCAGTAGCCTACTTACGGACTTTCCCCGAGTGTAAAGTCCTCAGTTCGTTTCCTCCTCCTTTTTCTTCACCAATCTGCCCGACATCCGGTTTTAAGGGATATGGTTCGATTAAGATGATTGTGTCTCCATTAAATAATCTTGTAAACAATAGACCCGCACCCCGCATTTTTTTTGTCGTACGTCATGCAAAATTCGCCGTCGCTTGTTCGCTGGACGCTGTAGACGACAAGTCCATCTTCAATTTTATAAAATTGTAGCAACAGCCAGCCACGCCCGTGCAACATGTGCGATAAAAGAATGAAATTCGGTTATATAGTTACGCGGGACTCTAGTACGATCACATGAACCCTATGCAGAAAGATGATTATGTTCGGCAGTGGTAGAGGAAACCTATAAAAAAAAATAATATTTATTCAATACACGTACCCGATAATAATCGTTATTTAACCGTTTTCTTCTCAACAGGTCATATTTGTCAGTTTGTTGTAAGTTCAGGAATATCGCTCTCATGTCTAGCTATGGACCAGCTCTTGTTTGTTTCAATACCACAGTGGTAAGTTACCACATAAACCAGTTTGCCCCACCTTGATTGGAGAATATACATTTGAAAACCACCCGCAGATAGTAATGCATATATTAACGAAATCGCCACCTTTCTCCGTCCTGAATCACTGTCAATGATATGTTACTGGAATACATTTGGCACAGGATCCCAAACGAGCACAATCCGTAGGCAGCCGCCTACCAACGGCGGGAAAACTATCCTTTTTTTGCATATAGAAATCGTATAAAAAACTGATTTGTTGGTAACAGAGGAGGGATCTAACTGAAACAGCAATGAGCATGTAAAATGACGTTATAGAAAGTGACCCTTAAAAAGATTGGGGTACCGACCCCCCACCCCACACACCCACTCCGACCCAATTTTGCACCTTCGCCGGTATTCTTAATGGAATTCAGCATGCTCCACCTGCACTTCATATTCTAAAACAGACTGTGCAAAAAAAAAAAAAACAAAAAAAAAAAAAAAAACCTTTCTGTCTGATTTTTTATTGATAGCATGATGCAACTCGATTTTACGTGTTTCATATTAGGATAGACCGTTTTTCAATGAGTGATTTATAATACAACATGCGCCACGATTATTTAAACGTTATCCCTAACATTGGATACTTCATTATTACGTTTGAGTTGACTGAAATATTCTCCCGGTGAACTACATGAGGGTAAAAACTAAGAGATTGTTTTGTATACACCATGCAGATATCAAGCGCGAGATCCAAGTCCAATCGTGTAGTGCGTGGGTTACACCTATTTGTTTCCACCTATTTTGGTATGTAATCTTTTGCGGAGAAGGAACCAGCCAGGCTGACAAATTTCCAACGGCCGCAACAATTAAACCGGCGAATTTAACTAGTGAATTATATAATACAATACATTCATTTTCGCAACACTTTCGAAGTCCACCATTACTTTAATCCGCTGATCTGCTTTGCCAATTGATAGACAAATACTGAAATGAAAAACGTAGCCTCAGACCACAGTTATTACTGTTTAATTATTCATCTCTGGAAAAAGTATGTTTCCCGCGCTCATTGTCTAATTTCACTTGAATTGACATCACTGGAAGCCGCGCGCAAATTTATGGTTTACAGTTTATTGTCCATATAACAATATCCTTGAGTTTTGTTGCGAGCGCAGACTATTCTCAATCGATTACCATCATTCAGTAGGCCATCTAACTTGACAGGCGCCGGCCCACCATTACTGCAAGCATCCAATTGATGGTTCCTCAGCTCCTTGGGCTGGTTCACGTCCTCTTTCGAGTACGAATTGAAAGTAATTGACTGTCATCATGCTTGGGTTGAATCCGCGTAGTATAAAAAGAGAACGAGTCACTTCTAACGGTGATGTCTGCGCCGGCCAACCTATACTTCAACTGATCTAAGCTTAGTATATATTCTATCAGGACGCCATCTCTTGACCTTCGGGGGACGATGCCCGGTCTTTTATTAATTCTTCGGTCTGCATATCTGCAATAAAAGTGGAGCTGCAGCGCTGTTGTCTGTTTTCCTGAAGCTACTTCCTTTCCAGCGCTATCGGTAAGGCAGTTTGACGTCAAGGGCGGCCGGTTTGGAGAGTCAATTATTCGAGTTTTAAAAAAGCAAATTGGATTAAGCGTATGGATGTCGGGCCTGTGGCAGGGAAGGCCTAGCAGCCCAGGAGAGTGTGTATGAATGAGAGTGGTGGGTGATCGCACGACAATTCAAACGAAAATCTGATGAGAAACCATGGGCTATATGAGGTCATGTTGTAGACGATCCTTAAGTAAATTGGATAGGAAATGGGTGGATCGTAGAATTGCCTCATCTGGAATCTGTTCGTGGTGGCTAACCGTCGATTTCTAGTCTTATTGGTGGGTAAATTTTGATAATGAGGTACAGCCCTCCCTTTCCCTCTTTTCTCATTATGACGTCACGATGGAAAAATCCTCACAGCAACAATTCGATATCGACGCCGGTATATCGCCACAATGTTGATAGTCATATGTGAAAATAGTCCCGAATATACGGGTGTTGTGCGACGATATGCGCTAAACTTGAAAAATCACTACCCATGAAGAAGGATGAGAGATTTGAGAATGAGTTTAGGGGGCCCAATGCGTGACTAGGGAGAGGGGGGGGGGGGGGGATACTGTGAATATTAGAGGTCAACTCAGGTTTTCGACGGGGATTTTTTATGCGGTTACGTAAGCCGGTCAAGGTGGCGAGACAATATGGGCTTTCATGTTGCGGAGAAGCGGTCCCACAACTACCAGTATATGTTTTTGTCAATCCCCGTGTTCGATGACACAAGTCTATTTTCCGTTACTGTTTTTTTTTTAGTCGACGCACCTCCTCTACTCCAAATGAGAAGCTACGGTACGAACCCAAGCTGCAGGAAAAGCACTTAATTCTCATGACACATGAGCAAACACTGTGATAGTGGGGAAAAGACAGATGACTCAAAGTAGTACAGGTCAATCGTATCGGCCGAGAAAACACTTAGTCACTTTTCAATTCACACGCAATTATGCGCAAATTAATATTTATGGCTGTACAATTTCAATTTTTTCATTCTCAACTGGTGCCATAATGACGGTTTACATTTCATTGAACAACCCACCGTGACGGAACCTCTACGATGCGGATGGATCGGTATACTTTCTTCAATTGTTGGCCAACGTGGCTGGTTTGAATAGAAGGGTTTGATTCTCATCTTCATATTGTGTGATTTAGTGATAGCGTGACAATTGCCAGTGTATGCAAAACACATGAGTTGACTACCCGAACCCCAATCTACCCCCGAGAACCAGTAGGAATGCACATGGTGAAAGGAAACTGGGGGAATCTTTCCCAAAGTTCCGTGCCCAACTCTAGATCATACTGAGCTATTATGTAGTGCATTCCGACAGTCGACAAGTAAAACAATTGAGGAATCTAGATTGACCCTTAGCCTCAACAAACAGCCCCACGAATACAATCTGTCAAAACACAAAACGAACGTCAAACATGTCAGGAATTGAATTTTAGGTCACACTCAAACACCGCGAAGGAGAAGTTCCGTTTTCTTCGCCCCTAGAGCGCAACGCCCATTTTCTTTGTCCGTGGGTAAAATTTGAGTAACTGAGCGCAGGCGCTGACATTTGACCGTTTGTCAATTACCGGCATCGCACCGATCTGCTAAGGAGCGCCATGGCATATTATAATATATTAGCTTATTAAGCGAACCGAATTAATATGAAGTCGCCTGTTGTGATAAATCCGTGGCCATATCCCGATCTTTCCCCGTTCTTCTTTTCTTTGTCAGTACTTGTACGATTTTACCATTTTCCCCTTAGTTTTTCTGTCCTCGCTGAATAATAATTGCGGTCTGCAGTGATTTGCCGGCTCGGCCATGGATGGACGCACTATTAGTCAACGTTGGTTCTCCTTACACAAAGAAATGAATCCCCGCGGGCTTTAGGACGGTCAGAGTTACCCGGCACGTGCCGAGGCTTTGTCTCGTAGCCGCTGTTTCAATGGCTCTACGGGTTAAGCCGCTTTGTTCGGAATTCTCAGCTGCCACAAATCCCCTGCTTTCAACACAAAAATTAACTTTCACCCTCAGTCCGTCGTACGGTTGGCGGGATTTAATATGAATTTCTCCTCGAACTGCGTTCGAATGGCTCGCTGTTTTATGAAACACAAAATGGGATAGGAGAACAGTGGTGGGTTTCATAGAAAGGCCGAATAGGAACAGTGTTCCAGCCTCGGCTACACTAGGAAGCGGGAAAGGGTTGCGTTGTAGATTTCAGAGTGTTTTGGCAGAAAGTGCTCGTTTCTGAGTCTCTCAGCTTAAAACGATATTGTCAGTATGATTCAATATTTGGTCACCCCGCCATCGTTCTTGTCTGGTATCATAACGACTGAGTCAAGTTTACATGTTTCATTGGCCTTCGACAATTCACGCGGTGATTTTAGGGTGGTTCTTAAGAAAAGTATTTTAAAATCCAAAGTACTTCGTGAATAATGGCGGTGTGTTTGCCGTGGTGTTGTGGTGTAAACTCACCCTTGGGAGTACACTGAAACTGACACGTTGGAAAGAGCATAATTTATAACCCCTGATATCTCATACAGCTTCGAACTCTTCCCGTTTTTTCTTCTTCTTTTTTTTCTTTGCTAATTACAGTAAGAAGGTAATATCGTGTCGCAAACCCGCAGAGTGTTGGTCGGTTCTATTAGCATGAAACTATAGCCTCAAAGCTCCGGCTCAAGCATACCGAAAACGTTTAGAATTGTTTATAGCATAGCGACGATATTTCATATCGTTGTCGTAAGGCAATAAGGCGGTTC
The DNA here is from genome assembly GCA_026419785.1 of Sclerodactyla briareus. NCBI lineage: Eukaryota > Metazoa > Echinodermata > Holothuroidea > Dendrochirotida > Sclerodactylidae > Sclerodactyla > Sclerodactyla briareus. The sequence continues at coordinate 77,493 of JAODTK010005612.1, read as the reverse complement.
CCGTCGTTACATCATGGAGGAAGGACGCCGTCACATGCTCGCCCGTTGCTACCCTCTGACGTCAAAGAGAAAAGGGGGCACTATGGTAGGAAATGTAAAAGTTGTACTGGGAGGTAAAGCATCATGAAGATCCAGTCATAGTAGCCGTGCATTGTTAGAGCTAGTAAACATGATACGATTTTCTCATTCAACTTTTTGTGCTTCTCATACGCGCCTGTGTTTGATTGGCCATATCGTAACGAGCGCAGACATTTTGTCTGCAGGTACGGTGTCCGATCAAACATCACGAGTACGAACGCCGCGAAAAAGTCAGGTGAAAAATAATATTGTGTACTAAGTATTGCATATGCTGCCATACAGTCCCTATTTCACGGGGGGGGGGGGGGTATCCTCGCAAGGCAAGATAATAATGATAAACCATATATAGCCATGCTATAATACAGGTAATACGATCACAACGGAACTATTCGACTACACTAGATCATTGACTCTGCAAATGAGAACCGAATCCACTTTTTTTTTCTAAAAACCCATCAAATTTCAACACAGCTATAGTACTTCGAACCTAGCAATAGACCACGGGGTACATTAGGCACACCATGCCTATATGGAACACATATACTGCACAGTGGGCTATATCCAATGTCAATATAAAGTAACACCATTATGACTAGAGCGGGACATGACCAGGGACACGGAAGATGCGCGTGGATGGGCTCGGCTGCGCAATAGATGCACGCATGCGTGGCTATCGCGCTGAACATCTGCTACTCTGTTCAAGGCTAATCCGACTCGACAATTGGTTCCTCATATAATTGGTAGTTGGTGCGAGCGACAGAAGGGCTGGCCTGACGTATTGGTGCATACGGGGATACGGGGATCCCACACTCGACTCAGAAGCAGTAAACGATATCCGTCCTTCATGCGTTACCAGTCGGCTATAATGCTATAACAGCGGCCTGGCATTATGTGTGGGGACCGTGCATGATAGACCGTGACAACGCGACGTCGCCCATTGCCAACAATATACCTCGCAGATACTCTATATCACATTATAGCGACATCGGTGTTAAAAGGATAATACCCATATGGGACATTTTGTACGAAAAAAAAACTAACTAGGGTAAGATATGCAGGAATTGGCTATACTTTTTCAGTAGCATCTGTCATCATGGTTTAGGTTTAATTGTTCCGTGGCATTGCGTCCAGACATTGTGGTTAGCGTTGTTTAGTCTAACAGGGCTATTGTCAGTTATCTGACAATAGGCGACATGATTCAGTACAGACCAGGGAATGGTTCTTCATATTACATAACAGCATCAGGAACTATACTCTGACGGCATAGACCGGTAATCTCATCGATGAGTGGACGGTACGTCGTCCATATATCGTGATCAACAGAGAGAGACGGGTCCTTGTCTTAAACGTATCTTTACAATAAAAAAGTATATGAATTTAACTTAACTACAAAAAAAGGAAGAAAGAAAGAAAAAAATACAATAACATTCTGGTATCAGTAGTTTAATACAGTAATACATTGTTGTCCTTTCCAGCTACGAGACCATGACTGAACAGCCTACCTACCCGCGTTTCTGACGATCCCTATACAGATAACCTGCATAACGGATCCAGAAGAGTCCGCCAACTTAATAACGTGCAAGTGGTACGATCTGGTGATCGACTATGGTCACTATATGAGCTAGCTTACACTCACTCGGGCAACTTTGACGAATATAAGTATAACGCCCCGAGACGGCTTAGGTAAGGTAGGTATAGGCCAGTATATATAGTGTTTGATGACGTCACACCTACATATTCGTGTTTAACCTTGTGCTTGCTCTTAACGGCACAACAAGGATTCCGCGGGTTGTTCTTCGACATTCCCGTCGGGTAGAACGCACCCGTACATCACTCTTAAAAGTGTTGCGTAACTAGCACACCTATCCCGGTGTTTCACACCACTTCTACACAATGTTGGGTGTGCTAGTTGCACAGTGTGTGTAAATTATGCACAACATTTTTAAGAGTGCAATCACATGCGGCTCCAAGTTAAAGAGGCATTATTCACATTGGGAGCAGCTGGCGAAAAAAGAACAGCGAATAATTGGAGATGTCACTGAGCAATGTCAAACCTGTCAGGCCTCTGGCGTATTGGATCCTCGGGGTGATTCGCAGAGACGCCATGAGGCTCGGAGGACGCCCATGAAGCGGCATAGGAATTGAGCTTGCACAACCTCAGCCAAATCACGCGAGAATGAGTTCTGTAATTTCTCCATTTTGTTTACATTCCATCTTTCCCCGTTCAGAGAGAAGAACCCTTTGCAATTCGTAGTACCGGTGAATGATTAAGTACCAAACGATGTACGCAAGTGACAAAAAGTAAATAAATATTTTGACATCCAAATCCATTTTGCTGTACGTATAATGTCACTCATAACAATGCAAAAGTGTAAGAACTAACACTTCTGAAGAACTCACTCGCAAATCCTAAATGTGCATTCCTAAACACTTTAAAGTCTAGTTTATAGTTATGTAGTTATGCCTGTTAATAAACTGTGTCACCTGTGGCACAAAGGATATTGTTAATTGTTAGGAGGATTTTTCACCTGTATTCGCTAGTTTGAGGTTATTTCATTTGTAAGAACAGTCAAAGCCATAATCGTTATAAGTTATTGTAGATTCTAACTGGTATGTCATCAATTGACATTGTTAAAATGCTTCATTTGAACTTACCATCTTGCCACTATTTCTAGCTATATATATATATATATATATATATATATATATATATATAGATATATATATATATAATATATATATATATATAGATATATATATATATATATAGATATATATATATATATATATATGCTTCAACCTCAATTTGTTTGTTTGTTGTTGGGGGTTTTTCAGAACCGAATGCGCAGAATAATTAAAATCCCTATCCGAGCGATGCCGGAAGTTAGAAAATAGGTTGTTCTTAGTTTGGAGACCAAGGTCTTCTTTCCTTTCTTCTTCAACACTTCATGCTCTAACGAATATATGCGAAGATCGATTTTATTAAAGAATCGTTAAAAAAAATTCTCTCACGGTAAATGAAGGAAGGAAAGAAACCGCGCCGGGCAGGTCGAGTGAAAAGTATCTGCCTCTCAGTTGAATGATTTTCTCCTAATGAACGTGACAGCGACCAATCATAAAAACTCACTCAATGGCGGCGGTCTGCGTTCTGTTTGATCAAGTCATGGATACCCATTGTGCTCATACATGGTCTATTGTAATGAGTAAAACATTTATTGTTTTGCATATCGGACAGCCGTCAATGTTGAGAAATAGGCCACCGTTATACCGGTACTATACACCGCATATACCCTCCATTGAGATCTCATGGTTATTCAGAAATATACACATGCTCAAAAGGAAACGCCCACTTAGCGCAACGGCAACTTTGAACAGGTTATGTCTATAGTGTGGGAATATTGTGCAGCATTCATTTCATTTCCCATAAAATATTATTATAACATTGTTAAACATAACATTGTTAAAATACCATTACCCCCTTTTTTAATGTGTTTATTGGAAGCAACTAGGCGCCGTATAGTAACCGTACTACTGGCTTTAGGCTGGGATTGTTCTGCCACTGGGGAACCAATATCTATATTTTCAAACTAAATAGGACATATTCATACAATGGCCCCATCTCAACTCACGTCAATTCGTGATTTTTCAAATGCACCGAACCCTATGGAATTCCAGCCTAAGGCCTAGTATTCCATAGGATGCGTTGGCGATCCGGTCCCCCTTGATGTGAAAATCACATATTTACGAAAACGAACGTTTGTTTCAAAAGAGGAAACACTATAAGTGTATCCGAAAAGACCATAAAAAGCATCAGCCATGTATATTGTGGTTGCTTGTTTTTTTGAGGAAGATATCAGGTAGGATTCATCCGTTGTGATACGCATCCGCATACGCTTGGGTACATGTGCTCATTTCGCATATTCGGCGTTGGTTGCTTTCATTTATGAATTCTTGGCTTCTGTGAAACCAATATCTATCTTACTAATTAGAACATATTCAAACACTATGCCCCGCTCATTTCACGTCAATTGCGATTTTCCACATACGCCTACGCATCTATGGAATCCTAGGCTTGGATTCCATAAATGCGTAAGCGTGTCCGGGGTGGATGTTTTGAAATTCACTATTTACGAAAACGAACGTTTGTCTCAGAGGAGAAAACAGTAAGTCTATGCGGAAAGACTATAAAAATGCAGCAGCCCATGCATATTGTCGTTGCTTAGCTTTTTAAGGAAGAATTCCATAGAATTCATTCGTGGGTATTTCGTATCCGTTTACGCATTGGTACATGTGCCCAATATCGCATATTCAGTGTTGGTTTGCCTTCATGTATAATACGTTCCTCTCTGTGGAACCAATATCCCTCTTTGCAAACTAATAGGACATTTCAGACACTGGCCCCCGCTCATTTCACGTCAATTCGTGATCTTTCACATGCGTACCGAACCCTATGGATTTCAGCCTTAGTTACCATACGGTGCGAGCAAGTCTAATCTGCTGCTCCTTTGCGGCTGGTTGGCTAATATCTCTCATCCATTAAGTTGACTCTGTGCTTGTTCATATGCATGTACCTCCGAAGGACGTACCACTAAGAACGAAACAGTATTGTTATATTTGATCTAAAATAGAACGACTGGTTTGAGTTTTTCAGCTTGTTTTCAACGAATCAGACTTGATATCTCCAGAGCCTAATTATAGCCGACGGGCAGCAATTTCGCTCAGGGATGATGCTCTTCGTCTTTAATCGAACTCCGCCCTTCGCTTCTCTTATTACGGAATGAATCAACGATCAGCCCACCCACGCATCAGATACACTTGGTTAGGTTGCGCCGTGCGTTGTTGTAGTCTAGTTTCCGCAACACAGCGTATTCGACTGACGGCACTTTTTCCGTCATACAATTCAACGTAATAAAATTACACCTACTATGCAATACGCTAGACCTCATGTAAATTAACTTCGAGTTAAAGTAAATTTGGTCGAGTTTTTAAACAAACACTGTTATATCTATGAATGTGCATTCATATTTAATTCACCACATTTATTTCTCACCGATTATGAATTATCTATCGGACTCCCTGGAGATTTCGTTGGTCTCTCTAGGCCTAGACACTCCAATCTAATTCAATGTGCCCTTCTAAAGCATTGTTCTGACTGAGCATGCAATAATCTCTTCACCATGCGTATTTTCAATGCGTTCATGCAGTATCGCTGCCGCTATACGGGGATGCGTTTTTCACACTTCCACGGCCCCGGGGCGCGAATAACGAATTTTTTATTCATCGATAATTCTCTCCGAATCTTGCTCGCTCTGCCTGCACGCATGCGAATAGAGTGACATTTCAAATCAACTCTTCTCGACACGTTATTTGTAGTGTAACGTATGCACGCAATGTCTCAGCTTTGATTATTAGGCACACCTTCAAAGTCCGACCACATTACAAATGCGGGGAATAATAATTGCCAAACGGCCCTTTGGGGAATTCGTGACATTTAGATGCAAGTTGCTCATTTGGTACCCTGCAGAATCACTAGAAATTAGTAAGGATTCGGGCAGAGGGGGGAAGCGTAGAAGAGTGGATGGGAAAATGATTAGAAGAAGCGAGGGTGAGTCACGGATAAATCAGGTGAGTTAGGCTGAAAGAGAAAGTGTTTTTCATTGAGTGTAATAATAAATGGGCATGAAACTATACCGGTGTTCTCACTGCTGAGATACTACACTGGCATACGCAAGCTCGGATTTGCTGGGCATTTCTCATGCATGAGCATGGGAGTCTGGCCCTCAAAGGCTCATTGATCGTTGACCTATTAGTATTCCAGAGTAATTAAGGTTGTGCATACTCTTCCAACGTCGAATATATATTTATTTAACGATTCCGTTGCGAGGTATACCCAGAAAAATGAACAACTGCGAATTAGGCGATGGGCTGGCATCCTGTTGTGGCTGCGCGGAACTGCGCCTACGTGCACTCTGGAAAATGTTGGGTACTAACACCTGGGCAATTTGTTTTACCCCAGCTGATAACAACAACTACTCAAAACCGGTTAAAATATTACCAGACTGGGTGCAAACAAATGCCCGGTGGTATTTGTACTCAACACTTTTTAGAGCGTGACACTCTGCTCATTACGCGTACACTTGTTCATCATAGAGTTTCTGAAAGGCAGGTCGTGCAGGCAATTTGTCTTAATATCATGGATACGTCATGCCCTGCTTGACCTAGAATTCATAAAGCTGGCTATCCGTGATTACAATTACGTGTATCGTTCCTGGACTGATTCGACGTGACGATCTGATAAAGAACATGCATAAGTCGGAGAAAACTCACCTGCGTAATGTAAAAAGATTCCACACATACACGACACCTTGCGTTTTTTGTTTCGAACTGTAGCCTAACACCCATTCAGATGCGCCCAGTGCGTGATTAATGAGGCGGCCGTAACTGGGAGAACACGCGCGAGATGCGTTGATTGATTTTTGCCTCGTAAATATCAATCCCACTCGCTCCGCCGAGTGAAGCACCCGCTCCCAATTCATTCCGCTAATGCATCCCTGTGTATACAATTACCTCGTTCTGAGATTTTGAGAAAATCGAGCTTAAAGGGTTACTCATAGTATAGGCCTACACGCGATCTTTTAAGCAGAAAAACCGGACGCTAAAATATCAGGAATACACGTCTAATTTCAATCCCTAACTTTCTCATTATCCCTAGAGGAAGCGTGATGCAACACTGCGTTTGCAATATATTTTGTTGATTTGTGTCAGACATATTAGCTTTCATTCTGTATCCTTTGCTTCCGAAATTATCGGAATGCATCAGTAGCATGATAGTAAAGCTTATTATTATTACTATTCCTAAATTGCTAATGTAAAACATGAAACATATGATAAAAACACCTTGGGATGCATGGATTTGTTGGGGAGGCAAATTAATTGGAGGGACTAAATTCGCTGGTTGCATTTTCAGTGGTTGCCAATCAGTGTTACTCAAACGTGTGCCAAAGTGGCGCATATAACCACAGCCTGATGAGGTATTGCAAGGATAAAGCCCCTTTGGCATGTGAGTTAGCATGATGCATCCACTCGTACGGATTATCAACTATTTGCCCTCCGTCATATAATTCGAAAAACGGAAGAAATACTGAGTTAAATTCAGTCGGAAGAAATAGCCTACATCAACCCGTTACCTGGCATGCCTAGTGAATGATCGGAATCGCTCAGGCATTCATGAGCCTGAATGTTCCACTTTGTCGTTGGGGATTCCGAGGAATAGTCCTTCAAGACTATATCACGAAGAGGCTTTAAGGGAGCTTTCTCAGTGCACAGATGTCATGTTTATTGATTCCTGAGATTCGTAAATCATCTTTTCTCTGTTCCGAATCTTCCAAATTAGGGAGGAAACCCCCATAAGAGTGACGTCGATGAAACAAACAGCAGCGAGACGAGAGAAAATAAAGGGCTGAAATACTCATCAACCAAATTGGGATAGCAACATGGGATCTGCAACATGTCCCAAATTTGGGGGATTAATCTCGGCCGACAATGTTCCGCAGGCGCGAATTTACGAGCGCGGGGCTCGCATTGATTCTGCTGTTTATAAAAGAGGGATCTGGGTAATTGTTTATATTCTGATATTGCCCCGAATGAGAAACACTGCAATAAATCAGGAGCTATACCTACTGATGATAAACTGTGTCTCTCCCAATAAATGATATACAGTATAGAGACAGAGGATCAGTGGGTAGGCAATTGTAAATATCAGAATATGGCGTCATAATTGTTGATCGTAAAACCGATACCGCATGGACTCCCGAAGTCAGTTTGCTGATACAAGCGTTAATGCAAATATTATACAGTAGTAAGTAAGCATATTTACATGCATCCGTATCAGCATTAGACGTAGTGTAAATAAGGAAAAGCGAGGTTGTCATATACCTGAAACCACGATTTTTGCGTCACTCTGATCAGCTTATACAACCGCGATATCTATACAACTAAGGTAACACCATGATTTGGATGGATTTGAAGAAAAAAAAAAACTTTTTGGTTTAGCTAACTCCCGCAACTCATCATTTTTGTCTATCTAACTGTCCAATGGGGCTCTGGTCTGTGCTATATAATGAATATGACTGTAGTTATTTGAGGAAGGTTCACATAGCTATTTTTGAAACATTATGTATTAGGTATATTAGGAATTCCGGTATTTCTGAAGTAAATATTGATTGATCTGTCTTGTGTGTCCATATAACGTTCACAGCCTGGTCGTGTGCATGGATTATAGGCCTTACATGAATTCTCCAGCTACTTATCTTATACAAAAAAAAATTTGGTTGTTTTGTGATTGAGGTTGAAGGCGCTTGGCTCAGATATGACCTACACTATAGCATAGTGTGTCACTGCCACCGTCTTTGTACATGCTGTCAACCAACGCCCACCATCACTGTACAGAATGCTACAGTTATACTATAATTAAAAAATACATACCAACGTCACACCTTATAAATATTTCACGATTCGTGGTAACCACGAGCCTAAGGAGAAGTTATTGGCTTCCGTCACAATAATCACCTCTTTGTGGGTTTGTATAGGGCAGCAGAGAAATGAAGCAAGGCACCCGCATTCGCAAGAGAAGTCATGCGTACGCCATACAGCTGTACACCCGTATACCTGTATTAATAATTCAAACGAGAACAGCTGAGAGAAGTGCAATCGTGTCTATATGGCCCACTGAGAAAAAGTTTATTTACCACTCCCAGTTGCCACATACAGATATACAGAGAATGTCAGTATAATATGAGGAGACTATACGTCTTTAAATATATTTAAAAAAAAAAAGTTTGAGTGGAAGGACCAGAGGTAAGTTTGCACTTTTCTAGTTTGGCCCGACTGCCCTATGGACGATAACTTTCCTCCATCGAGAAGATTATCCTTTAAGCATCTGTCGGAGTGTCATGTTCGGAAGAATGTTTCTCCCTACTCTTCTGCCTATGGAGATCCCGACTTGACAGACTTTTCCAGGGCATTGAACGCCCGGCCGAGGCGCCTTGGATTCCTATTTAATAACTATTTGCGTATTTGCAATTATGATGAACTTCAAGCCAATTCCTCGGAGCTTATCACAGCCGTTAAATTATTCAGGGTGGCAGACTCTCGCCACTTGATATTCCCGGAGAAATCTCAAGAGGGTACTGCACCGCCCACAAGCTACGTTAAATTAGCGTATCGCGAGAAGTGGGCAATCATGTAATTTACTTGAAATGACGCATGTACTCTCTCTCGGGAATAACAGCCGCTCTTACACAAGTGCCCATCAGGTGGGGGCATACTTTTTCATATCTTCTATGCTGCCGTATTTATTCATGCACAAGAACATATCGATATTCATTATTCACGTATATACGATAATATACTTACCTTATGAACATCATAGAATGTACAAACTGATATATACATATCTTTTGTCATGAGTTTAGTATCTAAGTGCTTCCTATAGCAAACTGTCTAATAGTCTTATTTTTTTCATTCTCTCCTTCGCTATGCATTTACGCGAATGTGTGCAGCCACACAGAAAGAGCTACCGTATTATTCGTTCGAACAGCAGGCGGGTTGGTTATTCATCTAATGACGATGGATTCGTCATCACGCGTGACTGTATTTCGGTGATGATCAAGTAAAACCGTACCTAGTCAACAGCGACAGCTCCGAGAAAAAGAGGCCTCCGGCTGACGAACACGCGTGATGAATTATTCAAGCGACGAACCGGAGAAACGTCTCCAGAATCGGTTGCATACTCGGCGAGCGAACGCATTCGCTAGTTTACCGAGGAACAGCAGGTGTTTCCATAATCACCTGGAACGTATATATGAAAGTTGATATTGCTGGTCGTTCTTTCCATTTGTAGGGCTACGGACGTAAAGGTAGTATGCTGAATCAAGGAGACAGAAAACTGAATAGACAGCCTCGGGTGCTGGGATGTAGCTTATTGGCTCGTCCGAATGAGAAACTGAAGAGAGACAAATGCTCCAAATAATATGGCCTATTTTGCTATATAGCCAATTGGAAAACGATGGAATCCGTATTTGTGGCGTCATTGGAATTGACAGAATGTAACCGACAGAGGCCTTTGCCATACCGTATTCTCCTTTCCGATGTGGCCAATATAGGAATAAATTCACAACATCTAGGAAAAGTGTAACATAAGTACAGTAGAAATATATATATATATATTCAAACTTAATACAACCATACGAACATTTTGGTAAAAATTTAATCGAATATTGTATTGTTCCACACATTCTTCATTTCATTGTTCTTCATTTCTATTGGTGTGTAGCGCAATGCCACTAATGATGTTCTCCTTTTTGTTTTTATCTCAAACTCTCTGAGCTCCTGGAAGAGAAGAATGAGCTCTACACCAACGGGATTCCCTGACGAATGTGGGAGCACAAGACAATCAATGGCAGAGGAAGGTTCATCAAGTCAATCGATCTGCTCCTCGTGTTCACTGCGATCCTTGATCTGTTATTGAGAATTAAGGCACGCGGTGAATGCCAAGGGCGAGAGATACATCAACAAAGAGTTAATACACCAATAAATGCTGACAGGAAAAGGTGTTCCCACTTGTACTATCAATGAGGACGGGTTGGTTGACGTAAATCATCAAATTGAAAGCAAGCTCAGACGTAAGTATATGTTATCTCATGTGAACATGTTTTTATACATCCATACATACATACATACATACATACATCCATACATACATACATACATACATACATACCTACATACATACATACATCCATACATACATACATACATAATACATACATACATACATACATACCTAGTTTGACTGTTTATTGCATTTTCCACCACAGAAATGAACTACGAGGTGACACTGGGCGCAGAGACCAGGGGCAATGCTATTTACCGTTTTGTATGGGAACACGAGGATCTTCAACTGCGTCCTGTGTTACAACAAATGAAGAACATTTAGGAAATGTATCGCAGTAAGGTGTTTAGCGTTTCCAATAATACATTTTTAATGTTCGGCTAGGATTCCATAGACGCGGATGTGGTGTGCGGTATGAATGAGAAAATCATGATTTTACTGCTACTTGAACTGCATAATAAAAGGCAACGGATAACTAGCAACTTAGGCTGGGATTCCATAGATGCGTATGCGTATCCGGGCTGGATGTGAAAATCACATATTTACGAAAACGAACGTTTGTTTCAGAAGAGAAAACACTATCTGACTATAGGTGTATGCACAAAGCATTAAAAGGTAGCATCCTATGCATATTGTCGTTGCTTGGCTTTTTGAGGAAGATATTCCATAGAATTCATTCGCGGTGATACGCATTCGCATACGCATTGTACATGTGCTTATTTCGCCTATTCAGCGTTGTTTTGCTTTCATTATGAATTTTTGGCTTCTGTGGGACTAATATCTATCTTTGCAAACTAAATAGAACATATTCAAACACTAGCCTCTGCTCAGTTGATGTAAATTGGCGATTTTTAACATACGCAAACGCATCTATGGAATCCTAGCCTCATGAATAAGGTCATTGAATTGCCTTACTAGAGGAATATTCCATAAAATCAATTGGCCGTGCAGCATCCGTACACAAGGGAATTCGCCTACTCAGTGATCGTTCCATTTTATTTGGATGATTCCTTGCTGTTACGAAACTTGTATTTATCTCTACAAACCAACTGCAGCTCATTTAGGCATGTTGTATGTTCGTACTCCCATGAATCCGCCATTTTGGATCTCTTGCTGCTACGACATCCCTACCTATGGAACCCACCTCATTCTTTCTTACATTACAAGACTTAAGACAAGACTTTTGTTGGACAAGTGCATGGTATATGCTCACACATATCAGGAAATTATCGTCCACTACCAGAATATGTTGTTAGGTCGACGTTCGGGCGTCTTGAAATCACAACGCATTTAACAAAACTGACTGCACATGGATAGGAGCGATTAACAAGCATTCTTAGCAAGATCGACGTGTTGTCTCTAGTGACTTGTTCTTTCGCAATATGGATGATAACAAAATGCAAATTGTATAACAAAGTGCTCGAGAATCGGAGTAGAATTAGAATAATAATAATTGTGATGATAATAATAATTGTGATGATAATAATAATAATAATAACAATATATATAATATATATATATATATATATATATATATATATATTATATATATATATATATATATATATAATATATATATATATATCTATATATATATATATAATATATATATATATATATATATATATATATATATATATATATTATATATATATATATTGAACAACTGCCAATCAAATAGTGGCGGTATGCCAGAAGCGGGAGTACGTAATTCGTCGCCACAGTGTAGCATAGTACCAGCCCTGCATTGGAAGATAAGCAAGCACATAGTGGTCGCTGATCAGCCATGGGCTACAACGTCCGGATGCGGTAATGGAGAAAGATGAAGTCAAGCTATTGTGCACTGACAGGATCATAGCTGTAAGGAGACTCGACCTAATCGTTCTGGACAAACAGAATATAGTTGATGTTGCGTCCGCAATCAATAAGAACCTCACACGGACAAGGAACGAGAGATAATAGAAAAACACCAAGACCTGGGGCATGAAATATAGCGTCTGTGGAACACCAGAGCGGAAGTGGTCCCAGTTGTGATCGGGCACTTGGGGCGGTCAGCACTAACCTGGAAAAGCACATTGAAAAGATACCAGGTATCCATGACACCAACCAACTAATCAAGCAAGCGATTCTCGGAAGCGCCCACATACTAAGAAAGGTACTTGATCTCCAGAATCTGGGTAGGATTCAGATGGAGGAAGTCCAACTGAATGAGAGTTGTTGGATAATAATAATAATATAATAATAATAATAATAATAATAATAATAATAATAATAATAAAGCGCATCTATATAGCGTTGTCATCAGGACATCAGGAGTAGTGATACCTCGCCATCAACAATATTAATCGTGCATCGTCTTTTATTGCAATGTTGCCTCGATCATGCAGGATGCTTGAAATAGGCATATTATAGCATTTCGCCGTTTCATAGCCGTTCCCCCAGGTCCGGTAAGAAAAGCTTTATAAGTAGGCTTACAACTTCGACACGTAGGCCTAAGTAGTCTACAATAGGTAAAAAAAATCACGAATTGTTATTATGCGAATAAGACATATTGTTATATCTAAAGTTATATGAAATGAATATTCTGGTTGTATTCGGAACTACACGTATCCTTTATTAGAAAAATGGAATTACCGAATAGAATATTCATTACTGAATGATGATTTTAGAGTAATCTTTGCTTCTTTGATGAGAATGAGTGGACTGAATAACAACCGAGGAACTGTTGGAGTGTTTGGAACCAAAGGAGGCAAAACCACACGAGAGTGCCAGGTGTTCAGTAGGAATGTGATTCGTCGTATCGATCCGCAGGTACAGGCCATGAGTAGTACTCGTGGGGCATTACCTGTGGCTGATAACAAGCTATTTGCAAGGTGAAAATATGCTAGAGAATCTTAGCTGTGTGACTTTGAGATCTCCAGGAGGATGGTCGCCAATTGATTTCAACCAGGTGGGAGAAACTAACAGGATTGTTTCCGAGATAATCGGAAGCCTCCATCTAAATAGCTGATCAAAAAAGTATCTACAGTGCAATATTGTGGAACTATGCAAAGCGTATAATTGCGATAACCCATTTTAAATCTTAACTGTTATTATTTCAGTTCACCAGTTGTTATTGCTATCTGGCTTTGTGCAGTAGCATAATTTTCTGCTCCATTGACTGTTCATCGAAGTGCAATAGATTTTATGCGATTCATATCGATGCAACACTGAGTCCGTATACCCATATAATAACATGCAAAATGAGAGAAAAAGCTACATGAATGGTTCTGTCCACATCCAGGAACGTTCCGTTTTGTTAGAAACACAAATGTTGTTACAAACAGGGTGGAACCGTTTACAACGCAGATTTGTGTGCTCAGACTTTTGCCCAGACTTACAACGCCTGAATTGACCAATGCTGCTTCTTCTCCGTTCATCAGAGAGAAGAAATTCAAGCTGAAATAAAGTTCGACCATCGATTGCCCCGTTGTATGTTATAGGGCGATATTATTTGAGCAGTAGTCGTAGCTGCCTAATGGTGTGAAGCGCTTCTTTATCATGACATATCCACCACATAAGTAGCAGTGGAGAGGAGTACTAGAGACTTAGGCGAGACCATATGTCAGAGAATACATCATTTAACTACTTAGAGCGAGCAGGAAATCGCTATGGGAACGTTTGGGCAAAGGAGCTCATCTGCACGCATTTCCTGAAGCTGAAACGAAAGCCAAAAGGCTTAGTGATTCCTTGACTCTTTCTGACAACCTACAGCTACACAAGGACAAATGGGAGATTGCATCAGCTCATTATGGGCAACAAAACATTTGACAAATTCCCATTTATCCCAACCAACCAAATGGTTCCTATACTCTTGATAAGAAAGATATACACTGGATTTCAAGATTTTCAGAGTTTGACCCTATGGTGACCTCAGATGACCTCTGACCTGACCCCAAAACAATAGGGTTCATGTACTCATTGTGGGGAACCATCATACCAAGTATGGGCCTCATCAATTCAAATAAAGTTGAGTTATCATATTTACAAGCTAAAATTGGGCAAAATATCGACTAATATATATTCCACAAATTTTCAATTTTTGACTAAAATTCACATCGACCTAAACCGAAACAATAGGGTTCATGTAATCCACACAAGAAAGCAACACGAAATTTTTTTTTTTGTTTTTTTTTTCAAACCTGATCAAACCGACCATCATGCTGGACTATCATGTTTACAAGGTTGACACAATTTGACCTCTCGTGACTTCAGACGACCTCTGACCTGACCCCAAAACAACAGATCATGACTCATTATAGGAACACACATACCAAGTGTGAACGCGGAACGCGTGACTGCGCGGAGACGGCGAAGCCAAAACCATAATTCCCCGAAGTGGGGATATAATTATGAAGTTGATCATTCACAGAGTGGGGTCGAGTCCACAGTAATCGTAAGTTGATATCGGAGCTTAAGATAGTGGCCAAATTATCCAATTTCACAATTTCCCGACTTTTTTCACAAAGGGCCTTACCCCGATAAACACCAACAACAATATGGTGGTCTTACTCTTCATAAGAAAAGAAAGCATACCGAATTTCGACCTGATCTGACTTGGCATTATGGACTTATTGTGTTCACAAGATTTTAGATATGCTATCTTGACCTCAGATGACCTGTGACCTGACCCAAACAATCAGGATCCAGTACTCATCATAGGGAACATGACATACCACGTGTGAACTGATTCATCCAGGTGGGTTTAAGTTATCGTGTTAACGATTAAAATTTGCCAAATTATCAATTTTTCTCAATTTCTCAATTTTTCCCCAAATCTCACCCCGAATTACACCATAACAACAGGGTTTCTGTACTCCTCATAAGAAAGCTGCATACCGAGTTTTATCCTGATCGGACCAGGCATTCTGGACTTATCGTGTTAACAAGATTTTTCAGACTTTGGCCTCTCTCGACCTCGGATGACCTTTGACCTGACCCCAAAACAATAGGGTTCATGTACTCATTATGGGGAACCCATATAACCAATGTGAAATTGATCCATCCAAGTGGGGTCGAGTTAGCGGGTTAACGAACACTAAATTTGCCGAATTATCAATTCTTCACAATTTCCTATTTTCCCCCAAATCTTACCCTGAATCACACCATAAACAGTACGGTTCAGGTACTCCTCATAAGAAAGCTGCATACCGAGTTTTATCCTGATCGGACCAGGCATTCTTGACAAGATTTTTCAGACTTTGGCCTCTCTCGACCTCGGATTGACCTTTGACCTGACCCCAAAACACTAGGGTTCATGTACTCATTATGGGGAACCCATATACCAACTAGACACAGTTGGGAGAAAACTGTTCACGTGTATATCCCCACCTCGCGATCAGTGGTGAAGATGATTATATAGTTTGCCATGTGGATTGTGGAACTCGGACAACTTTCGAAAAATGCCCAAATTATGCAATTAGCGTGACCCCGAGATGTCATCCACTTCTTTCGGGACCAACATCGTCCACACCTACTAAGTTTCATGAAATCGACAAAAGTTTGTAACTCGCGTAAATTTGACCTCTGGTGACCTTGAATGACCTTCACTTTTTTCAGGACAAAACACCTACCAAGTTTCATGGAAATCCCACCAACTTTTGAAATGCGCAAATTATGCACATTAGCTTGACCCTGCAGTGTGGCGACAATCCACTTCGAACCCATCTGAGATTCCAATATGGCCGAAAATGTGTTGCCAAGTTCGGCCCTAAAACGGGACAATGTGTGGAGCGGTAGTGCGCAACGGGGGGGAAAGGGAAAACTTACAATCGCCTTGAAAATGATAACTTATGCGAATTAGCGGACACCGTTCATGTGGCGACGCCCACTTTTGAATCATCCGAGATTTCACTCAGGCGGACATGTGTGCCAAGTTTCGGCTCAAACGGACAAAGTGTTGGAGAGTTATTGCGCACACAAGAAACGCGGCGGACGCGGCGGACGCGGCGGACGCGGCGAACGCGGCGGACGCGGCGAACGCGGCGGACGCGGCGGAGACGGCGAAGCCAAAACCATAATATCCCCGAAGTGGGGATATATTTGAAAATGATCCATTCAGAGTGGGTGAAGTTATTGTGTTGTAACGAGCTATTAAAATGGCCGAACCCGACCCGAATTATAATTTTTCACCCAATCCCATTTTCTCAGAATTCTGGGTTGAGTCCACACACACACACACACACACACACACACACACACCACACACACACACACCACACACACACACACACACATACACGCACACACACGCACACGCACACACACACACACACACACACACCACACACACACACACTCACACCTGCCATGACTGCATAGATTCCTGTGACTTCGTCAAGGAATCAAAAAACAGGTTAGTTTAGAGCTATAGTCGCCCGGTTGTGGAAAGCTGCCCGGTTGTGACGGACTGACTGATAAAAAAATATTAGATGCACTGTCAACCCGGGGCAGATTTGACTAACCCAAAAAAAAAAACAGCTGAGGTAGCATGCTGCCTGGAAACTTTCATGTTCACCAACTTAAAATTATGTTGAATCAGTTGAATAAACCTGAAAATTACCATGCAGCTGGATCCTGCACTTCCCGTCAGCGGCCAATTAACCACCGGGTACACGGAATAAGATCATGCCGCTTGGCAATAAGACTCGAGGGGTGGGGGGTAGGTACTCACACTCCTGGGTAATGGCTGCGATCATTAGACTGTGCTGAGGTCATTCAAGGTCAGGAGTAAGTACATGGAAAACGCAATGTATTGAGAATAAATTAGGACTAATAAACTCATCAGGAAGATGAACCATGTTATCTTGATGTTCAGGTTAAGGTCAAGTAAGGTCGTTATGGAAGGCAAACCTCACCGAGTTTTGCCAACGTAACATACGGCGAATGCAAGTAAACATTATAAAGTTTAAAACTGGGTTTGTGGGTTGCAAGTAAACATTATAAAGTTTAAAACTGGGGTTGTGGGTTGCAAGTAAACATTATAAAGTTTAAAATTGGGTTGGTGGGTTGCAGGTATAAACCAAATTATCCTAGTGATTTTGTTCAAATGTCATGAAAGGCAACAATGAGAGTGTCAACAAGGAGTAGGTGAGTATGTATCAGGTGGGAATTTGGCAAGTGGTTTGCACATAGAGAAAAGACGAACCCGATCGTTTCTTCTGGCATGAATAGCGTTACTGAAATTCAAGGTCTTGGAAGGGGCAACCTCAAAGTTAGTTAGCACCATATTTGACGAGAAGGCATTAGGGGAAGGTCGTGAGAGGACAAACAGCGGAAAACGTGTCGCATATATCGGAAGAACACAAGCATGTGTCAAGTATAGTAGAAAGAAGATGAGGAAGGAGCCCGTGGTTGCTGGGCTCATGTTCAAGATCTTCCGAGGACGAACTTCGAAAAAGCCTGCAAGGCAGTGTTTAGAGAATACAAATGCCAATGTTGACCTATAACTCTTGAGGTCACGACTCCGACAGTACCCCTGACTCTCAATGACAAGAGTTCATCTCGGTTAGATAATACGGAGCTTTTCTGAAGAGCACCCTCTACTTAATTGTTAGAGATACGTTTCCCGGGAAAGTTGTTAAGTAGGATGTAGTAGTTTTCAAGTCCAGCCCTCAAGATATTGGCATACGCATGTGTGTTTTGAATGCTGCGGAACTGGGGGCCCTCGATGTGTCTGCAAAACAGCAAATCTGTCTGCAAATGTGAGTGCTGCCTGGAAGGTCAACAAAACGATTTGATTTCTACTAGGCCAAGTGAGGCTTTCTAGGAACCATGGTCATACTGATCGTGGATGAGCACCGGCGTTAACTCGTTTTCTCTTCTCGACTAGTGCTCAAATGATATCGAGGCAGAGTTATCTCGCGCGTTGACTTGGTTAATTAACACATTGAGCCAAGGTGCCCGAGCGCATAATCAGCTCTCACATATAAACCTCGAGCTTTCCAAATGTTCCGAGTCCAATTTGATTTCAACCCCGGGCTATAGCATTAGGAACGATAACGGCCGGGGGTTTACCTCGAGTTCGAACGAGCGAGCGTACTAAGAGTGCCACAGGTGCAAGTCTGGCCGTTCTCACGCCCGAGTTTACGTTACCATTAGTTCAAGCCGAACGAACCCCGAGGGGTCCGCAAGCACACCCGAATTCCCCGAGTGAACCCAGAGTACAACGAGTGGAAACAGACACTTGACCGGGTTTCACCCGGAGTGCTCACTCGGGGTGCACTCGGCTAACTGCGGTTGGGTGTCTTTCATGTTACTATCAGGTCGCGTACCATTCAGGTATTTGGAAGAGCATGATTGGTATGACAGTTCACATCCGAATTCAGGGATTGTGTGACACATTCCAATAATGTTTGGACTAACGTGCCAAAGAAAAAACTGAGACAAACTGATCCGAAAAAGCATGTCACGCGACAAAACAAACATTATCCGTGTGTCACGTGACACTGAACGGTAATGAGTTCACATGTTTCGAGCATTTGATGTAGTTTTGAAGAGAAAACGGAGCGTGTGACATTGGTTGGAATAACTGGATAGCACTCCGCTAGTCAAATTGGCATGTTGCCAATCATATCACCACCTTTTTTCATGATTGAACAACACATACTGATACTTGGGAATTTCCTACTTGAAACATTATTGCTTATATCATGACGAGTGCCGGTTTATGATTCTCTAGAATTAACTAATTAGAGTGTTTTTTTTTTTTTTTTGCAGGAATGGACGCATGATCCACACGTGTCCCGACTGCGTTTAAACCTCGGCACACTAGAAAAGATGATTGGTGCCCAATGGGATTCGAACCCTCAATCTGTTCAAGGCCGGAGCACTGCCGACTGTGCTAATCTGATCTCTGCTCTGTCTAGAGATATTTCAATCTAAAGACGTATGAGTATATTTAGA
Source organism: Sclerodactyla briareus (assembly GCA_026419785.1). NCBI lineage: Eukaryota > Metazoa > Echinodermata > Holothuroidea > Dendrochirotida > Sclerodactylidae > Sclerodactyla > Sclerodactyla briareus. Next base: position 57,800 of record JAODTK010005612.1, on the reverse strand, counting down.
ACGGGAAAATTGGCGGGAATGATTACCATTAGTGATTATTTAAACCCTAGAAAATAAGAAGAAAACTTAACACTTCCGGTCTCAGGAACTCGCTTACAGCAATGTTACGTTGGCAGTTCGAATACTACATTTGTATTGAAAGAATGTATATGTAACCAAAACGCGCGCTCTAACGTTGTTCATAATCGATTTTCAGTTGGACAGGAATACCATGAAATCTTCCATTTGGGGGAAGAAGCACTGAAACGTACGGGAGGAAATTGGCCAGAACCTTTCATAAGTGAAACCGTTGCCCTTAAGACAATTAATTTTCAATTGACCTTCAGTCCCTTGGTCAATGTTGTTGATCATGGTTTCTAATGACAATACCACTTCTCATTGTATTCGTCGTTTGCTAGACCATTCGGTAGCAGAATAAAGTTTATTTTATTGACATTATGTTATCGGTGGTTCTTTTGTGAGAAGCTGTCGCTTGGTGTTTTAGTCTCTGGAATACGGGCTAGCTGGTATGGATTTTAAGGGCAAGCTAGCTGTCTTTCAGGGATGTGAAATGTGGGTGGATTTTGATATGACAAAAATATAAGGGACACTTCTCGTGCGTTTCCACAGCACTGGTCCATCAGTCTATTGTTAGGTCCAGTGAAGGGGATACGAACAGCGATAGTCAGGATATGTCTAGGGTTCTCAGCCGTTATCTTCCTTCGGTTTTCACCCGAGGAAACCTTGATAATTTTGATGACCTCGTTGTCGGTGTTTCTTCTAATATCATTCTTTCGTTAGTAATGTGGTTTGTACACCTGACTTGGTTGAGGAGAAACTGCATGAATTTAAGAACTGTAAAGCTCTTAGGCCGGACGAGGGTCCACCTGTTCTCCCTAAGGTCATTTGCAGACCAATTGTTTATTCTGTGAGCTCTAATTCTCAATAACACTCTAGAGGAAAGTGTCGTGAGTATTAGAGAAAGGCAAATATTTCACCTATTCCCAAGAAGGGTAATCGTCCTCATCTTGTAATTACAGTCCAGTGAGTCTTAACAATGTATCTGTTGACCTCCGGTGACCTTGGACCTCACTGGACGATATGGATCCTCTAGTGGCTGCGCCCTTGCTACTCTTTCCTGCCTTTTCATTCTGTAAAGCGCTTCGAGTTATTGTTTATGTAAGGCGCTATATGAATATAATATTATTATTACTACTATTACACCACATGGAACCCTTCATGCCAAGCATGAGCTCTCTACATCTTTTGGTTGCTCAGTTCTCATGCTCACCTGATTTTTGGACGTTGACCCCATAGTAACCCTCCGTGCCAAGTACGTATAAGCTCTCTACACCATGTGGTTGCTCAATTCTCATGCCCACCTGGTTTTTTTATACTCTGATCTCTGTCGACCTTAAGTGACCTTGGACCTGTCCCCAAACCAGTATAGGGTTCTCTATTTCAAATGGCGACCGCTCGTGCCAAGTATGAACTCTCTACATCATTTTGTTGCACAGATATCGTGCTCACCAGTTTTTCAGACTTTGACCTCTGTTGACCTTCGGTGACCTTGAACCTCATCCCAAAACAGTAGGGATCCTCTACACTACACGCAACTATTCGTGCAGAGTATGCTCTCTCTAAAACTTTTGGTTTGCACAATTGCTATGCTCACATGGTTTGAGACTCTTACCTCTGTTGGCCTTAAGTGACCTTAGACCTGACCCCACATCAGTAGGGAGGATAGGTTCAAGGGGTGTGACTGATGTCTTCCCTAAACGTAGCTTATGAAAAAGGAATTGCTGCAAAAAGGTTATTGGAGAGAATAATCGTTATAGTGGAAAGGTTAGCTCTTAACGTACCTCCTACTGGCATATTTTGGTTAAGAAACTATCGTATCTACAAGGGTTATGTACTTTGACCTCAATGGAATTTTCTACTTGATTTCGTTACACAGTTATTTTGCTGACAAGCTCTTCATGACAAGCCTTCATGCCAAGTATGAGCTCTGTACATCATTTAGTGCACAGTTCTCATGTTTGAATGGTTTGTAGACTTCAGGTAACCTTGGACCTGACTCCAAACCAGTAGGGACCATTTACTCCAAATGCCAACCCCTCGTGCCAAGTATGAATTTTCTACTTCATTTCGTTACACAGTTATTGTGCTCACAGGGTTATCAGACGTTGACTTCTGTTAACCTTCGGTGATCTTGGACCACACCCAAAAACAATAGGGATTATCCACTCTACACGGCAACCTTTCATGCCAAGTATGAGCTCTCTACATCGTTTGGGTGCACAGTTCTCATGCTCCATAGTTTTCAGATTTTGACCTCCGTTGACTTCAGGTAACCTTGGACCTGACTCCAAACCAGTATGGATCATTTACTCCAAATGCCAACCCCTCCTGCCAAGTATGAATTTTCTACTTCATTTCGTTACACAGTTATTGTGCTCACAGGGTTATCAGACGTTGACTTCTGTTAACCTTCGGTGATCTTGGACCACACCCAAAAACAATAGGGATTATCCACTCTACACGGCAACCTTTCATGCCAAGTATGAGCTCTCTACATCGTTTGGGTGCACAGTTCTCATGCTCCATAGTTTTCAGATTTTGACCTCCGTTGACTTCAGGTAACCTTGGACCTGACTCCAAACCAGTAGGGACCATTTACTCCAAATGCCAACCCCTCCTGCCAAGTATGAATTTTCTACTTCATTTCGTTACACAGTTATGTTCTCACAGGGTATCAGACGTTGACTTCTGTTAACCTTCGGTGATCTTGGACCACACCCAAAAACAATGAGATTATCCTACTATACAAAACACGGCAACCTTTCATGCCAAGTATGAGCTCTCTACATCGTTTGGGTGCAAACGTTCTCATGCTCGCAATAGTTTTCATATTTTGAACCTTCTTTGACCTTGCACACTAACGATCGCCCATCTACTCTACATAGGAACCCCTCTACATCCTTCGTTGCACGGTTTATTGACAAAAACAAGCTAATTCGACTTAACCTCTGCTGATCTTAGGTAACTTCAGACCTGAGTCCAAAAAATATGGGCATTCCGATTTATGACCGTAAGCAACAGGTCTAATCTGGAACTTAATGGAATGCTTGCTTTCTCCATCTTGCTCTTAGCACAAGCATCACATACACCCCCACCCCACTACACAATGAATGACAACATAGATTCATTCTGCCTTAAGGAATAAAAAATTGTCCGCGCTTGAATAATCAACTGGAATTCATGGAAGATGTAACAAGTTCCATAGACAGCGGTAAAGCTTTCGATATCATTTTCCCGAACTTTTAGAAAGCTGTTGACAAGGTGACAAGGTTATCACCGACAATGCCCTGAAGTGGATTCAAGAGTGGCTTCACAATATGGCGCAGCGAATTGTCATGAAATGGCGTTTTTCTACCTGGCAGCATTTCATCAACGGTGTTTCCCGGGGTCATGGTTGGTCCCTTACTCCTTTTGGCCGATATCAACGATCTCACTGACAATGATTCTAAGCAATTTAGAGAAATGCGGACGACACTAAGTTTTTTCGGGAAGTTGCAATTGTTCGAAAAAGGAATTGAGAGGCGGATCCCAAAATGCTCTTCCGATTGGCAAATGATTTTCGACGCCGATAAATGCAGAGTGATGCATGTCGGCTATCATTCGGCCAACGCGTCTTTAGATTTAAATGGCCAATGTAGTTGAATTCTTAGAGAGATTTGTTTCGATTCTACATGTGAAATCGGGTGAATTCGCGGTGATTCGACGGTGAATTGATTTATACGCTTCGATACCTTTCTTTCGACTACTTTTCGAATGGTCTATGGTTAACACTAATAGTGCCATCGTCTCAAGCCTAACATCCTTTTCGCAAAGAGTAATAACGAGTGAATAGCCTGCCTGCAGATGTTGTTTGGCCTAAGAGTGCTATGCTTTCGAGACATTCTGACTTGTTTTTTTCAGGAATTGTGGGGGCATTCTGTTGTTCCTTCTTGTGTGCTATGGTTTCATGCTCCCTTTTCTGCTAAACTGAACCGAAGACCAGGAATTTGATATCTATATCAGATCGATTTACACCCCTGTTCACGGCTCTCTTTGTCATCATTCGTTCGGATGGCTTATAGAAGGGTCGTCGCTTTGAAAATAGTTTTTCATGACGTTTCTTCCAAATGATATCATTCCACAACAGAGAACTGAATTTTGGGTGGCTAAATGAAAGTGTCGAAATAATGCACTTACACCATAGGTAGAAATGATCAAAATTTAAAATACTGGGTGTTACAAAAACCCAGTTTTTTTCCGGAAAATTTCTCATCACATCATGTTATGGCCGAAACGTACTGCGGAATAACTCGGTAGGCCAATACATTATGAACAGGCCATAGTAGCAGCATGGCGCAGAACATGTTTCAATAATATTTTGTGTGAGAAATTGCATTTGAACGAACCTGAAATCATTATTCATGACTAATAATCAGCCCTTAAAAATCACGCTCCGAGAAAATCAGCCGCGGCAGCACTTTAGTAGAGGGCCTACACCACCAGACCACTGTGCTGAACAGGGAGACCTAATGAGCGGTATTTGTTGTACTAGGTATGTCGCTACTCGGATAGTAGGCCTATAGCCACTTTTGCAACTTGAAAAGTACACAAATGATAAGGTCGCGATAATCGCATTTGCTTTGTAAGGAAAAAGCAAGTCGCAGGAGAGAACACTGGGAAATTTTTTTCTTCTATATTCCCGACTTGGACTTGACTCTTGACTTCGCTGTAACAACTCCAGCATACGCAAGAATGGAACAACTGATTACACATCTGCATTACGCAAGCGATTTTCAATCGCTCGCAAGGTAAAATCGCTGTGCACATCGACACATTACAACAAATCAGAAAGCGAAAAGATCTCATATATGGGGAGCCCTGTCCGACTTTGTGCACTAAGTATGGGCCAACCCTTCAGCAAGTATGAATTCTACCATTCCAGGTAGGTGAACTTATCGAGTTAACAAACTGGAGCTAAACTTTGCAAATATCACTTTTTCACATTTTTTTTTTCTCTAACCATATACTTCTGATCTCCCACAAATGGGGTTCCCGTCCTCCTATAAGAAAGCTACAGACTAAATTTAAACTTGAACAGACGCAAGCATTCATCCCTAGGTCGAGTTATCAGCTTAAACTCGGTGCCAACTGCCCGGTTGTCTGTTTCGGTCCGACATCACCGAAATCCGTCGGGACAAACAAGCACATTTCGGTAGAACACTTTGTTACTACGGTTGGTTTGCTCACTGCGCTATCTATTCGCCGCATTTCAGCCATAATAACGCATGTTGCATTACCATAACGGCCAGTATTAATCATCGTATGTGGGCCTATTCATTTATAAAACCCCACTGGATTTACTGCAGTATTTCTGCTCGAAGTCTCCATTCACCTCTAATACTACATCGACAGACCAATAAAAGACATCCTGTCTGGCAATCGGGTCTCATTCCTTTTGACGACGCCAAAAGATCTATCATTACTGTGTGTGCGTGTGTTTACGTGTGTGTGTGTGTGGGTCCGCGGGATGTCTGTATGTGAGTGTGTGACGCTTGGACCGGATTAGTTTCCACGCGATATCTGGAGAACGCAAGCATGTATCAAGTTCATAGTTGCTAGGTTTCTCCCATGTAGGGAAAGACCTCCAATGTTAGCTGCGGGTAAGCAGCTCTACAGTCATCATGCTCTCCGTCCGTTCGTTCGTTCGTCCGTTTGTTCGTTCGTTAGTTCGTCCTTCTGTTCGTCCACGTTCATTCGTAACTCTGAACCGTACTGCCGATCAGGTTGAAACTTGGGGGTGGATGGAGCATGCCACTGGCTAGGCCGAGTTACATTTTGTTTGCACAGTGTGATTAGATTTGAATTAAATCCAATACTTTCCTTCCCCAATTTGCTACCACAGCTCTTCCCATTGAACTCTCTGTGAGAGTGGTTTGTTTACATTATTCCCTCGAGCTGTAGGCTATTGGCTGCTGTGTCTTGGGGGTGGGGCACTGTTTAATTTGTCTGTGCAGAGAATACAGGTGGCTGGAGATCCAGGAATGGGGATCTCTGGTGAGAGTGGTTTGTTACATTATCCCTTCAGTTTTTAGGCTTGGCTGCTTGTATTGGGGGGACTGTTTAATTTGTCTGTCAGCACTGAGGTGGCACAGGGAATAGGGGATTTCCACTGTTTACTGCTACAGGTTGTGCTTGGTACAACATGTATAAAGTGTGTTGTTGGGTACATATAGATAATTACCTAGGCCTAGGAATGAGTTAGTTGGGTACTTGTGCTGGCACTGATAGCAATCATTAGGCTTATGTGGTATACATGTGCCAAGCCATCCAAGGTTATGACAGATGACAGTAGAGGTCCAATGAATGTGAACAAACAATGAATGTGATCGGTGAAGAACATAGGCAGTGTATTCGCCACAAGAATTTTGCCGTCCGCAGCTATCAAGGACATTTCGACTTGCGCTTGTTTTTGGTATTCATTGAAGATCATGCAAGATCAGGAGGGGTCAATTTTTGAGAAGCGTTTCAGCACAAAGCTGGTAAAAGGCAAGCAGATATAAAGTTTTACTCTTGTGTGTGGGTCGCATATATGAGGGGAAAGAACTGTATTTTTTCTGGTGTCAGGTCGAGGTCAATCGAAGGGTCACTGAAAAGTAATTCTTATATCTCGGCAACGAAACATTTTGGGGGGTTGACGTAATGGATAATTTTGTTCGTCTGTGCGAACGACATCTGATGCGCTTCGTTGACCTTCTTCGACCTTCTGACCTGATTTGGCCTGATGACCTTGTGACCTTTGGGTCAATCTTGTGACGACAGACTTATCCCAGGGCTCATCAGCTTGTAACGTTGAACTATTCTACGAACCCATTTATGTTTCCATTTTTCTTATTTGGCCTGAGTTCTCAGTCCTCTGAAGTATTCATTTTGCTACATACAGGGGAACACAACTACACCCCTGGAGTCTTTCTGCCTTCTTATCTAGGCCATTAATGCTGGGATAAGTGGTCAACATTACAACAAGCACGTGTGGGAATATCCTATACTAATTGACAAGCAATTTTTATAGCCCTCAAATATTCCTTCTCAATTGGTTGTGTAATACGGCAGATCTAGCTTCAACCCACATACACCTCAGGGAATACATCATCATTTTATGACTGACCTTGAAATTGACAGAGGGCACTCGTAGGCCTATATAGGCTACAACTCAATTACCTGTACCGATATTGACATCGAGTGCAGTGCTATATGCAAACAGAATACCTTATAATCAACAAACCATGAGTTTCAAAGGAACCACAAATAGTGGAATGTTCAGCATTTATTCACTTCAAATTACCGTGAGTTCTCCAGTCATCTGTATATTGTGATGAGTATTTTTATTTTTATTTTTATTTAGAAAGAGCAACTAATCACATAACGTCATTCACTGAATCATTTTTTAGCCTTCAAGAAACCTGCCCAAAGTGTTATCATAACGATTTCTCGTGTGTATTTTCTAACTGAACCTCATTTTCGAAGTCATAATCCTATTATCAGACCTTATTTTTGCAAATAAGGTATATTTGGTTTATTCCTCACCGTGCTGAAAAACACATTATGTGCTTTCGCTCCCAATAAGCCTGTTCATGGTTACAGGTGATGAGATGATAAATGTTATCGTGTATAGGGATACCCTGGCTGCTCGACATTGCACTCACAGCCCGCGTGCAGAACATTCATCGAAACTCCTCTGACTGAGACAACACACCCTTTCCAGCACAAAACCTTACAGAACCCCTCCCCATACTTATCAACAATTTACATCCGAGAAGATAGGATGAATGGGCTGCGTTCTTGAAGTGTGGTGACAGTTTGAAAATAGGCCTAATGATTAGAGCTATTCGGCGGATCTAGTCTATTCATACCTCGAGCTGTTCAGTAGTGAGAGCGTGAACTAACACACGTGAAAAGGCTCATTATATTCTTATTAAAACATTATAATTGCCGGACAGCCTAATTATTGGAAAAATATATACTGTAATGGGTTAAAAAAAATATGATTCCAATACAAAAAATCCTAAAATTGTTCTGCTTAAACGTTCCGGTCTTATTTGAAATAACAGCAGTTGAGTAATCCGATTACTTGTCTGTTGTCTCCCCGCCCTTTTGCAAAGGGGAAAAAACCAAGTCATAGACAAGCTGCTCGTGCCGCAGAACATAATCGTCAAGCTGTGATGCATAGGTTACCTGGGACATCAGGTAATCCTAATTAAAAGTAAACAAACATTTCGAAAGTTTGGATATGGTATAGCAATCACTAGAACTTGACTAATAGGCTAAATAGAGGGGTTGTTGTGGCAGTATGAAATAGGCTTTGTCACGCATGGACCCCCAAACCAGCTATATTTCAGAGTCTTGTGTTATTAAAGGCTGATGGTCTTTCCTTCAAACTGACACAGGTGAAAAAGAGGACATATCAAAATCCCATATCACTCATTTAGGTTTAGGTTTTAGCATGTTGCCTTGTTGAGTTGTTTCAATGAATTTACTTTTTGCAGAATCTATGGCATCACACGAGGGAACGAAGTCTGCCCATAGGCACTACACTGTTAATGCTGCAATTTCGCGCAGCAATAACAGAAAGACGGAAATAGGTATTTCCATTGAACTGGAAAAAATCTTCTTTTTCCTAAATAATTTTCAAACGTACACGTTTTAACAACGCTCATTTACACGATGCGATTTTGGTCACGCGACGTTTAGGGTATGACAAAAACTCCCCGCGTGAAAATTTGTTTTCGGACGATTTTTGTACAAGCGATCTTGTTGGGCAAAGTTCAATAAATCGGTCGCACGCCAAAAGTCGGTGCTGTGTAAATGTGCCACAAAAAATCGTGAACGATTTTCATGCCGAAATCCTTGCCGCGAGAGTTTTTGCAATTTGCGTTTACACGGTACGATTTTATGTCGTGCGCGATATCTGTCCAAGGCCTATTATGGGCTATGCCTACTAGCTGAACCTATCAGACTGTAGGGAGAGTCGAGCACATAGGCATAAAAAGAGAAATAATGATCATTAAAACTCGAGATGTAGATTTCGGTCATTTCTTCTAATTTCTGGTATTAAATTTAGAATGTTGTTTGCGCGGAGATGATGATACCTTCTTAAGTGACGGCCGAAACGTATTAATCAAGCCTATGAATATATCCAGTCAACTGCCTCGGGATCAGCAATCTGACAAATGCATGCACTTGTTTTTTCTTTAGATGAGAATCTGGCGAATGATGGCCGGATGATGGATGACTAGACGGGCCGGTAGGTGGGGGTTGGGTGGGATGGAGGTGTTGATCCCTACCGTAGAACGGAGTTCGCTCTGTCTGAGAGGGCTATCAAATTTTAGAATGGTATTTCTGCTTAAAAACACGGGTATTTCATAGCCAATTTTTCCACATGCCGCTTCGTGAACATAGGAGTTGAGGAGGCAGTTGAGGAGGCAGTGCCGGGGGATCAGTTGGATGGCGTGGGGGCGGGTGTGAGTAAACAGAGGAGGGGCGACAGTCGGAGCCGGTGGTTTCAGTCGAGGTGAATGGAAGTGAAGGTGGACTGTGGGGGAGGGATAAGGTAAAAGGGAAGTGTTTGCTGGTGGGGGATTCGATTGTTGGTATGTTGACAGGGAATTTTGTCGCATAGATAAGCTGACGCGTACGCGTGTTTGTCTGTCCCGGGAGCAAGGGTGGAGGATATTAGTGAGAGGGTTAATAGATCGTGGAGATGAGGAGGCGGTGGTTGTCGAGATAGGCACCAATAATCTCCGGGGTAACATCAGGAAGTCCTAAGATCCCGATTTCGTGAAACTGCTGTGCAGGCTGAAGTACACTAGGTCGAAAGTCGCGATTTGCGGCATTCGCCCTAGGTTTTTGACGGTCGATGTTGCAGGTAGGACGAAAGCGGTCTCAACAGGTGGTTAGAAATTAGAGTGCGAGGAGGAGGGGTCGTTCAGTTTGTGGATGTTTTCGTGTTGTTTCTGGGGAAGGAGGGGATTGTTTTCGATAAGGATTGGTCTTCACCTTAATGGTGCGGGGGCTTCAGTGTTAGGCAAGTTGGTAAATGTCTGCGTGGAAGGGTGTTAAACTTAATTTGGGGGCGAGGGTTTCTGGGCCCGTAGGCTTACTGGCAGGGTTATTAATAGTAAGCATCGCAGTGGGAGGTTGGCGAGGTCACAGTAGCCATAGATATGTTAGCCAGCTGACTTTTTCCTGTGCTAATGTTCAAATATCAGGAACAAGTTTGATTGAGGTGCAGATTTTAGTCACAGGACGCAAGCCGACGTCATTGGTTATTACCGAGTCGTGTGGTTTTAACAGTGATATTGACCACAGGCCGAAGTTTCACCCTTCATGGTTATGGGTTTATAGGCAAGATAGGACCGATACTCAGTGGCATTGGTGGTGGAGTTTTGTGTATGTGAGGCCCTCTGACTTGATAGTTTTGAGAAGGCCGAATTGGTGTGAGTTTTGTCAACTCTGTTTGGTGTGAAATTCCGGCTAACTCATCTGGTATTCCCAGGTCTTTATTAGTTGGCGTTGTGTACCGTTCTCCAATGGCCTCTGACAACAACAACTCTCTTCTTTCCGACATGCTTTTCGAAGTTTCGGGGAAGAGTACAATCATTATGGGTGATTTCAATTATCCAGATAATTCTTGGTCTGATGGTACAAGTGGCAGTCATGGCTTCTGGCTTTTTCAATGATCAGCAGGATTGGTTCCTTCTCAGCATGTACATTTTACCAGAAAGCATAAATATTTGGATTTAGTTTTGAGCAGTTGATCCAGAGTTCTGTAGATAATGTAGAATGCTTGGGTAAGCTCGGTGCAAGTGATCACGAAATTTTAGCTTTCAATGTGTCTTGTTCCGTCAATATCCCACAGAGTGCAGAGCTTGTTCCTTGTTTCGCGAAGGCCAATGTCCGATGGCCTTTCTAGGTTTTTTTTGTAGCGAAGAGATTGGCCGTAACGTAATGTAGAAAGTGCGAATGATGTGACTCTTGGAATGGTTTCTTTGAAAAGGTTAACGAGGTTTTGAAAGTTTACGTTCCTTGGAGGAAACGTCGCAGTAAGAACAAGAGGCCTTCTTGGATGAATAGGGAAGTTTTCCTGGCCATCAAACGTAAGCGACATTTATGGCGACCTTATCGTTTTCTTCTGGGTCCGTGTCTGATCATGAGCATTTCAAAGTTCAGCAAAAGCATTTCCGCGTTTAGTTTGGTGTGCTAAACTTGATTTTGAGAGGCAGATATATATCAAGGAGAATCCTCGTGCATTTTTCTCTTATGTGAGGGGGAAGCAGAAGAAGTCAAGGACAGCATTGGTCCTTTGATAGATTCCGACTCGGGGTACAACCAGAGATAGCCAGGAGATGGCTTAGGTTCTCAATTATTATTTCTCGTCTGTTTTTATTCATGAGAAGTTGGATAATTGTGGTGGTGGCTAGTTGTCGGGTGTATTATTCGCAAGTAGCGGTAATATGGTTTGTGCTCGCTGGTTTAGTAAAGGAGAAACTGCAGAAGCTCAAAAGTGATAAAGCTACTGGAAATGATGGACGATCAAGAGGGGTAAGGTCTCTGCCCTGTAATTACAGCGCCAGCAGTCAATAGTTGTTGTCTGCAGGTAATGGAATCAATCAGTCGGGATCATAGGTTGGTTATTTCACAATGAAAAAAGGGGCAAATTTAGGGTTTTCTGATTAGAGATTCTCAGCAGGGGTTTAGGAAAAACGGTTCGTGTTGGACTAATCTCTTGGAATTATGGAAAGAGTACATGGTTGTTGACAACGCGCAATGCTGTTGATATATTTTCCTGGATGCCGAAAGCTTTTGACAAGGTTCCATATGAGCGTCTTCTTGATAAAGTTGGAGAGCTTTGGCATTGAGGGGAATGTCCTAATGGAGCGTGAGTGGCTTCAAAATAGGGAACAACGAGTTGTCATAATGGGCGGTCGTCTTTTGGCCAAAAGGTTCCACTGTGGTGTTCCCCAGGGATCGGTGCTCGGGCCGTTACTCTTTTTGGCGTATATTTAGCGATCTTGATAGGTTTCTGTTCATTCCAGGGTTTAGAAGTTCGCAGACGATACCAAGTTGTATAGGGAGGTCGGTTCGAATGATGATGCTGAAATTGTTCAAAGGATCTGGATATAATTTCAAATGGTCTCGACTGGCATAGGTTTTTCAATGTCAATGTGCAAAGTTATGCATGATTGGTTTACAATCGCAACGCTTCGTTCAAGTTAAATGGCCAAAATATTCAGGGGGTGATTTCAGAAAAAAAGATCTGGGGTTTGTTTTGAGTCTTCTTTGAACACCTTCAAAGCAGTGTGCCGAACTGCTAGAAGAGGTAATGGGATTCTTGGCTTGATAGACGCTAACTTCAGTTACTTGATAATGATATTGTTGGTAGGCGGTTAGCAAAGGTGAGACCGCACATGGCATATCTGTACAAGTGTGGAATCCCTATTTGGCAAAAAAGACAAGCGGTTATTGAAACGTTCAGCGTAGGGCAATTAGAATGAATCACTGTCTGAAAAATTTATCCTACGAGGCAGGGAAGATTAAGTGGCGTCTCGTCTAACTACCATGGAGCTGAGGCGAATTTTGGGTGACTTGATCCAGGTTTTCAAAAATTTGCAATGGACTCGATGGCCTGTCCTTCCACATACTTCTTTGAATTTTCCGATGTTACCACAAATAGGAGGCCACTGTCTCAAGCTTCGTGTGGCAAGCGCTGCAGAACGGACATTCGTAAATATTTCTTCTCGCGAGAGTGATCAATGAGTGGGAATTGTCTTCTGAAAATGTTGTTCTCTCTAAGCGTGTGAATGCGTTCAAGCACAGTTTTGATTTATTTTCAGGAATCACGGGCGAATTATTTTAAGTGGTGGTTCATTTTTCTTTCCTGGGAAGATGTTGTGGCTCCAGGGCGTTTATGAGGATTTTTTTGTCTTCCTGACCCGTATTCACTAAACTAAAACAAAATCACTGAAAATTGGAACGAATGGAAAGGGAACTGGGTACTGTGTCGACTAAAAGAGCAACACAGAAGAACGCTTGGCAGTGGGATTTCTAATTAACGGAACATGTAGTCGTATCGTGTAAATAAGCCTTTACATTAAATGGCTTGTTTCACAGTGAATCCGTGAGGTCACACAGATAATTTTGCATGGTCGAATTCGGTCTAGAGGTATGGCTGCCATAATGTAATAAAGAACAAGTCATACTTAACATGACCCTCTGCCTTTAAAAACGTTACTGACATATCTCTTATTTACCGCTGGATTTTATTAAACACGAACATCCACCGTTTGTAACTTGTAAGTGCACCACTATTCCGACCAATCTGACTATTGTATAAAGGTATACAAGCCTGTCATACTATATTAAATCCTCCATCCATTGTAGAGGGGACTACTGATAGGAAACCCCAGTTCCCCATTACTAGATTGTTTTAAGGAATGCTAGACCGTATCATGTAACAGCGTGTTACAATAAGCAATGACGATCTTGCCGTTTAGCAGTTTAACTTTTCAGTCATGACTTAAGAGATAACTAGAACGTTTTTGTTTTTTTTTGTACCCAACAAAGTAGGAGATAGGGGCGGGCCGGACGATAACCCGAGTTATCCCTTCCTTTGTTTTTTGCTTTTTTTATTATCGATAAGGCATTAAGGAGAATGACCTGAGTGGAGTCGTCAGTGGCTTCTTAATAGAGAACAAAATGTTGTCATCAATGGTCGTTTCCTTGGCAAAAGGTCAATAGTGGTGTTCAGCAAAGGATCGGTTGCTTGGGTCATTACTTTTTCTGGCGTATAATGACGACCTTGAAGGTTCGGTGCATTCCAGAGTTAAAAAAGTTTGCGGAAGTTAGCGAGGTTGCTTCGAACGACGATGTGCTATTGGATCCAAAGGGATCTTGATGTAATCTCTAAATGGTTTTTCCTGTGGCAAATGTTTTTCCAATGCGAAAGTGCACCAGTTTGCCTGCTGGTTTCCACAATAGCAACACTTCCTTCAAGTTGGATGGCCAAATTATTCATCAGGTGAATTTAGAAAAGGATATCGATGTTCATTGTATTGCCTTTGACCCTTAAGCGTGTGCTGAAGATACAAGGGTATGGTGGATGTCATTGGCTTGACTTAGACGTCAATTCAGTTTCCTTGATAAAGATATGAGGTCAGGTTTTTTAAGCAATGGTGTGAGACGTCACTGGGTTTCTGTCCAAGTATGGAATCCTTACTTCTCGAAAGATAGCATGTAATTGAAAATGTTCATTCGCAGGGCTACCAGATGAATTCACTGTCAGAGAGTCACCTTACAAAGGAAGAATACGCCGTCTCGGTCTAACTTCGATGGAGCTGAGACGAATTCGAGTGATTTGATCAGGTTTTTAAAATTGTTCGTAGATGAGAGGGCCTTTCCATATTTCTTTGACTTTTCCAAAGTTACCACCGATAGGGGGCATTGCCTCAAGATTGTGGCAAACGCTGTAGATTGGGCATTCGTGACATTCGTGAATATTTTCTATCGCCAGAGAGGTTATGAGTGGACTAGCCTCCCTGGAGATGTGGTTCTGTTAAGAGTGTGAATGCGTTCAAGAACGTCTTGATTATTTTTCAAGAATGTGGGCGAATTCTCCAGGCATCTGGTTTATTCTTTTCTATTGGGTTGTTGCGGCTTCGGGGTCTCACATGAGGACCCCTTCCTCTCTTACACGTTTTCACTAGACTTAGCTAAACTAATGTTACTCAACCCTCCGTTCTCATTTTCTCACCCCACCCCTTAGTGCTTGTCTTCCAATTTACGCCATATCAGATATTCATTCATGTGAAACCTTTGCTAAAACCTCGTGCATTCTACCCTCCTCTATGTGAAACACATATATAGTCATAGTAATTCAACCCAATCTGTAGAGTAGGAGATTTTATTTCACTAGTCCATAAAACACTGACCGAGTATGGAATTAAGCCCACTGGTGGAAAGACTTGACTGATATGGACATGTTCAACATATAGTGAGAACTGGATGAGGAGTGTTGTTAGTGCATTTGAAATTGCTGGTGGGGGAACAAAGCACCGAGGCGTGCATTGTAGTCAAGGACACTGGCCATTTAGTACCTCGCGCAAGGACGGGAGATACTGAAATTCTGCGGCTTGAGGAACCGTACCGAGTGGAGAAGTTCTGTTAAAGCTGCCAGGAACCGTCTTTACCACTGATGTGAATTATTCAGACAACGATAGTGCCCATTATGTTCTTCATGTATTTTATGTGAATATCTTTGACCTCGCTTCCCTGTACAACCTGTAGGTAGCACTAATCCATAACCTCATGGCACTGGCACAAGTATGAAGGTATCCAACCTTATTTGTAGGAGGAGATGCATTTTGCAGTTTTCCGCATAATGGCCCATTATGCCTCTTACTATCATTTCCCATAGGGGCAGTTGTGAAATATTAAGCACAGGGGAGTTCGGAGTCCGTCTGACTGGAAAATTTAATCCAATAAAAGGTTTCAAGTCGGGGGCACAAATCCAGCAGAAATAGGGCAGAGGTATTGGAAATTCCTGCAGATAGAATAAATATTTTATGTGAAAAACTGTCAAATGGTTCCTATGATGAGCACCTAAATCAGACGGAATGCTGAAAATGACAAAAATGAACTAATATGGAGATGGCAGGCAGAGGTATTTCAATGTATTTCGTATACACGGACTGCAACAAAATTTGGCATAACTCGAAATAAAACGGGAAAATTTACTGAGGGCCCTTTATGTAGAAGAATTGTGGTGCCCACTACACATCATTAGATACTTTTTTCAGTTTTTCTCTTCCTTGGTATATATGACGCATCGCGTTGAGGACAATATCGTATTTAGAAGAGACTATATTGTCTTGGATATTGATTTCGAATTTGAATTCACGATCGGGCGGAAAATTTAAAGGTTGAGTTTTAAAAGGTAAATTAAAAAGTGCGCTGCGTAATGAATGTGAACCGCGCAATATTCGTGCACTTCATTATATATTATTATATATATCTATTTCTGTTCACGTTGATTACTAAGTTATTATACGTTAAATGAACTGCAGTAGCTCGTTTGTTGGCTTCATGAGGAATATAATCCAAATATCCATTGCAATGATTGCGACATTGACGCCGCATTTGTACGAGCGGTAACTTTGCCTACACAATGCACTGTCCCAATCTATTTGAAATAAATTATTCTCCATTCTCTATCTCTTTATCTCTCTCTGCGAAGCAAAAACGACATTCTACACTTTTACCGTTCATTTTTACCGCACTCCGAATGTCACATTCATTATTGTTGATTGTATGTGGAAGCATGGAATCCAAACAAGAGCCGTGGCCCGTGGCTAATAGGTTTAAAGAACACGACGAAACAGGCGATTGCCTTTTGGGCTTCCGAACTCTCCCACTGTTACGTATATACCTATACTTAGGAAGTGACCGTGCAAACGTCAGACACACTACGTGAGACATCCGTGGATTCAGGTCATAAAGCATATCACGATCTCTGTCAGTTAGGAGCGCAGCAGAATCTTCAGCAAGTGATACCTCCGCACATGCAATCAACGAACTGTAATATTTGCCAGCTACTGCACTTGATATGATCCCATTGGTAATTCCTCTTTTTAGTTGTGTACTCATTGACGGAGATACATCTGTCTCCTCTTTTACAGTTCACTTGTTGCAGCCTATCAATATACCACAGTTTGTGCGGCCCGGGAGTACATGTGCGATTCATCAGAAGGGCGTGTTTTTGCGAGCGATGAAATCGATTGCATAGGAGTCGGTCTCAGATTTTGTGTAGTCTTGTGCAGTCTGAAGTTGCAATGGCCATGTTACAATCGGCAAATCTAAGAGACCATTCAGTTGGTTATACAATCGAGAAAAATATGTGATAGTTGTGTGTACATTGATTTTGGATAAATTGATTATGAGGAGCAGTTTTTGTTCAAATTAGGATGAAATATGTTAGGAACGCCTGCGTTGAGGAACTGATGTGTCCTCGGAAAAAATGTTTACTCGCTAGTGGATTGTTTCTCGCAATAATAGGTAACGATTTTGGAACATTTCTCATACAGTTTGGGCACTAATGTATTTTTACTGCAGCGACGTTGCGCAGAGATTTTGTTTATTTTTACAGGTAAGATGATCGTGCTTCTTTTTCTTTTCCATAAATGAAGTGACAGTGTCGTATACTGTTGACGACTGCAACAAAATTGGGCCTTTGTTTCCTTCAGAACTGAGTAGAATGCTATCAAACGGGCAGGCTCCAAATATTATACATATTTCGTAACTGATCTCTCCTCCAATATAAGATTCTAATTGGTCTATGTGTTTATTTCTTGGAAAGATATTTTCATTCAATCTTGATACCTCACATTTGTTAATGAACAAAAAATACTTCAAAAGGTAGCACTTATAATTTTGGCCAATTCGAAGTTGTAGCGTAGGAAAGTGCTTTGATATTTAGTAGAGAGGAAAATATAGTGAAATCTCTAATATATTCAGATAAGATTCTATTTTTGGTATGATATCTATTTGTTTCTCTGCTGTGGAATCTAGAATTTTACCACAAGAAAAAAAACATCACCGCTGTTATGTTAAGGCTAAGAAGGGCTATTCCATTAGTAGAAGAGGGGCGGTGTGTGTAGTGTGAAGCCGATCAATGCCTCATTTTACTGCTTAGGGTGACTGCACAATAGGTGCATGGGCAGTGGAAGCCTGGGACCCGTAAAGTTAATAATGGGTGCGCACTGGTTGGGGTGGCTGGACATTGCACAATGGGGAACGAACATGCATGATTAGAAATTGGGCAGTGGTACCTGTAAAGCAATCATATGGGGTATGAATTCATAGAGCAGGGCTAACTGGGGATCGGACATGTATGATTAGAAATTGGGCAATGGGACCTGTGAAGCAATCATAGGGGCTATGAATAGAGCAGGACTTACTGGGGAATGGGATCCGGAACATGTTTGATTAGAAATTGGGCAGTGGGACCTGTAAACCAATCAAAGGGGCTATGAATGTACATATGTATGAGTAGGACTTACTGGGGATCGGACATGTATGATTAGAAATGGGCAATGGGACCTGTGAAGCAATCGGGGGTTAGTTAAAGGGGGTGAGTTAAACAGTCTCATTAGGTGAAAATGCGTATTATGGGTCCCAAACAGTCATTCTTCGATGTTTGTCAACTTTACTTGGACCGTCAACGTTCATTGCCCCTGGGACATCTTTGACCTAGTGAAGGTCAAGGTCACAGGTCATTGGAGGGGCACAACAGGCCATTGTGTAATTGTCTTTTTTACCTTTTTACCAGTTGATCATTCTTTGAGGGATGTAAAGTTAAAATGTATATTGACTGCCAGGACACCCTCGACCATACTTGAGGCCAAAGGCCAATAAGGGGCATCATCTGTCACTGGGTGAAATTGGCGTTTGGCCCCGATTGGTCATTGTTGATGGATGTTGGCCAAACGTATAACGTTATTGTGTATAATGTTCATTGACTGCTGAGGCATCCATCTCCTAATAATTTTGTTGCACAGTGCTGACATTCGGCCAGAATGACGGTCTGACAGCCGTACCTTCAGGGTGCCAAGGGATTTAGAACCCACTGTATGCCCTAGGGCCCATCATGTGTAATTATGCAAAATGCTTCTCCCCTCACAAATTGTGGTGCACTTTTGGTCCCACTTGGGCCCATTCTGTGAAATTTCACACAATGGTACTCCTGCATACATCTTCTCCCACAATCTTCAGTTGGTTTTCTTCAAAGTTAAAATGTAATGGTCCTCGGGTAGAGGGCAAATGGGGTCTTCGGGGATCTTGGGCTTCGGTCATAATGACGGTCTGACTACGGTGCCTTCAGGGAGCCCAGGGATTTGGGACCCGTGTAGGCCCTGGGGCCCATCATGTGTAATTATGCAAAATGCTTCTCCCCTTACGACTTTGGTGCACAGTGTTAACATTCGGTCATAACGATGGTCTAGCAGCCGTACCTTCGGGTTGTTCAGGAATAGTTATGTTCACACTGCTGAAGTTCGGTCATAATGATGGTCTAATAGCCGTTCTTTCCGGGTGCCCAGGGAATTAGGACCCAAGGCCCAGTGTGGGCCCTGGGGCCCATCATGTGGAATGTTTATTGACTGCTAAGACATCTTTGGCCATATGAAAATCAAGGTCAAAAGTTGTTACAGCGGCACAATGGGCCATTGTTTGAGACTACTTCTTGGCCTCATGATCTTGAACATTAATCACGTGATTGTACATTCGTCTGGGTACTTTCGTGCGGTTTGAGCTACAGCACCATTGGTGCTCTAGTTTTTGGTTCTGGTCCTAGGTCATTTGAGGTCAGCAGAAGTAAAAATAACTTCTAAATCTCCTAACTAACAAATGCAAAAGTAAAACAACGTCATACTGGTATGAAGGGCTATTCATATCGAGAAGGTGATCCCTATTGTTGTTAGGTCTGATCCAAGTTCATCTGAGGTAAACAGAAATTGAAATTGGAAATTTTCTAACTAGCAACCACCATGTTTCCCACTCATCCACCAATTGATGTACTACTGTATACCCAGTGCAACTTCAAATCTTTGGTATGACTAATAGCGCTGTGAACCAGTACCTCAAAAATGTGAAAACCATGCCCTGTCACCTACACCTTGTGGTCTGCAATCAAATGACATAACTATATCCCCGCAACACTTTTAAGTGTTTTTCGCACTTCTGATGACCTCTGATGTTAGAACTTTTTATGACATTCCACTTACCACAAATTGACCTCTGTCGTCAATAAAGAACAATGGAGCAGACCCTATACAATAAGGCGTATGTTCCCGATGGCCTAAAATTGGAAATAAAGATACAAGAATTATTTCAATTCAGCTGATATTTGGTTCGAAGTTCATTAATTAGCTTTAGAACATATCTGCAAAATGATTTTTCTGGTAGGCGTGGGGATCAGCCTTGAATCCGGAAAAGAAGAACTGTTCGATTTCGCAATATTTTAACGTTCGTATTTGGCAGAGGAATCATAACATTCGTGGTATTCAAGAAAATATAGCATTTCAGTGTGTTGGCTAATGTGTTCCCCTATATGACCTCTGGATTCTGGCCTACAGGGTCAACTAAAGTTCACGTTATCGGTACCTGCGTCACTTTAGATATTCATCCATTACCACCTTTAATGTCAAATTCTTTCCACATCGAAATTCTTTTCATCGCGAGTATGAATGCACTGCATTCTGGTTCAAGAGGGTGACAAAAACCGGTTGTGTAGCAGACAACCCGATCAGAAGTTGATCCGGATGGGAAAGGCAAATCAACTGTCGAGTGATCACATGATTTTCGGATGAGAACACATACTCCAGAGATGAGGGGAACTGGTTCCTACGTGATGATCAAATCCGAGGTGTTACGTTCTGTTAGGAGCAAGCGTAATCGAGAAACTCCAGGAAAAGGCAACATAGTGGTTCGAAGGATCATACAAAAAATGAGCCATGCAGTTAGGATGACGACAGAGTCGAGATGAGTCGCGAGAGTTTCCACCAGAGGTGAAAATTCCTTAACGAATACTGTCAGCTCATTATTTAGAGATAGTGGCCAGCGTGAGATATAGTAAGAATGCTCACTATACATATATTTTTTTATCACATTGCTGCCCGTGTATCCAAATGAATACTCAGCGTTGGCAATAACTTAGAATCAGTAATGATATGAGGTCGTTATTGTGTTGTGTTGTTGTGCAAGTCTGTGAAGGCACGATCGTCACGTTCCGTTATAGCAGTATAGCAAGCCTTTTTTCACTTACAACATCAATGATAGAGGTTGTAATATGTGCATGCGTCTGGGTCCGCATGGTGAGACGATAATAAAGCACGTGGAGAACTAACTGGTATGAACAACTTATCATTATTATAACGTTGGGAAATACATGGCTAACTACAGACACCGATTACGGAGTCGGTGTTGTCGGCTGGACAGACAGAACGAAAAGAGGCCGATTGGAAGACGTACTTCTCTTATATACTGATGCATATCATTACATTGCTATCATGTGATTGGTCATTTAACTACGATATGTCATTAGCTAAAATACACATGGTAATGAATAATCATATCACATCCCCAATACTTCATAAATGACAGCACTATACTAACAGTCTTGAAAGTATGCAATAGTATGCAAGTAGCATGGCCATAATATGGAATAGCATTTGATATATTATAAAGTGCATAGCATGCAATAGTGTAAATGTAGTAATATGTAATAGTAAGGGACGCCTAAGATATCAAGTCTTAAAATCACTTACAAGGGCTTTCATTTAAGATATAACAATACATAATGGTAATAACCATACCACACATAAATCAACTTATACTTCAACAACCAACATATACTCAGTCGCTTACAACTATAAATTAAAATACAAATCTAATACATCTCTTGGCCTTACCCTACGACCAGACCGAGTAGTATAATATTCCTGATTCGCACTCGGCTCTGTGTCACACACATCGTCTGATGACTGTTGTGCTGAATCATCATCATCAAGAATATCTAAAGTATGTTCTTCAGTAGAGAAAGTTACTCCCTTCCTAGCTTTAAGGTGTCTGCGATTCCTTTGCAATACGCCAGCAGCCAGGGTTTCGACCTCATATAACCTAGGCTCAGGCCTTATACCTACAATACTACCAGGGACCCACCTGCTAGATACTTGATCCTGGACAATAAATGGTTGCCCCGGTCTAATGCGGCCCCTCCCTTAATGGCTTTGTTGCCCCGTATCATAGTACGATTCCTGCGAGTTTAGACTCTCCTGTAGGCGTTCACAACGCTTGTACCTATCATCCGACTATTAGATCCTAATCGGCAAATTAGATTCATTTTGCGCACCATCAACAATTCTTCCGGAGAGGGGATCTTACTATATATTGGGGTTGAAGCGGCAAACACAACAAGACTAGATCCAACTCTGTACCGTTTCATTCGCCTTGATGATTGCATTCTTGACACTTGGACTTGTCTCCCCATGAATCATTAGTTTGAGGATAGTAGGACTTGAACGTAATATGATCAACGTTCCATTGTTCAGCAAACTCTCTGAACTTCTGACCAGCATATGGGGTCCATTATCCGATATGAACTTTTCTAGATCTCCTATCAGAAAAAGAAAAAAAACCTTTACAGGGTAAATTAGTGTTACTTGTAGATTTACCCCTGGGTACCAACTTAACGATTGGAAACTTTGAATAATATCTGCAATCAGCAGTACTCTTCCGTGATTAAATAATCGGAGGCGCGATAACGTGCCATGGCCTAGTTGGAACTTCGATCTGCTCTAGAGGTTCTGGTTGGGAGAGGCTAGATGTTTTGCTGACGCTGTGACACGCTCCAACCAGATCCTCTATTTCCCTATTGATTAGGCCAAACAACACACGTTTAGCACGCAATTGACACTTTGTTACTCCTTGATGACCTTTGGGAATTTAGCTAAAATATGCATTCTGAATATATATGAGGGACAATAAGTACGATCTCCTTTCATGATGATACTTTCTCATAGAAAGACTCATCTCTGAATGAACAAAAGTCTGGATCGACTTGGGACCCTGGCCGCGCTTTTCTGGCCAACCAGTTAGGATTACATCGCGTAATTACGCGATCCAGGATCAGCAGTCCGTTTTCCGTCTCAAACGATACAAACTTTTCCGTTGAAAATTGGACAAATCCTATTTTGACTGGCTGGTTGTCAACCCCGAACCTTCAGATTCAAGGGATCCAGCCTGGATAATGCATCTGCCATAAACCATTTTCTTTCCCAGGATTGCTACTGATTTGCCACCCCTTGGATCTAAAGAGAACATTGTAATCTAGGTTTGGTGCTGCATGAAGATTCTTTAACTTGATCATTTCCAGTGGTTTGTGATCACTCATTACAAAAAAATTATCACCATATACATACAGTGAAACTTTTCACAAGCGGTACACCCGCAGCCAGCCATTTCCAGCTCAATATTTGCATGGCGCTGCCCTCAGTTTCTGTAAGAGCTTTTGACGCAAAAACATACAGGTTTGAAATCTTTGGAATAGAACGCACCCGATCCATACGAAAAAGAATCCACCTTCGATTACCAATCCTTATTAGGGTCAAAATAGGACTAGCGACAATGTAACTTTGGCCTACTTATAGATCCTTGATCGGATGGGAATGACTATCATGGTTGTGTCCATCAGTGTGGTAGTCGAGACCGGCACATCCGCGACCGAGACCGAGACCGAAACCGAGACCCGAGCCAGAGGGTGTCGAGGACCGAAGACGAGACAAGAGCACAACTTCGAGACCGAGACCGAGAGACCCGCAAGGTCGAGACCGAGATCGAGACCTAATGTATATAGTGTATAGGGCAAACATTCGAAGTTTCGAACTGTATTGGAGAGCCCATTTACACCCATATGCTCTATTTTGACATGATAGACAACTTCTACTCAGTGATACATTTGTGCTTTTTCTACGATCTGTGAAACAAGTCAAAACTTCGATCTTTCTCCACAATCGACGAGGAATAGGTCTAATCAATGGAGCAAAATAAAGGGTGGGCCATGGGAGCATGCACGCACCCGCCCATTCCGGTCAGCCACCCCCCCCCCTCGTCTTATCTCTATTTTGCCAAATTTATCGGTGAAGCCATGATCCAAAAACACACCCCTCATCACATTAAAATATATATATAATGTAAAAACGATTGTGGAACCCCCCCCAAGCCAGTGCAGGACTGACCTCCTAGTCATTCAACACTACTGAAAATGGCACCAATACACAGTACAATTGCCACTGCGACTCCCCCGGATGAGCCCCTCCCCTCCCACTCTCACTTGGTATACTCTGCCCTTGGCCTGGGAGGAGCATTTTTTTCCTGCATCCTTCAAGCAAGCATTCAGAATACTAACGCTTCCGAACCAGGAAATTAATGTATTCCAAGTAGCTTCTTATGTCGTATGCCCCCCCCCCCTCCTCCCACCCCGACAGGTGTGGGCGACTATTGGGTCTCATCCTTAGGCCCCATCCCTAGTTCCCAATCAAACCAGATAACTTGACCTCTTTTAATGCATTACCATTAGCTTTTGGCCTATGATGGATACCAATTCATATATGAGAATTCAGTGTTATGCCAGGTATTACTTGTGGAACCTTTCACAAAGACCAGTACAGTTTAAGGTGGTCATTTCTCCAACTAATCAACAGCTAGCGAATAGCACCGGACAAACAATGCCCCACTGGCCTGGGGCTAATGGGCCCTGTATACTAGTACTTTGTAGGCCTGAATTGCTCTAAAAGCTCTGAAAATGCTCCATTGAATGACATGGGCATGACTACTTCTGGACAAAGTAGCCCAATGAGCATCTAAGGTACATGTAAATAAGTTTACTGAGAGCAATTCCTCATTCAAGGATGTGCATGCGAATGTCAATCAACTTTCGCGAAACTTGGTACCAAGTTCATAAGGTTAACCCATATGGAAAATCAAAACAAATTCATGTTCACATTCATAACATTGATAATTGATAGTCATTTAGGCTAAGGCAGGTAAAAGATTAATTTATTTACCAATTTACTGCTCCTCCTCCCCATGAAATTAGTAACGTGAAATCACTAAGTATTCACCTCTCCTTCTCTTCTGTCACGTATCAGGTTCAGTGCCCTCTGACTGGAGTTTTGTATCGTGCACCCCCAACCCCGGTGGGGTAGCATAGTAAACGGGGTTCCCATGTTTACAGGCACAGGTATTTTCTATTCAATCCTTTTTTTTCTCATCATACATCATAGGGTTTTAATATATTGGGTGGGGTTGGATAGAATTAAGGGTGAATGGCCCTAAAAAAACGGCTTCGAAAATCATGGGAGAAGGAGAACAGGATGCTATCCAGGTTTGAGCAGACACATAACAATTATTCGGAGGAATTGTATTGGCTTAATGCACTAATATATCCACTGTCAAATACAGGCATGCTAAAGTGGAGCAACACCATAAGAGAAGGAGCAAAACTTTATATCCTCATCTATGAGCAACACGGAATGAACCAGTTACCAGGCTCTGACCTCTTGCCATACCTGTATAGGCCTTACCGTGACTACTGGGTGTGAATGCCAAACAAGTTTGAAGCTAACAACATACTGGGCCCTAGGGTATAGGCCGCCTGGGCTGTTTCCCACATTACACCAAAGCTACTGAAAGGGCCCAATCAACTGCTAGTTCCTATCAAAGTCCACACGGAAATCGGCAGGATGAGTTTTTGCTGAACTATGAAATTAATTCCGAAAGAAAGAAGAAAAAAGACCAGACGGACACCAATATTTTGCGGTATCGAAGCGAGACCGGAAAGAATTCCCGAGACAAGAAGGTTCGAGACCGAGACCAAGACCGAGACAACAGGTTTGTCGAGACCGAGATCGAGGCCGAAACCAGCAAAAAGCTGGTCTCGAGAACGAGACCGGTCTCGAGACACTACAACACTGGTTTTGTCCCTACAACTCAGAATCCTTCTTTAGGAGATCGCAGCGGAGAAGTATGAGCGAGAGATAGGAATAAATGGGGCCATGTAAGTGGCCACACCAAGAAACTCCTATGAAGGCTTCTTTTTGTTTTGTTGGGGCCGTCATATTTCTCTATAGCCTTGACCTTTCCGGAGTCGGATGTACACCCTTCAGAGGCGACACAAGCCCGAAAAAGTTCATGTGAGGTCTCTTAAGTTCACACTTTGTCATAGTTGAAGATAGCCCTTTTTGCCTGAGCTTCTTACATCAACCTATGAAGATTCTCATCATGCTCCGCACTGTCCTACCATATACAAACTAGTGATCTGGAATTCCTACAGTACCAGAGCATAAGAGGATTTGGGTCCTCCATTTTCGATGTAATAACGTCTTTACCACCGTAGACTGAAATGGTAATCTTGAAATCGTACCGGCCAAAATGGGCATTAACGGTAGAGTAAGAGTAGAAAACTCGACTCCTCAATCAAGAAAAACAGACCAATACCCATGCCTTGCATCTAGTTCTGAGAATACGGTATGCCAGTGGAGTTCATGGGTATGCATCGACCCAGTTGAATATGTTGATGATTAGTTTTTATGGCTTCATCAGGTCTTTGGGATCGAAACATACTCGCCCACTACCATTAGGTTTTTGTGCATACACTTGGAACTTGAGGACCCAATTCGTTGGTCTGTAAATTGTGTGGATTAAACCAAGATTGACCATTTCGTCCAATTCCTTTTTTAAGTCATCTGTGATTGGGATTGGGCACCTACGGGTGGTGGGATAGGACCACCGTGTGGAATATTTAGGATCATAACGATATGATATTCACCTTCCATTTTGGTCCAATTCCTTCAAAACCTCTCAGGGTTACGTGCTCTTCAGATCACTACATATTCACGACTGGTTTGGACATAGCTGTGATACACCAAAAATTCAGCCGTAAACGGAGTCCCAAAGCAATGAGGAATGGAATTTGGCATAGAATGGCTATAGACCTTTCACATCAGAACATAAAACTCAACATTAATTGCCAAATCACGAAATTGGCACTTGATATTGCAGAAACATAGTGCTGTGTAGGGGTGTCATTATATGCCATAACTACGACATCAGATGGTTGCAGGAATTTTCGATAGGGTCACCATTTTATATACCCCACACGATTGGATACATTTGGCGATATTAAATTCCCAAATGGAAGGACATTCCCTCGGCCCCTGTGTCAACTTTAACCTTGGGGTTGCTGGCTTGTCAATAACAGCAATATTCAGAGTTGTATAGGCTTCATTATTACATCTTTTCCCATTAATGTTGTAGATGTACACAGAATCAAAATTCAGACTCTCAAATGTCGACTAGTCTGATTATCGGAAAACATGTCATTACTTGAAGCACGGTGTGCAGCTACGCTAGCACGAGTGGCATTCTCCGTGCTCAGGACGTTTTGGGTTGGGTTTTTGGGAATTTTGACCTACGCCTCTGATTTGAAAAATTTGGTTATTAAGGAGAGCCACTCACGTTCACGCTTGACTACAAGCAACCTTCCAATGTAATATTCAAGTACGCTCTGATTGAGTATGATTAACGGTTAGTTTTTTAGAAATGTGATCATTGTCGGGTAATGTGGGCCGTCCGGTGGAAGTTCTTTGACGTGCTCGGAGTCAATAATTGATTTTTTGAAATACCAGTTGAAAAGGAGAGAGACCCCCCAATGAGGATGACCGGAGCTCGTGGGGAAAATCATGTTTTTCACGTAACGCTAGTCGGTTCAACAGAAGCTGGGAAAAGTTCATCCCCACATATATGAGCTCGTCTCAGTGAGATTATGAGGCGCCTTTGTGGTATTCCCTCTAGGATTGGTAAGCGTGAAAGGTTGTGGGTGATGTCTTCGATGTGTAATGAATTCTGAACAGGGTGTAAAGGCTACCAGGCTGTCTAGTTTCAACGAAAAAAAAAATAGGCATGGTATGCTGGATGGTGTTAAATTCAGTCACTTCCCCCACTCCTGGAACAGGTCGGGGGAAGGAACGCTGACCGTGTCATGTCACCATAGCTCGACATTCAGCGCAGAGTCGGGAGGGAACGCTGGGAGACCCTTATTGAGATTTCTGTGTCACTCTCCGTCTTTGCATATGAGGAGGAACGCAATACAAGCGAAATTTCTGCAGTTGAAGGCTGGGGTGCCGTGACAAAGAAACGCTATTGATGAGAGCTTCATTTCCTCCCGTGCGGCGAAAACATTGTCTACTTATTGGACCTGACGTAGAAAGTTGTCGGAGTGACACTTAGACATTGTGTCAAAAAAAAGTCGACTAATGCCCGCTTTCTATAATGAACGTATAAGGCAACGTATTAATGCCAGGTTATTATGCAGGGACTGCGGCTGGCCAGCGGTATTCTTCAGCTCAAAGCTTTAGACCGATGGATTGGATGGATACCGAGCATAATCATCCATTAGGACGTTGGGTTGTTGCTAGGTCCATGGTTCTTTGTAAGCTCAAACGTTCTACTTTCACAATCATTGCAAATATTGCCACGTGGTGGACCACAAATGTTGCAATTCAGGTTTCATTCTGCTGGGCATTGTCAAAAACGTATTGTTTCAGCCGTTGTTGATTTTCGCAGAAAAATTATATCTTCCCCAACAAGCCTATGCGTGCATCACGATTTTGATGGGGTGTGTAATGGCAGAATAGAAAGCCTTTATCATGACGAAGTGTGGACACACAGAGTGCGACGAAACGAAATAATTCTGTCGCTCGTTAGCAACAATTGACGTCAGTACGTTCATTCTGAGAGGTTAAATTTCACCTACCTTTCAGCAAGATCAGGGAATAATGTCAGGCTATATTTGTAAGAGTAAGCACTACAGAGTCGTGATTAGCCTTGCAATAAATTGACTCCACAATCAGGCGATAAGTTTGTTGAGTCACCTGCATGCAGCGAGAGGCTGCACGGAGGTATTTACCGTATGAATTTTGTTAAATACCTCTGCAAGAGTGTTACATAGCCTATGTCATTTTCTGAGCTTTGTGGGGCGGCGGAATTGAATAATGCGACTAGCTTGTGATCTAGGAATAATTACCGGCCGATGCCCGAGACCACTACATTCGGAGCGAAGGCCGAGGCCGAGGCCATTACCTTTGAGGCCGAGGCCGAGGCCCCACCATCCGAGGCCGAGGTCGAGGTCCGGACGCATTCAAACAATGGTAAATTTAACCGCAGGGTAGAATTGTAACCCTACCTCGCGGACAATAAAACCAGCGCACTTTGTAAATTTCTCCCCTAACTAGACATGACCTCTACCATTTTTATGAGACGATGCGTTGAGACTGAAAACACACACACATAACACACACACACACGCACACACACACACACACACACACACATGTTCATCCCATTATAACCCATTCAGTCGTTGCCTACGGAGGAACACCGAGCACCTGAACACAGTAGGCCAACAGGGCCTTGGGATGGCTAACCATTTTGTACACAATTGAGCTCATGGGGAAGCTTAAGCATGAACTGGCTGTGTCTTACTAACAAAAAATGTCGGAAGCCAAACCGCACAACCTTTGTGAATTTTTTTGTACTGATTGAAGTATTCTTGGTTCCGGCCCCGGCCTGCCCTCGACCATATTTCTGAGGCCGGGAGCAGCAAGGCCCAGGCCGAGGCTTTGCTTCCGAGGCCGAGGCCGAGACCGTGGCCAGAAAAATGACCCCGTGGTGGGTCGGGAGGCCGGCCTCGCGTCCTTCAACACTGCTACAATTCAATAGTACTCACTTTTCAGGAAACACCGAGTGTCGTATAACTAAGTGTAGTATGCTTTGAGGAGCGGAGGACCGTGCAGTGGCATCATAAGTTTATCAGTGTCCTGAAGGAGCGGGGGGGGGGGGGGGGGGGGGGCCAAAGTCCGGGGGGTCAAAGTTTAACTTGTTGTTTCCCGTTTCCTTTTGAACTACTAAAGGATGAGATTGCGATGTGTACGATTGGGGCATATATTGGTCTACAATATTTCTCTTGTCGATGTGGTCGAGTAGGAAGAGCGATGATCATTATTTCATTTTCGAACACACGATTGCCGAAAGGGTAACGCGTGTAGGATATCTGAGTGCTTATATAGCGCCTTCTGCGAGAGAAATACTCAAAGGGCTCTAAGGATAGTACTCCTGACCATAGGTGACGTACACGCTCAAAGCGAGACCTACACGCTCAAAGGTGCGGAAGAATGGTATAAGGAGTGTTAGCAGTGACACTTCGCAAGCGAATATTCCGGGCTCGAAATACAGCGGTCACGGGACGTTTTCTTCAGGGTGGCTGTAATTGCAGTTGCGATGGGCAGGGTCTTAGTCTTCACTTTTTTCGTGGGGTGCTGTGGTTATTGAACTTTCGGGTTACTCGGGTTCGTGCGAGATGTTAGCAATAAGTTTTTCTGTTGGCATGAGCGTCACGTTTAAACTTTGAACTTCGCTCGCAGGTACGAGAGAGTTGTAGTCTGGGTTCACCGATCGTCCTTCCGGATGGGCGGATAAATGGCGACTCGGGCGAAGACTGGGATGTACACCCTGCCTCGATATTATCTGGACCTTAGTCGAGAAGAGAAGGCGACTTATGGCCGGTGCTCAGCTACGATCATTCGGCCATGGTTTCTCGATGAGCCTAAATAGGTTTCATGAACCCTAGCACAGTTCAAAATCGAATCACACTTGTTCACTGGAGGCATATCATTCCAGTATGTCTCTTCATGTGTCCCCCAGGGAATTCCAATAGGGTACTCTTATGGCGGTCGCTAACTATTCATAAGTCATCTCATGAGGTTACCGCGTCAGCTTGGGTAGCGTGAAAAAATAGCTGAGGAAACCTCTATCCCTGGTCTTCTGATTGGGGCTTTGAACGCGAATCAACTGTTCAAGCAGTAGTGAGCTAGTCCGTCTGGAATAATACAATGTATTGAAATTCATATTTCAATTATCCAAAAGGCACACGCGATTACTATCAAGAGTATTCAACATATCAAAAATAAATCGAACTAATAAAGTAAGAGAGGAGAACACGTTCCGCCATCACCAAAGTATAAAGCGACATTGTACGAATGAAATCGGATTATGATCAATATGACATGCGGAACAAGTCTCCCCGTGGTCATGAAACGGGAACGCCTGCTATAGCCAGTTCTATATAGGGGACACATGGATCTTTGCGGCGGTTTCGGCCTGCCTCGACGAGCTGTGTAAAACGAAGATCGGAATGATACAGCTGGAGATCAAACCAGTAACATGATCAGCTACTGATAAGGTGATGTGTGGTTGCCCGCTACATGGGCAATGAACTCGGAATTAAGTTGAATAGAGCACGAGGTTTGTTGCACTAGTATATATCCGGCCATAACCCGGGAATGATATTCCGGTAAATATATTACAATCCATCGTCAATAAATTGTCACGGCCTACGGGTTTCTTTGTCGGGAGGAGAGGGGGGATATGAAAAAAAAAAAAAAAAACTACAAAGGACTGTATGAAACGTCCTATGCCACACCTCTAAAAAGTATCGTGTGCGAGACGCATGCCTCGTAAACACGATAACATTGTGTTCGCAATATTGAAATGGTCCCTATTGCTTTTCGACTGAGTTCGGTGGCGTATCCGATTGGGGGGGGGGGGAGGGGGGAGGGAGGCCAATACTGTGGATTCCGTGCGGAAATTTGAGCAATTTTATCAGCTAAAACATTACAAGGATAAAATAACAATCTTGAAATAATGTCAAATTAGTTTTTTCGGACTCATCGAATATTCAGCAGGGCGTAGGAACCAGTAAAAAATGTGCGGGGCGGAAGTCATTCCGCTCCCCACTCTTTTAGTCAGAAACCCCTTCTTTAATTTCTCAATAAATGATAAGGCATAGGTCAGTGGTGTAATAATGGAGACTATGGTGTGGATGTATTTAGATGTGCTACATTGCACCCAGTTGGTTCAAAAGGACACCGTCACAATGAAGTGCATGAGGAATTTAACATCAGAAAGGGAGTGGGCGTTTCGGTGTGCTGTATTGCACTACAATGCATCGAAAGCTGCACTGTGAGAAGCCAAAGTCGAGCATGGTTCCAGAGACAATATTCACAATCGCTCAGGCGCCGCGTAAACCGCGGCTGGGCGATGTATCATCATTCCCTAAGACTCGGTCGGGGGGGGATGCAAAAATTTCGAAAAAGCGAAAGACACCGAGTGGGAATACGGGGGATCATTCCGAACAGAGCAGATGCAATATGTGCCCCCAAATTGCATCTAGAGCGAATAATAATAATAATTTAAGTCATCACGACTGCAACCCACTCCTACTCAAAATTGCCTCCCGACCTCACTGTATTCTAGTGCTTAGTGTAGTGTGAGTCGAGTGGGGCACCCAATTCCGATTGTGCGTGTTGTGAAAACGTTACAGTCGTTACTGGAAAATATATTTTGACAGCCGCGGGAGAATACGGCCCCCCCATATCTTCGATGAGCAACGAAGCCAGAAAGCCATGAGGCTTAGTGATTCATTGACTCATTCCAGATACCGATTGCCAGACCTAAATGGCAAGGAGCAAACTGGGAATTGTGCCAGCTTATTATGGTCAACATATCACATTTCTGACTCATTTCCCATTTTGACATCTTGATAAAAACAGTAGGATTCCTGTGTTCTCCTAATGAGAAGGCTATACATATTGAATATCAATTTGACTACGTTCGGGAATTGATCGTGGTCCACTTTCTCTAGCAGGATTTCTCCTAAACAGTAAGACCGATTTTGATTTTGGGCGCACAAGTCACTCAATTTAGGTAGGGTAATTAACCTATTTTAGGTAATATTGTTTAGGCTCGTTAGGAAAGTTACGGATAAACCGTACGTGCTATGGTGCTAATGCTAATCAAGTTGTCTAATTTGCATTAATTGTTGCAGAACTCCAAAGTTCGTCGGATTTCCCCAAAAACCTGGTGAATATGGTCTACCCCAGTAATTTATTTCTTAGGCTCGTAGCGAGGTACGGTAAACCGTAAGGTTATGGTGACTTTATTTTGGCATGTAAGTACAGGGTATAAGGTTGATGAACTGATTTAGTTTTCAGCGAAAAAATGCTATTAGTTGTCTAATTTGGTTACTGATGAATCGTAAGTGCTATGGTGACAGTGGTTTGGCAAATGGTAACAAGAATAAGTTAGGAACTGATTAGATTTCCAGCGTATAACATGTTTATTAAGTTGTCTAATTTGCATTAATTGTTGCAGAACTCCAAAGTTCGTCGGATTTCCCCAAAAACCTGGTGAATATGGTCTACCTGAGATATTTGAAATGTGTCAGCACGGGTACACTAATCTCGCTTAAATCCAATGACAAGAGTTGTCGGGACTGACGACAACAGTATGAGCCGTGGAAGCGAAGCAGATAAACTATACAGTCCTCATAACAGTTAGTCCTAGCGTCAGGCGCGTACCGAGAGATTTGTCTGAGGGGGATGGGGGGGGGGTGAGGACGGAACCCAAGGTAAGTGCGCCCTCATAAATGACCTCACCCTCCCTATGGCAAATAAGTACATTTTATGGGCCCCTAGGAACATGCTGCTCAATATGGGTAAAATAACACCTGCAACCTTATACTAAACCTGCAAAAAGAAAGTTTTTTGTCAAAAAAGGATTGATCACTGGGTCATGTGGGGGGGGGAGGGTCTGACCCACCATTGTGGGTACGCCATTGCCCAGCGTACAACTGGGAGGAGTTCATATCATGATATCGAATGGAGGCCGCGGAGGACGATCAACAGAATCGGGCCTGATCATAAAACCCTTGCAACAGAGAATCAATCTTTTGCTACGGCGCTTGATAGCGAAAAAGGACAAGATTTGGTAGGCAAGAAAGTAGCAGGCTCTATAGAATATTTCTGAGTAAACCAACATGGCTGCTCTCCTCTGAACAGCTTCGAGATTCTTCATGAGGTAAGAATGGTGAGGATCCCACACAGTATGAGCGTATGCTCCAGAACAGGTCTGAGAAGGCCCTATATAAGCAGCCCAGTTTCACCTCCTAGGCCAAAAAGCTGTTTCTATTAGATGACTCCCAGGATTCCCCTTAATTACAGACATTCTGAATTTGCCTACACAACTCAG
The DNA here is from genome assembly GCA_026419785.1 of Sclerodactyla briareus. Taxonomy (NCBI): domain Eukaryota; kingdom Metazoa; phylum Echinodermata; class Holothuroidea; order Dendrochirotida; family Sclerodactylidae; genus Sclerodactyla; species Sclerodactyla briareus. The sequence continues at coordinate 24,011 of JAODTK010005612.1, read as the reverse complement.
ACCTGCGCAATCAAGACACCCACATATATGATACAGTCAACCCCACCCAGCTGACACAGTAAGCATAATTGTTAGTGATAGGATTTCGCTTCCGGGAAACGGTAATGATTACAGGATATTTCACGGCTGATGGGTCATGATTAATTACTGTTGGGGGGGGGGGGGGGTGTTTCAGACATCGGGAACAGGGAAGACCAGAGTAAAAAGGGGGTTCGTTACTTTAATGATCCAAAAATAGAAGTAGTGGTTTGGATAGTCGGAGGACGATATGTATGTGTCGGTCCGTGATCGTAGAGAAGTCGATCAGTAAATAAACAGGTCCAAAACAGGGGGGGGTCGGGTCTATACAGCAAACTATTTTCATGAGGCGATAGGCTGAACAGGCGTTTACCACCGGTGTTGCATTTCTACTGGTACTGATTTCTGGGTCTCGCAAGACAGAGGTCTAACAGCTCAGGATGATAGATTGATAATTCTATAGTAGTTTTTTAGTGTTGTTTTTTTTTTCTCTTTTCAAGGCAGAACTGTCAATAATTAGTACGTTCTTTTTTTTTAGTATACATTATCGGGGGTGTGCTATGTTTTCGTAGATATGTAAACATGCATGTGATTCCCCCACCCCCGTTAATTCATCATTATCATTGCTTGATGGCTAGGGTTCCTCGATGCGGATTGTCGTGTCCAGCAAGACAACAGAAAATGGAGGATTTCAAAAGTTTGACAAAAAATGAAACGTGACAAAATGAGCCGCAGTCGGTATCGTCCAATAAATATCGAAACAAACAAACTACGAGGCAAAAGTTACCCATGCGTTCCTATGAGACCAGGGATGCTTGACATCTGGCTGAGTGAATCCATGGACTGTCTTCCTCATTAAAGCAATTTACCCTCCTTTTCCATAATTGCTCAAACTTGTATGGTCTTTTATCTCACGTCAATCCAATTCAAATTCCCCCTCACGAAATTGCGATTGTCACGTCCATGACCCACACTTCATTTTTTCCGCCACCTACGGAGTCTAGCTAACCCTTATTTACGCTTGGGCTGTCGTAGCATTTTCAAAACCTACGCAGCTTCAGAATTGTGCAGCAGCTCCGTAGTCTCATGGGAGGGAAAAGTCAAGTAATGAATTCGTCGGGAAAGCCATTAGGTAAACGAACGCGAGAACCGGGTCTGTTTATAAAAGAACTTATCTCTAAAGGAAAAAACTTTGGAAAACGTATGAATTACAATATAAATGAAAAAAGGTGCATGTAAGCAAAGAAAATACGCACATAACAGAACTGTGCACGAGATGTACGCATTAACATTTTCGTTTCAATCAGGACATTAGTTAAAGGATGTGTGGCTGATAGAAACTTGAAGAGGCTGCAAATATATCCCAAAAATCGGGTTTTCATGCATGGTTAGAATAACGTTTTAGCATTCACTTTTTTACGCTATTGGGTTTTAGGTATATAGATGCATTGTGCTAACGAAAGCCCAATGTGGACCGGAAATTTCAAATTTGGAATATACGTGAACCGAGTCGTTATGTTGTCATATACTGAACAGCTAAATACTACTTGTCATTACGTCCGCATAAATAGTGGCAATTTATGGAGAATATGAATTTCCCGAGAATATATCGAGTCAGGAACATGTATTTAATGTTTGCCTGCATGAGTATTTTCATTTTCTGCAGCTATGCAATGACGCCACGGACACCGAATAAACAGACAAGGCCATCCGGTATTTCGTTGATTGGTTATTGAGAATCCCAAACAAAAAAACAAACTTACCAAAGTGTAATCATTTTCGCCCTTTCCTTCGGTGACTGGGAAATCGCACAAGAGGTTGCTTTCCCAGGTATAACTAAATAAAACGATTATGATGGAAATGCAGAGTTGTACGTGTCTACGACTAGGCGATAATTACGGACAGTATGGTTTTGCGTGTCCGTACGCCTTACTATTACAACTGCAACACATTGAAGAAAAAAATTATAAGTCGGAGCCGAGTATCAACTACAGTCTGTGCCGATGGTTCAAGGTGGGAGTCCATAGATGAGTGACGGGTCCGGTACGCATATGTAAAATCGCCAATTTACGTGGACTGGGCGGGGGCCAGTGTCTGAATGTTCCTATTCAGTTTGCAAAGGTAGACATGTCTGTTAACACCATGCTTAAGTCACACGTCCGACAGCCATGTTCTTGAAACTAAAAACACACAATCCATTCGGTTAGTACTATTCAAATAAACGTACCGGTTTGTACGACAATGTGTTCTTGGAACTCCCCACCCTACTTCATTTCAAGTAACATTCGAACTAAAGAGGCCTGTCACCACCAAAGTGTGGGATCAACGGACTAATGTTTTAGGTTACGACTAAAAATGATAATGTCTATATAGAGACCAGCGTGTGTCCTCGTTTAAAGAACTCTTTATGTGACTTATGTGCGCTAGATATCCCCTTGGGGTTGCACAACTACAACGCTGGGCTGGTGGACTCTGATAAGAATAGCATGGTTTATGCGTATTGGCGAAAACGGGTCGACACGTGTTATACGAAAAAACAAAATCCAGCAAAAGTTTGAGCCCAAACCACGATCTTGTTTCTTTCTATAAAGCTCCGGAGCCCAAATTTTTGATGTCATGAATGCTAGTGAATTCGTGAAGGAGGAGTGAATACAATTACAGCAACTTCAATGCCAGTTGAAAATTAGGAGGCTTAGTTCTTCATTCCGCCTAAATCACCTATAAAACTAAAGCACTTTTCCTAACTCATGCGGTTCTTCATGATTATAGTTCAAAATTCAGGATATGAGATGAATAGTAGTCAGTTTATGTGACAGGCATAAGGCATGGAGAGGGAGGCTAAAGCAGGTCGAAATATGACACAACTGAGCCGATCAACGAGGGCGGTTAATTTAGAACTGATGAGGAGCCTCTGCGTTGGGACCATAATACTGCACGATCCCCCATGTAAACGTGAGTATTGAATTATTCATTCATCGTATTCTGCCTTTTGTGTTTTTACGTTTGAGAGTCTTTTTCATGACGATAGTACTAATAATACTACTAATAGTGAGACTACTACTATACTAATACTACTAATTACTACTAATACTACTACTACACTACCTCTACTACTATACTATACTACTAATAATAATAATAATAATAATAATACTCACCGCGACACTAAAGTGGACGGGCACTAGAAGGACAGTCCCTTCTTGGCATCCCGCCAATCGAGGAAGAGTGGAACAGCAGAGGAACGGTTTAGGCACAAAATGATGTGCGACTCGGGATGGACGAATTGGCCGGGATAGTGTGGGAGGCGGGCTCTCTATGCCAAACGTCAGCCTCTTAAAACCAAATTTATTTTGAACTGGAAGGCAATTGTAAATTCGTTCGGCGGGGGTTCTAATGATCACCATTCGAAAAAGCGTTAGCGTTATAGAAGAAGTGGAAGCCTGATCTGCAGCTAGAGAGCCGGAAGCCCATAGAGAATAGAATTGGCAAAAAATCAATTTTGAGGGTAAAAACAAAAAAAAAACAAAAAACAGGAAACAGGGCTGCCAATGACTCCATGTGAAAGTAATGCTTAAGGAAGGCATGGAGCGGGACTATGTAGGAACCAGACCAAAAACAAATGGGCTATGTGATCATGAACGTAAGGGCGAGTATCGAACGTCACGCGGGACCTGCTTGGGGCTGGTGGTTGCAAAGAAGGACCGCCATATATTATTGCATTATCAAAAAACGTGACGACAATTAGGGAATTACGTTTCTGAAATATTGTCGTTGTGTAATTCGGGAATTGAGGCTTAGAAAACACAAAGGTGTATCGCTGTACAAGCCTATGAGGCTACTGTAGAAGTCAAAGGATATAATTAGCTAGGCCTAGCTGAACATTTTTCGTAAAAACGTGGCCTGCATTGCCTATTTCCTTTTCGCTTATAAACATTAATTTCTGGTGTTGGTAAGGCTTTCCACGAAGAAAAAATGATCGAAAGTAGCTGTGGACTGGTTCACCAATTCCACGTCGTGTAGTGAAGTAGCCTCATGATGAGCCATCCCGGGGCACAGTGGCTCGCCTCAGAGGGGATTCCTCATGAGGTGGTTGAATAAACGTTTCAAAAGGCATAGCTACCTATATTTTTGCCAAAGGAATCCGATCAGCTTCCTTGCTGCCAGTAAAAAATCAGATAGTGGGTGGAGGGTTTTGGACTTTGGCTTTTTCAGACCTCCGGGATTTCGAGGGATTTTGTTTGCTTCTATTGGTTGTTTCAGAAACTGCTCGAGGTCTACCCCCTGAGAGTTCATATTCTGTAGCAGAATAGTAAGAGTATCCCCGAAGAAATCTGATGACTCGGGGGATCTTTTGCTCCTCTGGAAGGATCCAAAGATTTTGTCCCAAAACGAGAAGAAAATTCCCTTGACTGACCTGACCTTTGCTGACCTCGCAAAAAAAGAAAATCCCCCCCCCCATAAAAAATATGCACCAGATTAAATAATATATATGGTCTATGGGATGCATTACTTCTGGAGAAATGACGTGTTGAAGGGGAAGAGAGAAAGTGAACCGTTATTGGAAGGCGTTAGTTGTAAACGACTGTGCGGCGGCAAACAATATTCGCGATTCCACAACGTAGCAGACTCATAGCATTCAAATTAAGAATTTATGACTTTCATGTAGGGATGTTGCGTTTCTGCCATTTGACCCCAGAAGTGCCGTTCCTGCAATCTGGGGCGTCTGTCAAACTAAAATGTACTTGAATGCTACGCTCCAACCATGGTGGCGCTCCGCTTAAATGGGGGTACCATCAACCCACCCCCTCCCATATTCAAACACAGAACGCCGCCCCTGATCATTCCAAACGGGATAGACAGTGAAAAGTAATTATTATCAAGTGAAATTGAAAAAGGCAGACATTCCTGCTTCATTGATCTATTATAAAACAATTTTTTGCAGCTTCGAAACAGCAGAATTTTCAAAGGGTAGGATGGGACACTATCTTCCCTATACCCTCACTGACGGCAGTTCATAATGGGGACCCTTTACCCCAGAAACTGGCTAATACACCCGATGTTTCATGTATTACTGCTTTGCTCATGGGTGCCCTTGCCTCGTGCTGCTATTAACAGATTAGGGTACCGTTACCGCGGGTACATCAGGGTGTAAGGTCTTAATCGAATCAGCGATTCGCTATGAAATAAACTAAAAAAAAGTAATAAAAAAATCGCAGAAGAAAAAAAGTCTGATAAATGAAAATGACGAAAATGTAGGTTTTTGTGTAGGGGTAGGGTGAGGGTGTCTTTTGTCAGGCGAGCTCAGCACCCCCTGTATAAAAAAAATCGTTCGAGGGGCATGGAGAGGCAGCGAGGTCGGAAACCCAGAAATAGTGAGAAGATGGGGCTCCACTAGGATTCGAACCGCGGACTTCTTGCTTTACGTGCAAGTGGATTCTGGAAAATGTATGAAGGTAACGAATTATGATCCACACAAGTAAGGGTAAGGTAAGGTGAAACAATTGTGCATTCACCACTTCTTCATGAGGAATGATTGGAAGCGGCTAATGCCATCCGTGGGAATCTGCGAAATTAATTCTGATCCTCGTGGAGAGGGCGGCAGTTAAGTTCTGTCTTTCGTTGTCAGCAGGTGACGCCGAATCTCTCGGTGATTTCACTGCCTTGATGTCAAAGGTGATGTAGTGCCAAGCTAATCAGGCCTTTGTAGTGCTGATCCTATAAATGTGGAATGACCGGGAGCTCTTTCCACATCTCGCTACAGTCAGGTGAAATTAATATTTCCTAATAAGAGCTACACTGACATCGGTGTGGTGCGACTCCAAGCGATGGATCCTTCGTTTTTCATCGTGTGTGTTCATAGTTGTTACCGTATATAAGTAGTCATATTTTCGCCTTTCTGACAGTAGCGGGGACTATGAAGAGACTGAGAAAGAAGGTAATTCTCTGTCAAAAGAGAATACAGCGGAACAATGCCAATGGCGTAGCCAGACGTGATAGGACATCGTTATTTATTATTTTTTATACGGTCACCCTACCGTTGAGTTTATGTTCGGCCAAAGTTTGGCTTTTGTGCTATCAGGATTATACGAAATTCTATTTGTTCGAAAGCGGTGAGCGATCTACTGAGATAGGGCGTTATTCTAACTTCTACATATGATCTGACGATTCGCATTACGCGTGGAGAACCTTTCAGAGATTTTTCAACCTTTTAGGGTTTAGTTTAGTTGTTGGTTTAGTTGAAAGTTAGTTTTGGCTTCAAAGACGAATGGGTTGGATATAGGAATATTTCTATAGATGGTTGGTATGATGGATAAGGCCTCAAAACTTATATGGGCAGTTTTCCTTAGACACGAAGAGGCCATTCGGAACCAAGTCTTGGAATTGTCTTAGCAAATTGTCACATCATGGTATGGGGAACAAAGATCGGATTGGGTTCCGCAATTAGTTTCCACGCAGAAAGCACGAAACAATCCCTCCCTTGGCGGTGTGAGATCAGATGATATATAACTATATATAAGTCTATACCTCTGGAGTTAACACGAGGGCTCCATGGCTCGCCCACCTTTGTTCGCCTCTATTCATGATCGATTACCTGATGGGGGTGAGCATGCAACGTTTTCCTGCATGCCGATGACACTGTCATTAGGCACACCGGCGAATGTAAAAGTGAGTTGAAAAGTCATCTACCGAAAATCATTCAAAAGTGAGGCAGTGCCCCTTGAGTCATCTCGGCTGTTAGTAAGGAAGTCTGCTCAATATTATACTTTTCCGTGACGCTGGAGCAAAATAGACTCGTTGTCAAGTGTACATTATAGATGGAAGTAATTTGTACAATAAATTTGTAATATACTATGCTTATGTGCCATGCATTAGGACGAGTCAATGGCATCCTTGATAATACAGAGTGGTTACCAATTTTCCTAGCTAAGTTCCTATTTCCTTAATTGTCCTGCATGGCGCCTTCTGCTATCATGGGACCTCTGAAGACATTCGAGAAAGATTCGATATCCTTGGAATGAAGTTTTACACGAAGAAAACCAAAATAGTCATGCCGGGTAAATAGGTCCCATCGCGACTCAATCTGACCTACAGCAAGATCAGCATATGTACAGGGGTTGAGTTCACGTATATTAAGCCTAGAGTTATATATTCTCGAAGAATACATTTCTTTTTCCTGGTGTACAGGACGCACCAGTACCTACTCGGGCAACGCGTGTACATCTTTGTCAGTGAATAGAAGCACACTGCATGCCACGTTCCATGGAAATGCCGAACTGCTAGGTCAGCAAATCACATTGCTATTCCGTCATCCTAAGCTTAACTTGCATCGGTCTGATATCAAAGTATACCCAAATGTTCCATCTCTTTGATGACATTATGAGAAAGGCTTTTTGGGGAAAAAAGTTGAGAGGGCGATATTCCGGTGATTTCGTTGTGCTACCACCGGATCGATCGCGTTCTTTAGTAAATACGATATAAATGGTATTTTTCATATACCGTTATATCGAATGCCACGATGTTTCGTCTCTTCCCCGGTGCTACAAACGATATGCCGTTTTATGTTTCAAGTAAACCCTGCAAATGAGACCTAATCAACACAGCCCGTCAAAAACAATACCAATTTACCTGGCTGGATTTGAATTGTACGTTTATTTCAGAATTTCCACAGTTGATCCTGCGAAAGATGCCTGTTCACTTCACAAAACGCTAGCATTGAACCAGTCAATGGCGAACCCACCTTCTCCTCCCTTCGCTGAAAATAATTGCAATCGGCAAGCAGACCTGAAACCACGTCTGTGTCTGGGTGCAAGAACAGCATATATCTTGGAACAATGTTGAGGCATAGGGAGGAAAAGTTATACGATCAACGGAGGGAGGCTAGTGAAGGTGCGATGTATTCGCCCAGAGTGGCAACGATCCAACGCGAGGAGAATAAAAAAATAAAAAACCAGTTGTAATGGATGTTGCCACTTTCGGGCAAGCATGCGATTTGATTAGGCAACGCCGGCCCGTAGTACTACGTTAGACACTTTACATATGTCAGGCGGTATATGGTAATATAATATATATCTATATATATATATCTATATTATAATAATATCGAGATATATTCTATAATATAGATATATATATAATATATATATATATAATATATATAATTTATATAGTATATATATATAATATATATATATATATATATATTATATATATATTATAGATAATCTATATATATTATATATATATATTATATTATATATATCTATATATATATTAGCTATTATATATTATATATATATAGATAGAGTATGTGGCAGATAAAAAGCACCTAATGTAAAATGGGGACGTTCATGTTGGCCACGTCGACCAAACTAGCTCATTGGCACTTTGGTAGGATTTACCATCGTAGAAATAGAGTTTTTCAATGCGATGAAAGGCCATCATGACATGTTCCTTACTCGGTCCTTTCTATGGATGAATAAGATTCCGGCAATATTCAGTGAATGGATTTTCGAGGTTAAGCCAGGTTCTGTCCCGATGAGTAGTTCTGGATCTCAGAATAAATAAGGTCGCAATAAGTTCCCCCTGGAGCTTTGACACTATGACAGGTTCACATTTACGCTTTCAGCTTTCGCCTTTGATCTTTGTCTATCGCTGGATGTAGGGATGGGTCGTGGATTTGTGGCAACATCCCTGCGACATCAATAATAGGTAGTAAAATGCTTCCTACCAGGAGTCGTAGATATCTCAGAGGAAGGTTTCAGGCCACAGGTCAAGATGTAGATTTTAGAATAAAACAAGCTACCATATGTAGTTTTGTAGTCTGTAGTCCAAGGCTCCAGTGGGTTGAGACAATGTTACAGCTCCGTTGTGGTGTGACATTAATAAGGTTAGGCCTAAGCTGTAAGGCACAGCCGACCACACTGAACAACAGATCGAAACACGATAAAAAATCCACTGCCCCTTTGAAAAACATGCTTACAAGTTTAGAATTCCAGTTGAAACAACAGTAAGACAAACAGTGCGAATCTATAACTCAAGAAAAATGGCCACCAGAAGAACAAAGGCCAAGCCTAAGCTGAAATAGGTACAGTAACCTAGCCACAATGATAAATCAATGGCAAGGATGAAACAATACAGCTGTTGTACAATGAAGTCCAATGAAAATGTCACCAAAAAAGCTATTTTGTGATTGAACAGCTCAAAATCACTTAAAAAGGCAAGGTCAATGTAAAAAAACAAGATTAAGTACTCTCATGTAAAGTCACTATAAAACAAAACAGCTCAAAATGAGAGTAAAGTGAGGCAATATGGGGGGTCGGAGGAGGGGAGGGGGGTGGGAGGGGGAGGGGGGGGGGGGGGCGGGGGTAGGTGATCGAATTCTGAGGCAGGTATAGTATGTAAAGTCCCGATGAATATGGAACTATTAATTTGGCCTAACTGTGTGTTGTTGCTGTGGGTTCAATTGTTCTTTCTATTGCTTTGTAATATTTCTGATTGTTCTCCCCCGCTTTTATGGTCTGAAGATAGAACATATAAACCAAACGAAACACTTATATACTATTATCTTGGGCTACGGAACAGGCTCATTGACCATTACCGCGCTGCTCTTATTCACCATAATGGAAGATTAATTTATACCATGTATCACATTCAAAGGCCTCCAAATAATCCATTACAGAATCCTTATCATATACCTGCGTCGCGTCGTTAGAATCTGTGAGCGGTTCTAGTGTTCCGTAGGCCTGACAATATCTCAAAGCAGTGTCAATTGAATAGGCCAAATTAATCTTACCGTATACCAACGTGGTACATTATAATATATATAATATATATATATATATAGATATATATATCTATATTATCTATATATTATATATATAATCTATTATATAATATAATATATAGAATATTATAGTATATATTATATATATATATTATATATATATATATAATATATCTAGATTCACCATTTATACCGCCTACATATGTTATTGTAAAGTGTCTATAAAAGGAAATCTTGTTCATCAACACATCATGAACTATAGGACACTCACCAGGCTCATGACCAGTGTTCAACATGGATTTAGAAATCGACACTCCTGTGAAACCCATCTGGCTATAACTGTCAATGATTTAAGCAAAGAATATAGACGGCAAGGCTTAGACAGATGTTGTGCCTTACTGCCATTTGACCCAGAAGGGCCGTTTCCTGCAATTATGGGGGGTCGGTACAACTAAAATTTAATGAATGCTACGCGCCAACCCATGGTGGCGCTCCGCTTAAATGGTGCTACATCACCCCCCTCCCCCAATTACAATATTCAACACAGAACGCCGCCCTGATCATTCACAAATGAAGACAGGAAAGTAATTATTATCACAGTGATAAATGTGAAAAAGCAGGACATTCCTGCTCATTGACTAGTATAAAACAATGTTGCATCTTGCGAAACAGCCAGAATTTTCAAAAGGGTAGGGATGGACACTCTCTCTTATACCCTCACTGACGGCGTTCCATAATGGGGACCATGGAAACGGAAACCTGGCTATTACCCGCAGTTCACTGATATTTTGCTTTTGCTCCATGGGTCGCCCTTGCCTCGTGCTGATAATACCAGATTTAGGGTACCGTTACCGCGGAGACATCAGGCGTGTCCTGTATAATCGGAATACGCGATTCGCGCTGAAATAAAACTAAAAAAAGTATAAAAAAAAATCGCAGAAGAAAAAAATCTGAAAAATGAAAAGACGAAAATGTAGTGTTTTTGTGTAGGGGTAGGGGTGAGGGTCTTTGTCAGGAGAGCTCAGCACCACCCTGTATAAAAAACTCCGTTCGCAGGGGCCTGGAGACCGGCAGCGAGGTCGGAAACCCAGAAAAGAGTGAGAAGCTGGTGGCTACATAGGATTCGACCCGCGGACTTCTTGCTTTACGTGCAAGTGTATTCTGGAAAATGTATGAAGGTAAACAGAATTATGAATACCACCAAAGTAGGAAGGTAAGGTGAACAATTGGTGCCATTCAACTTCCGCATAAGAGGATGATTGCATTGGAAGCGTAATGCCATCACGTGGGAATCTGCGAAATTCTTCTGATCCTCGTGGAGAGGGCGGCAAGTTAGTTCGTCTTTCGTTGTTCAGCAGGTGACGCCGAAGCTCTCGGTGATTTCCACTGCCTTGAATTGTCAAAGGTGATTTAGGGACAAAGTAATGCATGCATTTGTAGTGCCTGATCCTATAAATGTGGAATGACGTGAGCTCTTTTCCACTCGCGCTAAAGTCAGGGAAAAAAAAAAAAAATTAATATCTTCCTAATAAGAGCGTTTACACTGACATCGGTGGTCGCTTCCAAGCGATGGAATCCTTCGTTTTTTTTACAGCGGCGGTCCATAGTTGTTACCGTATATAGTAGTCATATTTTTCGCTTCGACTAAGTAGCGGGGACTAGAAGAGATTGAGGAGAAAGGGAAGGTATTCTCTGGACACAAGAGAATACAGCGGAACCCCCCCCGATTGCCAATGGCGTGCGAAGTGATAGGACACTGTTATTATTATTTTTTATACGGTCACCCTACCGTTGAGTTTATGTTCGGCCAAAGTTGGCTTTTGTGCTATCAGGATTGATCGAAATTCTAATTTGTTCGAAAGCGGTGAATGCTGATCTACTGAGATATGGGCGTTATTCTAAATCTACATATGATCTGACGATTCGCATTACGCGTGGAGACCTTTCAGAGGATTTTCAACCTTTAGGGTAGTTTAGTTGTTGGTCGTAGTTGCAAAGGTTAGTTTTGCTTAAAAGACGTAATTGTGTTGATATAGACATATTCTATAGAGTGTTGGTATTATGGATAAGGCTCAACATATGGGCAGTTTCCTTAGGAACGACGAGGCATCGGAACCCCAAGTCTTGATTTGTCCTTAGCCAATTGTCACTCAGGGATGGTGGAACAAGATATGGCTTGGTTCGCAATTCGCCAATTATTTCACGCAGAACGCACGAACACAATCATTGGCGGTTGTGAAATCAGTGTATATAACTATATATAAGTCTATAACTCTAGGAGTACCACGGGGGATCCATTGCCGCCCCACTTTGTTCGCTCTATTCATTATCGATTTACCTGATGTTGTTGAGCATTGCAACGTTTTCACTGCAGCGATGACATTGCATTAGGCGCACGGCGAAGTAAAGTGAGTTTGAAAATAGTCTCTACACGCAACTCATTCCAAAAGGTGAGGCTTATGCACTGCGTTCCCCTCTCGGCTGTTAGTAAGGAGTCGCGCTCAATATTATACTTTTCCGTGACGTGTAGACAAAAATAGAATCGTTTGCAAGGTACAGTTCATAGTGGACTATACTGTGCTACAATTTAAATTTTGTAATACTAATGATGCATTAGTGCCAGGGCATTATGAGAGGCAATGGCATCCTTGATAATACAGAGTGGTGTTACCAATTTTCCTAGCTACGTTACATTCTTAAATGTCCTGCAATGAGCCTTCTTGCATATCAGGGGACCTCTGAAGACATTCGAGAAGAAGATTCGATATCCTTGGAATGAAGTTTTACACGAAGAATAAACCAAAATAGTCATGCCTGTAAATAGTGTCCCATAGCGATCAATCTGACTACAGAGAGATCAGTTATTTACAGGGGTTTTGGAGTCCCGGATACAAGCATCGAGGTATATATTCTCGAAGAATACATTTCTTTTTCTTCATGGTTGTACAACGGGACGCATACAGTACCTATCGGGCAACGCGTGTACTCTTTGGTAATTGAATAGACGCACACTGCATATGCCACGTTCCACTTGCAATGGCGAATGCAGCAAATCCAATTGCTATTCCGTTCATCCTAAGCTTAACTTGCATCGGTCTTATATCAAAGTATACCCAACTGTTCACATCTCTTGAGGAATATGAGAAAGGCTGGAATTGAGAGGGCGATATCCTCCGGTGGATTTTCGTTTGCTCCCACTGGATCGATCGCGTATTTCGTCACTACGATATACCAATTGTTATTTTTGCATATACCGTTATATCGAATTGCACGATGTGTTCGTCTCTTACCCGGGTGCTAACAATACGATATTGCAGTTTATTGTTTCCAAGTACACTACTGCAGTGAGACCATAATCAAACACAGCCCTCTCAAACAATACCAAATTGACCTGGCCTGAAGTTTGAATGATACGTTTATTTCAGAAATTTAACCAGTGGATCCCTGCGAAATATGCATTTTCACTTCACTGTACAAATCGCCTAGCATTGGACCAGTCAATGGCGAACCCACCTTCTCCTCCCTTCGCTGAATAATTGCAATCGGCAAGCAGACCTGAAACCACGTCTGTGTCTGGTGCACGAAACGCATTATCTTGGATCAAGTTGAGCATAGGGAGCAGTTATACGATCAACGGTAGTGGACGGCTAGTAAGGGGCGATGTATTCGCCCAGAGGTTGGCAACGATCCAACGCGAGGGCATGACTAATAAAAAATAAAAAACCCACGTGTAATGGGAGCTTGCACCTTCGGGAAGCCTTGAGAATGATTAGGGAACGCCGGCCCGTAGTACTACGTAGACAATGTACATATGGTCAGGCGGTATTCGTATATATATATATATATATATAGATATAGTATATATTATATATATATAGATATTATATATATATATATATAATATATATATATATATATATATATTATATATATAATATATAATATCTATATATATATATATTCTATATTATATATATATATTCTATATATATATATATATAATATATATTAGATAGAGTCTCGGGGGCCGTAAAAGGCACCAATGTAAATTTGGGGACTGTTCATGTTGTCCCCTTCGACCCAAACTAGCTCATGTCACTTTGAGTGGATTTACCTCTGAGAGAATAGAGTCTTCTTCACTGCGATAAAGGCCATAATGACTGTTCCTTAATCGTCCGTTCTATAGATGATGTAAGATTCCGGCAAATATTCATTTGACAATGTATGTTCGAGGTTAAGGCCAGGATTCTGGTTTCCGATGAGTATGTCGGGATCTTCAGGCATAAAAATAAGGTCTGCACAAAAGCTTCACCTTAGCTTTGAAACTTGACAGTTCACAGGTAAGACTTTCACGCCTTAGCTTGATCTTTGTCTATTGCTCGGATGTAGGGACTGGGTCCGGGATTTTTGTGGCAACATCTCCTGCGACAATCAAATAATAGGTAGTAAATAAAAAATGCCTTCCTTTCCGGAGTCGAGATATCTCAGAGAAAGGTTTCGGCCAACAGTGTGAGATGTAGAATTAAAAAAAACAAAGATCACAAAGTGTAGGTTTTGGAGTTAGTCCAGAGGCCCAGTTGGTTGGAGGTGACCAGGTTACAGGCTCCGTTTTGATGTGGGACAATAATGGCTTAGGCCTAAGCTGTAACGTCACAGCCAGGCCAACACTGACCAACAGAATTAAACACATAAATAAAGCCACTGCCCCCTTTGAAAAACATGCTTGAAAGTTTAGAATTCATGTTGAAAAACAGTAAGCAAAGTGACGAACTATCACTCAATAAAAATGGGCCACCAGAAAGAAACAAAGGCAAGCCTAAGCTGTGAAATAGCCAGTAACCTAGCCCAATGAGGAAATCAATGGAAGGATGAAGACAATTAAAGATGTACAAGACCGTCCAATGAAAATGTCACCAAACAGCTAGAAACAGCTCAAAATCCACTAAAAAAGCAAGGTTCAATGTTAAAACAAGATAAGTACTATCCAATGTAAAGTCACTAAGAACAAAACAGCTAAAATGAGAGGAAACAGTGAGACATCTGGGGTGGTCGGAGGACAGGGGGAGAGGGGGGGGGGGGTGCGGGGTAGGTGATCGATATTCTTGAGTGCAGGTATAGTATGTGAAGTCCCGATGAATCTGGAACCTATCATATGGCCTAACTGGGGTGTTGCTGTGCTTCAATTGTTCTTTCTATTGCTTTTGTAATATTTCTGTATTGCTTCTTCCCCCCGCTTTATTGGCTTGAAGATAGAACATATAAACCAAACGAAAAAAACTTATATAACTCAATTATCTTTCTACGTAAAACAGGCGATCATGGACCATACCGCGCTGCTCTAGTCACCATAATGGTAACTATTAATTTATAAACCATGTTACTAAAGTCAAAGGATTCCTCCCATAAAAAAAAATCATTAAATGAATCCTTATCATCTATCCTTGCGTTCGCGTTCGTTCAAATCTGCGCGGTTATAGCGTTCAGTAGGCCTGACAATTCTCAACGCAGTGTCAATCTGCCTAGGCCAATTAATCTTTTACACGGTATACCAAAACGTGGGAGCATATATATATATATATATTCTATATATATATATATATATATATATATATAATATATATATATATAATAAATAATATATATATATATATATATATATATATATATTAGATATATATATATATCTATAGATATATATATATTATATATATATATATGATATTACATATACCGATGACATATGTAAAGTGTTTCCTATTTTTTAAAAAGGAAATAATTGGTAATCACCACTCATGAACTATAGGACACTCACCAGTCAGACCAATGTTAGACATGGGGAAATTTAGAAACCACACTCCTGTGAAACCCATCTGGCTATAACTGTCAATGATCTAGCAAAGAATATAGCCTGCAAGGCTTAGACCAGATGTGTTTACTGATTTAGTAAAGCTTTGACAGGTTCCACACAAGCAACTGGCTCATAAGTTTCAACATTACGGCATTTGTGGTCAGATTCTCACTTGGATAAATGCATTTTTGAACCATGTACCAGAAGTTGTCATAATGGTGTGAAGCATCTCTTGGAATGGTCTCCTCAGGGGGTCCCACAAGGTACATACTAGGCCAGTGCTGTTCTCTTATAAATCAATGATCTTCCGACTGTTATAGCATCAACTATCAGAATGTTTGCTGATGACGCATAATCTACGGACCATCAATGGCATCACTGACAGTGACATGCTCCAGCAAGATCTGGATAAGTTTTCGCAATGGAGTAAGACATCAGATCGATCTAAATTCATCAAAACTAGACAATGATTGTCACCAACAAGAGGGCAAGTTGTACCATCCAATATGTAACTTGACGATACTCTCCTGAAAGTGGTGAAAAATGAACACCCTACTTGGAGGGAACCATCAACTTCGAAGCTCTATGGTCAACTCATATAAACAATATAGATGGTAAAGCTTACAAGATCCTTAATCTGATCGTAGACATCGTTGACTGTGATACTAAAACCAAGACATTGCTTATAAGTCTCTGTCGTCACTGTTTGGAATATAGCTCCTCAGATTTGGATTCCATTACAAAAGCTCTGTAACACCAAGAAGCTGGAAATGGTTCAGCGAAAAGCTGCCAGATTTGTTTGAGGTCACCGCGGGTCAACCAGTGTCGCAGGGCTTCCTGCAACATCTTGACTGGCCTACTTTGCAGGAGGGAGAGAAGGCGCAATGCACGACTCAAGCGTTCATAAATTCCATCAACGACGTATGGCTTTAACGGTCCTGATTTGGGATTAAGACTAGCTATCGCACAAGATCACATCAGTGAATGGACTTACTGGAGAACATGTTATTGTTAATACCGACGTCTTCAGGTTGTCATTTTGGCCCAGAACACTTCCAGATTGGAATGGCATGAGTCCATATGCAGGAATTAAGTCGTCCTGTGGGTGTTGTTATGTGATGGTTGTTAATTCGTCCTCACATCTTCAGACTCTGACTCTTCAATAAGTTGTGTTTGTGTGCGGTCCCCTATGCAGTGATAACACTAGTTGGTGTTTGAAGTCCCAGACAAGACAAGACAAGACAAGACAGATGAAAAAACCTATACGCACAACCATTCAAGAGGTGTGCTTCAAACTAACTAAGACTAATGAGGATCTCGTGCGAGTACAGTAGTTAGTGAACAGTATTTAGCAGAAATATTTCGAGCCCTAAATATGAATGTTGCTATCCAGAGAGTTATTACTTATTGTGATGGCAGTATGGAATCTACTGGTGGGAATCCTAGCCCGCAATTCAAACGGTTATGTCCATACCGTTACTCCATACTCGATTGATGCTGCTATGTGAATATCGAGATACCAAATACGTCGGTGTTTGTAACTTTGCTTGTCACGTTTGGGCGGGGTGGGGCATGTAATTCGAGTTGCCATTCAGCAGATAATATCAGCAATATCTAAAAGCATATAGTGGTGGATATTCGTTTGCCAGCCCCTGAGGACTCACCTATCAAGGGTACTAAGTGATAAGTGATAATCAGTGACCAATCGTCCCTTTATTAGGGCTCTGATTGTTGGCAATGTCTGTCTACCAAGGAAGTAACACGTTTTGTGGGATTGGGCTTTAATTAGAAATTTGCATAAAGGTAGGCAAATTGACACTGATTGACTGCCAGTGGCCTAAATCTATGTTAACATAGTACGGCACAAATTCCGATTTTTAGACCTCAATCTCAAATATCTTCCACACAAAGGTCACACTAGGTCCACGGAACTATAATCGGAAACGTACCTTTGATTATCCGGAATGGTTCACGAAAACTAAATCTGCACATTAAATGATGAAGGTACCGTGGTTCGAATTGAGGTAAGGTCCACAGATGACGGGTCAACCGCGGACTAACAATCGTGTTTGACACCCTTGTTATCAAGCTTTGTAAATAAAGTGACCTTGGGATTTCAAAAGACGAGATGCAGGCCCAACTAGGAAGATTACAATGGCGCACCTCCAACCTTGCCGACTTCCGCCCGCAAGTTATTAGGAAAAGGCTAGCTTGTGGAAATTACCATCATGACCTCTGTCCGAAAATTACCATCAGAACGAAGAAGATATCATTGGAAGTTGTGCGAAACAGACATAATGGTCAAAAGCGTCAAATATTCAATCCACGCAATGATGATGAAAAGTAACAAAAATCAACATGTGATTCCGCTGTAATTTGTGGGGAGTTGGTGTGAGGAAGTTGGTGTTCTGCATCTAGCCACATAACTCTACATAGTATGCGAATATTGCACAGAATCAGACACCTATTTTTCTTTGCCCATCGTATCACCGGAACTAACCACCTTCTGGAACGTGCCGTTCGAACTTTCGACCCCATCATCAGGTGTTATTTGGCCCACTGAATGAAAAATCATGCAAAAGCTACCGAATACAGCCTTAGAATGCCGATATTTCGCATTTCAAAACTTGACTCGGATGATCCTCGGCACACAAAGGTCACAATGTTCGAACTATGATCATATATTCGGAAGGAGCTTGGCCAGGAAAAAAATCAATTCGGCGAGGAGCCGGGAGCGGACAAACGAGTTCAAATGAGGTTAAAAGAGTATGAGTCGATAGAGGATTACAATGGCGCACATGGCCAACCCTGTCTGTAGTTTCCTACAGCGTCTGGCCAATGGGGAAGACTGACAAGTCTGGGATTCCGCATCTCTGAATAACTACGTTTCGTTGGAAAGGGGATAGTACCATCATTACGGTTTTAGTCAGGCGTTTAAGTCAAGCAGTACAGGCCACACTACGCGGATATTATGTAACTAAGTTAGATATATCGATATTGAAATAGGTTTATTAAGAAATTAAGAAGCTCCTGTAATTGTAACATGCGCGCCGAGAAAAGCCCAATTTAGCAGCTCCTCCAGTAACCTTAACGCATCATGTCCTCAGTTGTTAGGTCTTGGGGTAACTGGGAGAGAAAAGAGAAACAATATTTCAGAAGGCACCCTCTGGAGAACCTGGTTAACGCTGCTCTGGGGAAGGGGTCTAAGGGAAGATGCATCTTGCCCCAATATACAATCATGCGTACATTTGCCATTCGAAGAAGCTGTTCAGTACAATTAACATTTCCACAATCCACATGGTATTGAGAACACAGTGTTGCGCAATATCTTTAGGAAACGTCCTCCCTCCCTATCCTCCAATCTCACCCCATGGTCACCCCCCTCCTCTTTTGTTGGATACATCAACATTCAGCAAACTGCACGTCTTGATGAAACATTTCTGAGCATGTACCTTACACATCAGGGCCACTGTGGAGTTGCAGACTAGTTCAAATGGAGCAAACCTACCAGTTTGGTCTATGTTACTTTCTACATTTCCACCCCTCCGCAAATCACTGAGACCACCGGAAGCTGCTGTTGTGATGGACCAATTGACTACCAGTGCGACTTGTAAAGTTACAGCGTTTTGAAAAATGAGCTGACTCCATAGATGCCGGATTTGTATGGGCAGACAACATAACATGGGCAAAGCATTCATGCGCGAACGAAACATTGAAAGTTCTTAGATGAGCTGTAATTGGTTTGTGAGATGGAGGAGATGTTAAAAGATTTAAATAAGTTTGCCTAATAATGTTTTTGTGGTGTTTCTTTGCCGGTTGTAAGCGCCGGGGCGCTATATAAAGTTGTGTTATATTCTCATTATATTATGATATTATTTTGCTTATTTTAGTAGTAGTAGTAGTAGTTTGAAAAAATCATCCAATGAAATGGAACGACCCAAACTGATAAGGCAAAGACTGCGCGTTTACTAATGCTACACGAGTGTTGCCGCGACAAGATGAACAGATTTCAGGGGATACGGCTTCCCCAGAAAGCA
Organism: Sclerodactyla briareus; assembly: GCA_026419785.1. Classification (NCBI taxonomy): domain Eukaryota; kingdom Metazoa; phylum Echinodermata; class Holothuroidea; order Dendrochirotida; family Sclerodactylidae; genus Sclerodactyla; species Sclerodactyla briareus. Next base: position 4,324 of record JAODTK010005612.1, on the reverse strand, counting down.
ATTTCAACGCCTCGTAGCCATGTGTTGCCCTCGATAGCAAAATTTTCAACATCAGACTACACTACATCCCCAACTATGGAATCCTAGCCTCGGTCTGGGACAAAAAACAAAGATTATCAGGTCCCCAAGCGCTGAAGGTATTGTGAGGTAGGTTGGCACATTCTTTTGACATACAACAGGATAACATGGCGCGTTAAGTGTTTTGATTGGCGAGGCGCGACCCACGGCAGTGGTTTTCACGAACATCGTGGCAATGATTGGCAGGGTTTCGTAACTGCCTCCTACGTACCAAACACTGTTGACTGGTTGTGGGTTGCCAACTCTTAAATCTCATATTACTTATTAAATACAAACTGTCGAAAGAGGCTTGGAAGATTGCACCAGTGGCTTCCGTCTAATCTGGAAGAAGAGTGGCATCATTCAAGATAAACCAAACGGCATTGAGAGACATGTTATCTGTATTTGGCAATGGAGACCAAATATTGCTAACAGATCAATCGCCCTGTCTTTCCTGCGAGCAGGTGGGGCACGAGATGCTGCTAATCACCCGAGAAAGTCAATTTAATCGCCCGGCTAATGATCCGTTTTTTGCCCAATGGATCGAGGGCTCCTCTTCGATCTTGCGAATGGTGAGGGTTGGGGTTAGTACATATTCCTCAGGAGAGCCTGCACGTGACTAGTATGTGGCTGATAACGGGACGTTAAACTATATACATTCGTTGTGTCGGTAGGGGTAAGTTTATTTACAATATACCAGTATGCCTTTCGGAATCAAATCAGCGTAGGAAAACGCGAGGATGTGCATTGCCGGGCGGGAGTGACTGTAAGAATAAAAAGCATCCTAAAGGTAAATCCGTGAAACATTCAATGATAAATATTACACCAGTTGATTATACATTCGTTTACCAAGTCTTCTCGTGACCGGTGACCGTTAACCTATCATCAACATCTGCAAGCGACACCAAAATAAAGCGATACATAAAACAGGTACTTATCATGTAGTAATCACCTGTCATGCCGCGATATCTGATATAAATGTTCGATGATTTTTCGCTCTGATACATTCATCATATCATGAGAAGGTTTAGTGCCTTTTTTCACAGCGCTCTTGTTTCAGCTATCCAACTTCCAAAGCTCCCGTTTGTTCTGAGGACCGCAATGATCGCCTCCATTCACTCTCCAAAAACGTTGCAAGACATACGTATCATATGATCGACCGTTGTTCTCGATAGATGTTTTTGGACTTCTGCTTCTGCTGAAACACTAGTTAAAACTCTATAACTGTACATGGGTATTCCGGGTGTCTACCAAGTCACGCGTGCTCGCTCCGCAGAGAGAGCAGTGGCAGTTATATCTCTTCTTCTGGAATTACTAGTAATCTATAAATGTACATGGGTTGTTGGTGTCGGGTGTCTTACAAGGTCAGCGAGTGCTCGCTCTGCAGAGAGAGAGCAGTGGCAGTTCTATCTGGAGATGTCCACGTGGGATATTTTTTTTCTGGATGAACAAGAGTTCTAGTGTTTGCCGGAACACTCCCCACGAACAACTACCACCGGACATCGCCTCCGGAAAACCTCCCCCGGAGGACTACCACTCGGGACAAAATCCCCCTTCGGAAAATTTCCCACGCGGACAATTACCACCCTGGACACTCCCACTCCGGACAACCACCATACGGGACAATTTCCACCCAGACAGTTACCACCCGGACAACTTGCATCTCGGACAATTGCACTCAGGACAATTTCCACCCGGACAATTTCCATCGGAAAATTCGCACCCCGGACAACTCACACTCGGTACCAACTGCCACTCCGGACAATTTCCACCCGGACAATTCACACTCAGGACAATTCCCACCCGGACAATTCCACACGGACAAATACCCACTCGGACAATTCCCACCTGGACAAAATCAACACGAGCAATTACCATCCGGGCAATACACCCGGACAACTTCCATCCGACGATTTCCGCTCGATAGCACACACACAACGAATGACGAGCAAGTTAGAAAATATACATATGGGCACCGGGGGCACCAAAATGAGGGAGGAGGCACTTTACCACAGAAGTCAAACACCAAGTGCCAAAAAAGTCTTCAAACCATGTAGGCGTACATCTACACAAATAAAAACTGCTATTTTCTGCCACCTTCCGGATACTGAATGGGGTTTCATACACTTGAACTTAAAGGGGCGTTAATTTTTCGCTGTTTAGTACAATATTTTCGCCGAGTGCCAATTGTCGGGTGGATATTGTCCTGCCGAGTGCCAATTGTCCGGTTCATCGATTCTAGTGGGCCTGTGGGGCACCGCCTGTGTATTGTTCTTGAGACTGTTGTCACGGACTCGGTTAGGGAATTCATTGAATCACGGACACAATCAGTTCTTATATTAAGTTCTGTGAGGACTTGGTTGTGCCATCCAGATCAGTAAAGCATACCTAATAAAATAAAAAAAAGGAAAATTGGGGGAAGGGGGAGAAAGAGGGAGAAAATAAACAATATCAATAGAAAAGAGTTTTGGATTCTGGAACCAAACGGAGCTGAGTAATTCAGAGGCAATTGAATAGAGTTACCAAATTGAAAAAATGAGATACGAACAGAAGGTCTAACCTAACAACCGTTTTCTCGTAGGCTCTTGATCTTCGTTCTGTGTCCACTGAGGATCTGTGCGGCACCAGTGCGCCAAAAACCCAGCCCACCAAAAGCGTGCTGGCCAGAGCATGTCAAACCCCCGTGTTTGAAACTTGTGTGTTTTTAGAAATAGCGTGGTATTTTCACCATGTATTCAAATCTATCCTGTACCACCCCTGAAAATCCAAAAAATTTGAAGCAAGTCTTGTATCATCCCAGTACATGAATATTCGCCAGTCTAAGTATGAAGAGACGTCCTGTGCTTGACATCTGTTGCCATGAAAATTTGCGAAAAGTTTTTCCAACCATAGGGATACCCTTAAGGTTGCCTATACTGCGAGGTAGGAGTTAGGAGGGATGCTAGTTTCTCTGCTTTAGGTATCCTCTGCGCACCAATGTGAACTTCGACTTTCACTCTGCTTTAAGACACAATACCACAACACACCACCTACGTGCCGAGATAACGTTGATGGGAATAGGGGGTTATTCCCTCATAATGTAATTCGGTGACCCCGGATTATCTGAGCCGATCATGTTCTCAGTCTGTGGTAACACGGCACCTAGACCCCAAGTGATATCGTCAGCACCGGGGCCCCCAAGGCGTATCGGGTGTCCCCTTTTTGATTCCTTGCCAACGGCCAAAAAGGAATCTATGCTGGTCTACGCAAGTATGTGTGTGTGTGCGGCTCGTGCGTTGTGTGGCGTGTGCGGTGTGTGCGCGTGGGTGCGTGTGGGGTGTGTGTATGTGACACAGTTTGCCGGCGATATCTGTAGGGGAACGCAAGCATGTATCAAGTTCATATTCAGCATGTAGGTTCTTCATGTGGTATCGTTTGATCCCTATTTTTTCCCTGTTGCCTGTCAAGGTCACCGACGGTCAATGAGAGGCCAAAATCTGAATTTGAAAAGGCAATAACCTCCTATTAGCAAGGTCCTACCTCGCTGACCTTTTGGTACTAGTTGTAATGGATGAGAGGGATCATATTCAACATAACGGTCATGTCATCCAAGGTCATAAAGGTAGTAGGGATCAAAAACTAGTTTTTTGCCATAACATGGAAACGAATGTCTGCCGAGGTTGGAGGTGCACCATTTTGGATCCACTCTTTTGACCCCCATCTGTTGTGACCTTGACCTCAATTTGACCTTTTACCATGTTTTGGGCCGAATCAAATTTTTGTGGCCAGTTTTGGAGCTCATAAGGGCTCCGATCGAAATTGATCCACCATAAATTGACACCATGTGACATTTGTGTGCGAAAATGTTAGAGGTCGAAGTTTTTTCATTTGAAATTTAGTGCAGTTAGGATTTCATGTGATACATGGCAGTTTTTAGAATCAATAGATCAAACTTCCTCCGATGATTAGGTCTAAAGGTCAGAACTTTGAATGGATGTGGTTATTTTTTTTGAGTTTACAAAGAAAGAGCAATAAAAATTAAAAACGTCAATTTTTGGATCTGTGACAGAGCTCTGTGTGCTTAATAGACGAACAAACGCCCTCCCGCTTCAATCGGGCACTCGGGTCTCAAGTTACAAGGGATCGAAGGTTGGTTTGTGACCTTTTTGGCAATACATTGCCAAGTATACTTTGGGATAACCTATGCTGTAGGACTGCGTCATCTCATCGATAGTAACATTTTCCATTCCATAAAAAACTGTCAGTCATCAAAGGTCATTCAAGGTCA